>CM052541.1:59185066-59225381 GCA_028533065.1 Trachops cirrhosus
CAAGGTAAAAATGGAGAGAATCCTAGAAGCAGCAAGAGATAAGGGGATAGTAACCTACAAAGGAGTTCCCAGCAGGCTGTCAGCTGATTTCTCAAAAGAGACCTTACAGGCAAGAAGGGGCTGGAAAGAAGTATTCCAAGTCACGAAAGACAAGGACCTACATCCAAGATTGCTCTATACAGCAAAGCTTGCATTTAGAATGGAAGGGCAGATCAAATGCTTCTCAGATAAGGTCAAGTTAAAGGAGTTCATCATCACCAAGCCCTTATTGTATGAAATGTTAAAGGGACTTATCTAAGAAAAAGAAGATAAAAAACATGTGTAGTAAAATGACAGCAAACTCACAATTATGAACAACCACACCTGAAACAAAAACAAGAAGAAATTAAGCAAACAACTAGAACAGGAACAGAAACACAGAAATGGAGATCACATGGAGGGTTAGCAGCAGGGGAGTGGGAGGAGGAGAGAGGAGGGGAAAGGTACAAAGAATGAGTAGCATAGATGGTAGGTAGAAAATAGACAGGGGGAGGGCAAGAATAGTAGGGGAAATGTAGAAACTAAAGAACTTATGACAGATGGACATGAACTAAAGGTGGGGAATGTGGGTGGGAGAGGGTGTTCAGGGTGGAGGGGAATGAAGGCAGGATAATAGGACAACTGTAATATCATAATCAATAAAATATATTTAAAAAAAGAATAAAAAAAAAGAAATAGTAACCTAGCCTCTGAAAGTCGTGTCCATATCTGTAAAGTAAAGAGAATGGACTAGATGTGATGAACTACTGTCTCCAGGCCAAATCTGGTCCACCACCTGTTTTTGTAAATAAAGTTTTATTAGAACAGGAAAAGAGAAAAGAAAAGAAAAGATGCTCAATGTTACTAATCATCAGAGAAAGGCAAATTAAAACCACAATGAGATACCATCTCATACCTGTCCATCTCATACTTCACTAATGAATGGCTATCATTAGTAAATCAATAAACAACAAGTGCTGGCCAGGATGTAGAGAAAAGGGAATCCTAGTGCACTGTTGGTGGGAATACAGACTGGTGCAGCCACTGTGAAAAGCAATATGAAGTTTCCTCAAAATATTTAAAACGGACCTTCCTTATGACCCAGTGATTCCACTTCTGGGAAAATACCCTAACAAACCCAAAACACTAATTCAAAAGAATATATGCACCTCTATGTTTATAGCTAAGATTTGGAAGCAGCCCCAGTGCCCATCAGTAGATGAGTAGATAAAAAAGCTGTGGTACATTTGCACAATGGAATACTACTTGGCCAGAAGAAGGATGGAAGTTGTTCCTTTTGTGACAATATGGATGGACCTGTAGAACATTATGCTAAGTGAAATAAGCCAGTCAGAGAAAGACAAGTACTATATGATTTCACCTATATGTGGAATCTAATGAACAAAATATGCTAACAAACAAAATAGAAGCAGACTCATAGATACAGAGAACAGACTGACAGCTGACACAGGGGAAGAAAGGATTGGGGAACAGGGTGAGAAAGGTGAAGAGATCAAGCAAAAACAAAAAAAAGAAAGAAAGAAAGAAACCTCACAGACACAGATAACAGCATGGTAATTACCAGAGGGAAAACAGGGTGAGGGGAGGCAGAAAAGGGTAAAGGCGGTAATAACTGGTGATGGAAAGAGACTTGACTTGGAGTGATGAACACACAATACAATATATACATGATGTATTAGAGAATTATACATCTGAAACCTGTATCATTTTATTAACCAATGTCACCTAAAAATTTCAACATAAAGAAATTTAAAACATCTTTTAAAGAAATTAATAAATTAGAGACAGTAACTTAGTTCTATCCACCCAAACCATTCACCACCACCAGTTTATCTCTAACAAGGACAACAGTGCCTGGCAGGTAGGAAGGTGATGAACTGTGTGTTGTCTAAAGTAATCCATTTAGATTTCAGTAGTCTATGAGTTTGGCTAGTACCCACCAATTTAGCTGATCACCCTGAGAGAAATTAAAAAATAGATATTGAACCTTCACAGCGGAGAGTACCTGCTGAGGCAGAAGACTGAAGTGCAAATCAGCTGAACAGGGCCCTTCCTTTGCTGTGACTACCTACCTCCTAACAGCTAGTTAGGAGGTATCTGTCTGGTATCTCTCAGAAAAAAGACACAAATAGAAAGTTTCTACACAATATAGTCATCAGTGAAATTATGTCAATATTGCAGCCACATACATCAACTACTATGCCAGATGCTCTACCCGCATTTTTAAAGCCAACAGATTTGTTCTTCTGGAAAGATGAACACAAAGAAGAAAACTAGACAAACCAGAGTAAGAAAAGGGATCCACTTTGAAAAAAATAGCTGATGATGCTACATAATTATCTATACTTTTCAACAGGTTAGAAAAATAAATTAGATAACTGCACTCTATTATTTAATTTGAAAATGTACCTTTCTAAATAAAAGGAAACAATACATTTACACACACACACACACACACACACACACACAACTTTTGTTTCATTATTCTAACCTTCAATGATACTTCAACATCTAGCTGGCCAAACTATATCCCACATAAAATAGGGATACAGACAATGTACTGGATGATACTGAAGACTGTCTTTAATTTGGTTGATAATGAAAAGGTAGACACGCCGTATGAATGGTCCTTATCAGTTATACATGCTGGCAACACTCTAGGGGTGGGGATGGCACACTTGTTCTGTAAAGCCATATGATCTCTATTGAACTACTCCGCCCTGCTGCTGGCAATACCTAAATGAATGAGCACAGCCGTGTCCCAATAAAACTTCACTAGTGGACACTGAAACTAAAATTTTACATACTTTCATGCTACAAAATTTAACCATTTAAAAATATCAAAACCATTCTCATCACACAAAATAACAGGCAGGTAGAGATCTCACCTCTGCTCCAGGATGTGAGAGGGAAAAAAATGTGAGAGAGAGGGGGAGAAGGAAGGAAAGATTAAATAAGATTACCCATGAGTGGATAACTGTTAGAGCAGGAGATGATGCATATGGGCTCAAAATCCTCTTCTACTTTTGTATAAATTTGCACGTTTTGACAATAAAAAGTTAAAATTTTATAACTGAATGAAATTTTTCACAATCTATACATACACAATGTATACTTTAAATATTTTATATTTTTGTCAGTTATACCTCAATAAATTTGAAAAAGAGGTTAAAAAATTTTTGAAGAGGAAGGGGAGGAGGCAGGGAGGGAAAGAAGGGGGGAAAAGATTACTTTCGCTGCCATCACTGGGGGCTCAAAAGACAAATCTATAGTTAATGTGGTTCAGGTGCAGTTGCCTTCACCCTGACATGTGCTGTCCACGTTTCCACATCAGTATAAAACATTAGTTGTTCAGAACCTCCCCTCTGCGGGGGAAATAACTTACTACAGATCTAATAAATGCTCCCTGTGCTTGAGAAAGACATTTCTGATATTCTAGACAATTTGATTCAAATCTGCACTCAATAAATACACAAGACCTTAAAAATAAAATGACTCAATAGATAGACTATAGACTCATTTCTGATAAACTATAACATAAATTATTAAATAGTACCAGTAAAACAGCTCTTTCACCAAAAAAGATTTCAATGAATGTAAAAAAAAAATTCCCTTTGTCTCCACAGAACTGGAGCCCAGTAACATACAGCAAAACTCAGATGCAAAAAAAAAAAAAAAGCTAAAACAAACAAACAAAAACTAACCATACCTTCACACTTTTAATCTCTATAATATAAAAAAAGAATAATAAACTCAGATATTATACAATGCCATACCAAACTGAAAAAACATTTATTAGTTTTACTTTCAACTTTTAAATATTGCACAAGGCTGGAACATATGACTATTAGTAATGTACCCCCTCCCCCGTTTTTTTTTGTACAATGAAAAGTAAAAAGAGTCAAATACCACACAGTGAGTTGAGTTTCTTTCAATTCTCAGTTTTCCTGGAAATGCCACAGTGGTTACTGTCAAATAAAGATCCTATTAGTTTCTGAGAGAGTCAAGGCACCCTCACCCAGTTGTAATTACTGACAACCTTCAACATGCAGGCTCAGCCCTAAGCAATCCCTGAGTCCATGTTGAGTCAATCCTGATCTTACGTGGCAATATATAAGGAGCTGAGTTCCATCTCTCCATAATTGGAATCTGCCCACAAACTGCTCTCTATAGGGAACCTGTAGACAAGGGAATCCCTGATGTTTACCAGGCTCCATCTCTCCTATCACATATACCAAGCATAAAAGAGTCCCTGCCCAGTATCTGCTTTGTACTCTTGTTTCTACTTGGACTAGAACTCTGTTCTCATCTCAGCTTAATTGGCCAGGACTCTGATATTCTGCTTTGCCCTTCAGTCAAAGACTAGCCTCTATCCCTCTATTTCAAAAATGCTCCCTAGTGTCCCCCATTAGACTACTGTGCTTCTCCCCACAAAATCTTCAAAATGTTGTCATGCACTTGACCCTATGGATCCTCACTTCAGTGAGAAAACTGCTCTCCTGCTCACACCCACCACCAGACTCCCACACATGATGAGCATGAAATGAGGAGGACTAAGACTGCCAACCCAGGTGAGATGGGCAGTTTGTAATGCTAGCCTTTCCCCTCAGAAGACTGCTGACAGCCCAGCTAGACCTTGGGTCTATCTGCTCCAGGCTCACTTCTCTTCTTCTACCAAACTGCCTTGGGACAGCTCTGTCCTTGAAAGTTACTGAAAGGTGCCCATATTGTAAGCACAAGAAAGATTTGAGCAGACATAGCCAATGTTTAGTACTGCCACATACAGAGCTGTCTATAAAAGATGATTCTGTGCATTCCTTACCACCTAAAGACAGTAAGAAAAAGAAATAGCCACCTAATCCTTTATCCATGTCATAGTCCAGGACACAAGTTCAAAGTCAATTTTACTTTATGAGTTTTTAATTAACCAGGTCACAATTAAAATATTTACATGTAAAAATATTAAACTCTAATTTAAAAGCTAAGCCTAAGAATGAAAGACCCACACCGTGACAGTCTATTCACCTTAAAAAGAAGGCAAAATTATAATATATTAGTTCATTAAAATATAACTTTAAATACAGCATATCAGTCTTCAACTTAACACACATCTCAAACCTCTCAGGAGCACTGCACAAATATACTTTGTAAAACAACCTCACAGCTCTTAGATGGGACCGTATGTTCATTAAAAGGAAGTATTACTACTTACATACATAAGGTACATAATGAATTCGGTATGTGTCTAGAGTTGGCTAATGGCATTGAAGCACATGCCAAAAGCACAGACTATAAATCAAAATGTGATTTGCCGAAGTAAGATCTTAATATGATGTGGGTTAGAAATAAATAAATAAACCACTAACATTCTGATATGGGATTAGTGAGGAGAGCTAAGCCCAAACTGAGACCAGGTTGCAACTGACATCCCTTTGTTCTATCTATAGCTTTGGCTATTCCTCTCTCTCTTCCACCTGGATAAGTACAAAATTAGCATGCACCAGGCATTCTTCACTCTCCAAAGGATTTATGTCTCTAATGCCATTTTAAAGACTGATATTCTTTCCAAAATGTTGACATAAACCAGTTGGGCAATTACAGATTTTTTTAAAGCCCACATTATTGAAGTTTTTTAAAAACTAGATTGTTACTAAAAACAAAACTTAGAAAACACTTGACTTTATTAATTCACTTCCAAATTGAGAAAGATTAACAGAAGACTAGAAAGAGCAGGCATATACATTAAAAGGCCAAGCCAACTGATCAAAAAATAAGGAAGTGTAGTTGGTGGACCCTGGAGTAGTCCAGGAAATGTGGGCAAAGAGATGATACTGCTCCTTGTCTTACACCTTCTCTTTCCTATGTCTTCACCCCTCTCTCAGCCTGGGCTCCTTTGAAACAGCATAAAATCTCATCCCAAACACTTCTTATTAGTCACCCAAATATGTTCCCTAGATTCTGAATTTCTGCATTAAATACTGTTTCATTCACTGGGCACCCACTGCCTGCAGAATTCAATATAAACTCCTTAGTGTGACATACTTGATCCCCCATCATCCAGGCCCTGTTTGGAGCTATTCCTGTTGGCTATTCCACACCGCTCTACCCACCCTCTGCTCAAGCTCCACACAACTGCTTTCTGTGTTCCATGTGCCTTCCTGCCTCTGGCCACATGTTCCCTTCCATGTCCTCTCCAATGAATTCACCTGGCTGTACTACTCATTCTGAAAATTCAGCAAAGTATTACATACTTAAGGGAGCTGTTCTATATCCCCCCCAACACCCACCTTAGGTATATGCCTCTCACAGAACTTCTCACACAGTACTGAATATCATTGGTCTGCTCCTCTGTATCCTCCAAGAGTCAAACAGCTTTTGAGGAAAGGAAACATTGTATTATTCTGTGTTTCTCCAAACCCAATCACATTACTGATATACCTGGTGCTAAGATACGCTTACTGAATGGATAAATAAATAAGACTGCTAGTTACATTTTTAGAAAACTAAGAATATTATCTCATCTAGAAAGATAATAATCACCTTATTTCATCTTGCTATGCAAAGTGCTGCTTCCATTATAGTCACTCCAAACCTCCCAAGACTAATATGTGAAGGTCAGTCTTGAAGAAGAATACAGTACAGAACTAAAGGAATAAAATCTTAGAAAGAACTGACATTTGTTTCTACAGTCTACACAGATGAGGCAACATATAACATATACCTAGACCTGTAGTAGGAATACTTTACCTCAGAAGTAACACATCTCAACATTCAGTCAACTTCATGAAGCTGAAGTTCAGCAATGTTTACAAGGAAACCATTTTTGCACATCCTGGGACTTTCACAAACTTTTGGAGAGCAGATACATCAAAACCAACTCAAGGGTGATAAGATCCAAACCGAAGGCCCTGCTGACAGAATCAGATTCTTTAATGCACTCAAAGACTGATAGGTGAAATATAGGCCAGGCAAGAAGCCCTGTAATTTGGGGAGCAGCAGCTTCTTCAGCAGAAACATGAGGTCAAAATTCAGTTCCTGCTTCCAAACCATTCACCGACATTCCTGCTCACAGCTCATGAGTTGATGAGGGAAAATAAAACTACTCTGCTTTTCATTATTTCCTTTTCATTCTGTATATTACCCTTTTAATGATAATGTATTTATACCCCTTCTTTTATAAAAACAGACTTGAGGTAGCTACTGAGGTACAACGCTTGGCACAGAGAAAATTATCAGGAGAGAGAGAGCAGAAGTCTCTGGAGCCTCCTTTCAGCTCTCCATCAGTCCATTTTGCCCTCTGTGAGGGGAAGCAGCACTGCATGAGTCCCCAAGTGCACTTGTTACTGCATTCATGAAAATTAGAAGGGGTTCGAACTCCTGGGAAATATGAAGTTTCTGGTTTACTGAGAGACTTTGGCATTATGCAGCCCTAGTTAGTTCAGAGTTATATATTAATTATCATTGACATAAATACATAGAGTACAAGTTATTTGACTTTGTTCTTAATCTGATAGTTACTCATTTAATTATTGTGTTCTTTTATCATTTTCTGCTGAAAAGACTTTCTTCTCAATAGATAGCAAATTATATATTAGTAAAAGTTTTTCAGTGAATGCAAGAATACCTACTTGGTGTGGGGTAGTAAAGGAGAAGTAGATACATGAATTATATGGGAAGTCAGTTATGTGTGGTGTTTTTTTAGTATGCAGAACTGAGGGTTTTTTTTAAAGTATGTGTGGTCCGTGTTTTCTGTGGGCTGATATAATGATCTAAGTAGAGTTTTATTACTATAAAGTGTGATATGAGTAAGTATGAATAGTAATGATGAAACCAGCTTGAAATTCACAGTCTAAAATAGTGTTCTATTTGGCTCCAGAGAATATAATCTACCAAGGTGTTAGGTTTACTTATAAGAACTATGTAGCAATGACTTTTTTCACAGTGTTTCTGTATTACATTACCAGAGTTTGATTATAGAATAGGTAGTTGAAACTAAAATACCGGGCTTTTTAATTGAAGAAATGTTTTTATTAAAGCTATTTCTTGTGAGGTTAGACACCAGCCTGGAATTCCGTACAGTAAGAAAGCTGCTGTGTGTTGTGTAGAGAACAACTCCAAATGGATTTGACTACTGTTTTATTTCTGTTTTTTCCTTTTTCTAAACATGTTATCTCAGCAAAGACTCTCTCTCCCCTTGAAAAAATGCTAGAAAACATGCTAGAGTGGGCAGATCAGTGGGCACCTAGAGACTCTGTTGACAGATACATGAGGCATTATAGTCTCAAACAATAAAGTATTGAGAAAATCAATTCCTAATGACAAATCATTCTAGCTTTCTATTTCCTATTTCCCATATTCCAATGGCAATTATTTCTGATCCCTTTTTTCTAAATGTGACTTAAAGAGATAATATTTCTGAAGGAGAATTACTTAAGAGACAAATGCTCTGAATAGTTACTTTATGCCTCGATATGCAGCACATTTCCACCTGATTAGCGTGGCTCAGTGGGTTGGGCATTGTCCCGCAAACCCAAAGGTCACCAGTTTAATCTGGTCAGGGTATGTCACATGCCTGGGCTGCAGACCAGGTCCCTGGCTGGGGACATGCAATAGGCAATCAATCAGTATTTCTCTTGCACATTGATGTTTCTCTCCCTCTCTTTCTCCTTCCCTTCCCCTCTCTAAAAATAAATAAACAAAATCTTTAAAAAATATGCAGCACATTTAAACATGGCTTACATTTCTTCGGCATATGTTTTCCTAATGGCTCTAAAACAAAAGCAGAAAATCCCTCAAACTTTTAAATCCTGACTGTAAACTATAATTACTTTCACGTTTAATTTTTAATATGTATCATTGATATAAAAATAAAATTATACTAAATATATAATCTCATGTATTAATATAAAACATACCCATCTATTTAAAAAAACTATAATTAACACAAGCATTTAGTCTGACTAAGCAGATTGGCATTCAACACAAGCAGATGATATGAACTAGGTTTTAGCAAATTTAAACAAATCACAGCATATTTTAAGTAATGATAAAATTATGCATTTGTGACTCACAGCCTAATTTTAAAGAGTCTATACAATAAAACTAGTGGATGTGCCATTGTTTTGTACTGTCCCAAGAAAGAAATATTTTGTTTTCAGTAATAAGAGAAAAAGTTACTTGAGAATGTGGCTTATGGATGACTAAGGCTGTACCAATACATATATTTTGATCCAAGCAGCTAGCATAGCTATAAAGCTTAATTCTGTAGAACTGGGGTCTTGGATGCTTTTTAAATTCACTTTTTCAAACCTTGGTGGCTCTTTATACTACTATGGAATGAAATAACCACTATATTAGCTGGGGAAAAAAACAAGGCACTACTACTATCTAAGAAATGGTAAGTGGGCAAACACAAATGTACATATAATATACTAACATACATACACATGCACACACACAATGAAAGAATATACCAAAATTCTATTTTTAAAAAAAACATATTTAAGGAAAAGGGAATAGGGTAGAAGAAATAGGAAGAGAAGCTAGCCTTACTTGGATAGTCTTTACTTTTATTTGTTCCATTGAATTTCTGTACTTTACATAATTAGTAAAAACAAAGCACAGCTTAAAAAAATCCCCAATGATCTAAAGCAAAATTAAATTGATTTGTTATAATGAGTTAGTGGCATAACCCCACTGATAGGAACTATGTCAAGTAGCTTTAAAAGACAGTAATTTGTCCACCTATCCCCATTGGCATACACTCAAAAACAACAACAAAAAATTTTAAGCTGGTTTCAGTGATATTTATAGGTATGACTAATGATGTTAAATAAAAGCCATGTACTCCTAAATTTCAAGTAGAATCATGTCTAAGAATTCACCTTTCTCTCTTTCTTTTCTTTCTTTCTTTCTTTTCTTTCTTTCTTTTTCCTTCCTTCCTTCCTTCCTTCCTTCCTTCCTTCCTTCCTTCCTTCCTTCCCTTTCCTTTCCTTTCCTTCATTCCTTCCTGAAAGGCCTACAAATAATGAGCAATCAGTAGCAATAAACATCCACAGCTAATAGATAATGGTCTCTAATTACCATCTTCCACAAGAAGGAATCATGACTTACTGAAAATTTGATTGCTTCCAGGTCTAGAGCAGGAAAGTTTCAAGAAGAGCCTGGAAAAACCTGTCATAACAGATAGCACAGAAGTCATCATGGACCACTGACAGCACATCAAAAGGGCCAACCTGGGGAGGTGCCCACAGGCCAGAGAGAGCGCAGATTTGAACATCAATAAGTAATAAACTGACACACATCAAATGGATTTTAAAATCATGAGTTTAGTTGGTAGCCAAAAAAATTCTAATAACATTGAAAGGATTCTAGAATTCCAACTCTTTATTTTTAGAAATAATTAATGGAAAGAATCAAGCGTTTATCCAAACATTTTAAACAAAATACAACGAAAGATAGGCAAAGAGTTGATGCAAGGAAATTATAAGCAATCCAACAAATAAATGAAGAAGGAAAGAAAGTTAGGAAAATAACATTTTGTAACTTCTTAACCTCTAATGAAATACTACTAACCGATCTAAGCAATGATTATAATGACTGATTTTTTTAAAGGCAAATAGACTTGTGATGGAAATTCATACCACTGCCAATGAAGTATATTTGACAAAACGATTTGATCCAAACCCCTTGTAGCTAGTCACCAAAGATGTCCCATCTCTCCCCCAGCAAACTGTGCTTCTTCCTGTTTTTCTTATTTCTGCATTACTCTGTCTCTTAAACCTGGGCTGCCCCCGTGACTCATTTTTATTAACAGAATGTGGTAGAAGTGACACCGTGTGACTTCCAAGGCTAGGCCAGAAGACAACTTGCCTGTAAGCCTTGGTCTCTTGGTGCGCTGGTACTGGGGTAAGCCGGCTGCCACATAAAAAGTCTGCCTGTATAAGAGACCAACCCAGCCATGTGGGAAAGCCACAGCGAGACAGAGATGCAGGGCCAGCCCCAAGCAGTTCCAGTCTTCTCAGCTCAAGAGCCTAACAAGTAAGAAAGCTTTTAGAAGTCTCCAGCCTTAGCCACCATCCTACTGAAACCGTAGCAGGGATCCCAAGTGAGAAACACCCAGCTGAGCCCATGCATCCTCAAAACTGTGAGTCCACTGGGGTTTTAAGCCACTAAGTTTGGTGTTCTGTCTTATGCAGCAACAGATTAATGGAAAAAGCCTAATTACCAATGTACAAGAAATACAGGGAAACTGGTAAATAAAACCATAAGGAAACAAAGGAAGGCATGGAAAACCTATTACTTAAAAAGAACGAATTGACAAACATGAACATTCAATAAGATTTTGTTTGTTTTATGGGTTGATTTTTTCAAAAAATCACGAGCCAATTATGGTTAAAGGACTACAGGGAACTTGTGCACACGACCAGATATTTGATATTAAGAAATTATTGCTAACCTCTTAGGGGTGGTTATATTTTAAAGAATAAAAAGTCCTTTAAAGATACAAGCTAAAATAGTCATGGATGAAACAGCTGGGGGCAGCAGGGACTGGACAGGTATCTAGATGAAGTCAGCCATGAATCTGTAGGTGTTAAAACTGGAAGTTCATTTTGTTGATCTCATTATACTTGCATATGTCTGAAATTTCCCTTAATAAAAACATGCATACTTCGTTGAACTATTTAGCTGTTTTTTTGTTCAAGTGTGTGACCAACTTAAACCCTAATGGTAGCTAAAAGAATCCATGATGTTATAATCCATATTTTGTAAAACTCTTTCTTTTTAGCCAAGAAAAAAATTTACTTTCACATTCCCACATGTCCAAAATACTGATACAAATATTCAGCTTTGACACCACTTCTCCTTCTAAATAGGGATCATAATATCCCATCCCAACATACCTACTGAGCAGAATCAACTAAGAAAATTTGTGTGTGTGGGGGGGGAAGTTTTGAAACCACACTCTGCTCCACAAATGTAGAACACCGTTGGTAGTGGGGACCATGTGTTTGGCATAATATTCAGCAGATATGCATTGAACTCTGTCAGAACCTAAAGGTGCAGAACTCTGTCCATACTGAATATGGTTCTAATACCAGATACAAGAGCTGGAAAATAGCAGAAGTTCCATAAATATTTTTTTTTTGGATAAATGAGTAAACTGGGGGGGAAGGGTGTTTTCTAATACAAGAGCTTTTGCCTTTGATTCTGCATCTTTTCACAAAGGGTCAACTAGCAACAGTGCGTGAGAGGTAGATAACAACACAAACACACCAGAACTAATGCTCTAAAAACTTACATGTGTACAAATCCTACTAGTGATGAACTTTAGCACTGCTTTTAAGCTTTATATCCAGAGTACTATGTGGATGACTACTATCTCAGGGTCCTACACCTGGTCAAATCTACTTTTCTGCGCTTTTTATTTTCATTTAAAAAACTAATTATAAAAGAATGAAACCCTGGTATTTAATATTGTACATGCTGGTCAAATAAGTAATAAACAATTATAAACCTTCCTAGGGGCTACTTTGCTCTGTCTCATCATCAGGAAGCTAAAGCATATGTTAGATGTTAGCCTGAGTGATTACAAATGTGTCCTATTTATTCAAGGTTTCCTTTGAAGCCACAATTTATAAATTTTGTTTCTTAGGGGTACATGTCAAACTTCATTTAGCATTAGTTGGTATCCAGATATACTGAATAGAAAAAAGGCAGCATTCGGGGGCAAAAAAAATATGCCTGCTATATGAGCAATAATGTCAGTTTCATTTATGTAACTCACAGAAAACGAGAGGAGAAATACGATGAAAAACTAATAGTATGAAATCAAGATAAAAATTATCCATTTAATTTATAAGTATAAAACTGCACATGGACAAGAACTATTAAAACAAATATGTTTTGAATCAATGTCTAAGATATAGATAATTTTAGAGTAAGTTCTTTTAAAATGCATGTTTTCTAACTCTTAAATTGCAAAGATTATATACTTACATGGAACATGTTTGTCTGCACAATACTTTCCTTTTTCCTAAAGAATGTTTTAAAAAGTGACCTGGGAAAATCTGCTAATTAAATTTGTAAAGGGGCATTTTTGGAACTGCCCCTTTACAATGAATCCCCAGTGAATTTGATGCTTTACTCTGAAACATTTTCATGAAAAGAAGAATTTGATAAACTGTAGGATACCCATAAAATTGACCCCAATAAAATAATATTTGAATAATGTTCTAAATGTTATTTCACATATATTAATGCATTTAAACCTCAAAACATCCTGGGAGTTAAATTCATAGATGTGTAATGTGGGGCTCAACATCCAGTAAAGTTTGTAAATCTAAGTCATCCATTTCCATATTATTGACTGTTTCAACTTCATGACAATACTACGGAAAGCAGTTTTCAAATATGACTATGATGCTTAGAATTACAAGACAAGTTATGATGCCATTTTCAACAGTATTTTTCTAAGACTCATCTGTGTTGTTCAGTTTATCTTCATTCATTCACTTTCAATACTGTGTTTTACTCCATTATGTGAATATGCTATAGGTTATTTATTCATTTGTCCCTTGGTAGATGTTTGCATTATTCCCCTCTTTGAAATTACATGCAGTGCTGCAATGAACTTTTTTGTATTTATCTCCTGGTGGAGACTATGTAAGTTTCTCTACTCAGTAGGGCATATACTCAGTAGAAATACTGAGTCACAAGGTATATGCATGCTTGACTTTACCAGGAGTATCTAATTGTTTAATAAAGTGTTTATATCAACTTATATAACTGATCACATTATACTTTTACAAAGTTTAGAAACAAAACTAAACAGACTATTTTTAAATGTTTACATATTATAAAAAAGAAAACAATTTATATAATGTCTGGCCAGGAGAAGTCCAGCCATTGTTAATATAATGAGAATGGTTTGCACAATATTGATGTAACCTGGCAGCCAAAGTGAGTGGACTGGAATGCACATGCATGAACAATGACAACTTCACTGTACTAGTCAGTGGGGACTGTAGATGCCGTTGAGTGAGCATGTGTATTGTGTGGCCATCACATTCAAAATGAGCAGGTAGAGCAATGAATCTATATCCAATTTTATGTTAAGTTTGAACATTCCTCCAAGGAAACTATTCAGACTGATTCAGAAGGTTGCAGCTATGGGCTACTGGTGACTGGCAGCTTCATCACAACACGCCTGCTCATGCACCATGTCTCTTGCAAAGATTTTTGGTGAAACATCAAATCACCCAGGTGACTCAGCCCCACTACAGCCCAGCTTTGGCACCCTGTGACTTCTGGCTTTTCCCAAATTAAATCACCTTTGAAAGGGAAGGGATTTCAGGCCACTGATGATATTTAGGAAAATACGATGGGACAGCTGATAGTGATTGGGAAAACTGTGTGAGGTCTCAAAGTGCCTACTTTGAGGGGGACTGAGGCATCATTGTCCTATGTACAGTGTTTCTTGTATCTTTCATCTTCAATAAATGCCTCTATTTTTCACATTGCTGGATACCTTCTGGACAGATCTCGTACACGTGTTATATGCAGTCTTCCATAGTTATCAATATTTACACAATTTTCAACCTCAGTATGTACAGTAATAAAGATGTAAAAAAGGAGCCTTAAAAACTGTTGGCAAATCGAACTTTACATTTAAAATAAATTTATTATATTTTAAGATGGAAGTTAAAATCAAAACAACAAATAAGATAATGTATCATGCCGAATTCTGATAATTTTGAGGTCCCCCAGGTAGTTAATAGTTTTTGTTTTTTCCTAGACCCCTTGAAGTTCATAGAAATTGGACCTTGAAAAATGAAGGAAATGATTTGTTAATGTTTACTCTTCCAGAGGAATTTTTCCTCTCACTGAATACATTTTGAAAATAGTCAAATTAGTCAGTTACCAAAACATAACAAGATGACAAATTACTAACACAGTGGTTCAAAAAGAAAAATTGAGTGGTACAAAAGTATGGTAAATGACAGCATATAACTTCATATGTACACTTATTTATAAATACATAGCTGTATTATTTTACTTACATACTATAGACATTTGAACCATATATAAAAAGATACTTATATGGGATTTGATAAAAACAGATCTAGTAGGAATTCTAATATGTTGTTCCTACACCCACTGGATGGTCCTGTGCACCCCATGGGGCTCACACACCGAGGGTTAGGGGTCACCACACCCTTATAAGAACTGCAGTAAGAAGCAGGTGGCCAAAATTGCATAATAGTGCTGCTATTTAGTTTGTAAATCCACATCATTCAGTTACTTATTCAACCTATTTCTATTCCTCTAAAGAAATTAATGTGTCTGTCTTATTTAAAGTAGATAATACCTAATTAGTTCAACAATGGTGTTTGCATAGAAAGTAAACGAGGATTAAAGGCACCATCTTCAGATTCTACTTATGTTCCAGGACTTCAATCGAAAAACAAAAATGAAAAGACATAAGACAAAAAAGTATCACCTTTCTGTTACTGGGTAACTAATTTTTTTAAGCTTTCAAAACAGATAAAATCAACACCTTGAAAGACTTGTCTTTAACCCAGGCTTTCTTTTATTAAAATGTACAATTGCAGGTGCATGCCTGGAGTAGTAACACTCTGCTCCTAACAAAAGAGTCTGCATGCCACAATATGACTCTTGCCAGAGGCATCGTTCCCCAAAGCACACAGCTAACTGCATCTCCTGCTGTACCTGTAACAATTTAATTGTATAAGTCAGCCTAGTCAAGCATCTCCAGCTCATGACTGGGAGACATGAAATTCATTGTCATTATTGTCCCTGTCATTTTGGATCATTATATCCTGCTGCAGAATTTTCCTCACTTCAGTGCATTTTTACCTCCAGGAGCCAGGGATTATAGCTGAGGTTGGGGTGGGGGCAGGACCGTGAACTACATTTACCTCAGGGGAGCCAGAGATTAAATTGGCTTTGCTCTCTCACAAACTGAATTCATCTATTTGTATTCTGTGAGTTTTAGGTTGGAATAAAAATGAATATTCTAGTGAAACTTGGGCTTTAATTCCCCCTTTGAAACATGGATATAACCAACTTTTATTTACATTAGGAAAACTAATGTAATTTCTTGTACCTTGCTATTTTCATATGTGCATAAGGAATACTTAAGGGCATCATCAGGCAGGAAATAACATACATCTCTCTCTCTCTCTGTCAATGCCTTGAGAAGAAAAAAATTTAAAGCTGTAATTTTGTTCTCCGTTTTTATCTTAGAGAAGCTTAATGGAGGTGTTTAGTTGTTTTAAATATTTAATCATTTAAAATTGTATCTCATTTCTTATCCACTAGATTTGATTACTGGAGTCCAGCTAGAATGGCACCAAAGATCTACTCTGGGAACAGGAAGATAGAAATAAACTTGACACAGGAAGATAAAATAAGGTCCTAAGGAGACTGGCTTCCTCTCCACAGTCAGTTCACTTACTCTCACAGCCTGACAAGTCACCCAAGCCTGTCATGCCTTAAACACTTCTTGCTGACTCGGGAGAGTGGGACCAGTCACATACTCTCTGCCCAGTACACTTCCTCATCAGTGGTAATGGCCCTGGCCAGGGGTCAGCTGATGGCTCTCTGGTAGGAGACTGCAAGAAGCAAACAAAAAACACTAGGACATGTCTCAGTGAGAAGACCCATGAGCTGACTACACGTTTTCTCCAACAGAATATAAAATGAAAATACAACCTCATGTCACTTCCTATTCCAACTTTCATCTCATATGGATTTTACTGAGAAATTTGACATTCACGTTGTCTGCACTGAAAAAAAATGTAGTTATTCCTCTATATGTGTGAGTTTGTTTTCAGCAGTTAACAACAAAATATGGCAACAGATCATAACTATGTCAAGGACAGAAGAGCCACTATAATTACTGCATTTAAAACTACATGGAATTTATTTTATTACCTTTATGGACTTTTGTGGAAGAAGAGATTTTGCCTTAATCACATGCAATGGCCATCACTATTTATTTAAGATGAAATGTTTTTATAAGTAATTAAGAAAAAAATTTTGACCTTTGTACATTTTGTACTTCAAAGGGAATAATACATTTCGACTAACTCTAACATCTCGGTATTGAAGGAACCTTCCAGATTATAGCCTCCAGTCCAAGAGAATAACAATGATTTCTAGTCTGTTGACAATGTTTTCACACAATTACATTTCACTTTTCATTGGTGCTAAAGTGACTGTCTAATATAATACTAATAAGAGTTTTTAGTTCATAAAATTTCTTGTAGCATTTAAAAGTTCTTTTAATTGTGTATGCCATATTTTTAGCATAATCAAGGTTCACCCAAAATGAGAGCTATAAAAACTAATTCTGTTCACTTTAAAATGATAATTTCATGTTATGTGAATTTCACCTCAATAAGTTATTTTTTAAGTAAAACAAAGTTATTTCAAGAAGCTCAAATGCATTTTTAAATCAGTTGGGTGACTGTCACTACATTCTCATAATGGTTATTTATGAATACATTTTTTTCTTATTAAGAAAGGTTTATCTTATAAATTACTTGTTTGCAAAGTAACTGTTCAGGAAGTTATATTTTGCTCTCTGAAATACTTTGGTAACAGGATGATGATGTTTGTGTTTTGGTCAAGGAGTAAGGCATTCCTTCCCTTCTCTGAGTACACATTTACTGCATTTAATTTCTTTACCTATGTGCTTCTTTTTGTATCCTATTTCCATGTTGACATTTAATTTGCTTATCACACCATTAGGTAAAACAGGAGTTCTATCTATTAATACAGTTGGAAAACCACAGAACTATACTGTGGCTCACATTCTTGTTCTACCTTCAAGAAGGACGTAGTTGGGCCTGTATCGCTTCTGAACAAGGATTAAAAGAAAATTATTGCTAGAATATAATTATTTTTACCCTTTCTATTCAAGACTCTTAAGTCTTTTACAATATATTTTCAAATGTCAATTTGAAATTATTTTAAATAATAGTCTTTAAAGTTTTCAATAATCTTTGCTAAACTCATAATTTTCCAACTTATAACAAGCTATAAAAGCCAATTCTAAATTAAATACTTGATCCCCTTGATTCTAATAGGGTAGTGTTTCTTTTGCATATGTGACATCAATCTCCCTTTGTTTTTCATGTAAAATCAATAAGAATTATAATTCCTAACAATATCAAGCCAACATAAGATGGGATGCCACAAAATCAGATGTGATGCCACAAAATCAGATGTGATATCCACTAATAATCCTCTTAAGGAGAGTCAGATATGCACAAGCTACAAAAGCAATAAAAACAGTGATGATTTGATGCATCACATGATAATCAAAAATGACCAAGCATTTGAAAGGGTCTGTGCCAAAAGGATTAGCAGTAAGAGGCAAAGGGCACAACATGTCCATGTCAGGATGGGCAGGATGCCATTTGCAGAATGACTTCTTACTCCTCCTGGACCAAACCTTCTTTAATATAATCACCCAATAAAGTACAATGGAGTAGCATTAAGGCTCTGATGCTGAGAAAGCAAATTCACAGTTAAGGTTGTCCTTTAACATGTAGGCTCAATCAAGGGCTCCAAAAACACAGTTAAGTGCCCCCCCTGTGGTGTTCAGATGCTGACAGGCATTGTCAACTGTGAATTTTCTAGCTTTTAGTGTTTGTCTAAGGCCCTTAACACAGCCCTAATATTGTTGCTCCTAGGGCATTTTCTTGAATTTGTACCTGTTGCTCCCTCTGCACATGCGCATTTTGCATGCCTACATGAAAGGCTAACAGACAGCTAAATTGATTCAGATACCTAACACTGGAAAAAAAAATGTGGGGATGGTCCTGAGGATATCCCATAACATGAAGTAATATAAATAATAAAGTCTCCTGAAAAAATGAATTTTGGACCTGGCTGGTGTAGCTTAGTGGATTAAGTGCGGGCCTGTGAACCAAGAGATCACGGTTCGATTCCCAGTCAGGGCACATGCCTGGGTTGCAGGCCAGTTCCCAGTAGGGAATGCACAGGAAGCAACCATACATTGATATTTCTCTCCCTCTCTCCTTCCCTTTCCCTCTAAAAGATAAATAAATAAAATCTTAAAAATTTAAAAAAATGAATTTTGTTCATGCTAGAAGTTTAGATTCATAACAAAAGCTCACATAATGGAGATTAAAAAAACTCACTGAGCTATAGAACCTAAGCTGTCCTTTGTGTCTCAAAATACCTAAGACTTTGTGCGTGTCCAGCTATTCCCTTATGAATATCCTTGGACTATTTTCTAATTCTACCCACCCTTTAAAAATATAGTAAAATTTCACGAATGGCTTTTCCTTTTTAATGTTGTATTATGGTCCATCTGAAGATTTATTAAGAGGTTAGTTCCTTCAAATAAAAGTATATAAGATTATATTGTTCACACACAAAATGAACATTGAACACATGGCAAATGGATACTAAATAATGTCACTGTAAGAAAACATCTAACAACATGAAAACAAGCAATAAAATCTGAGGGTTTGGTTTGACAAATGCAATGTTTGTTTACCTTCATCATAAATTATATGTTCAAGAACTATGTCCTGTGCGAAATACAAACATATCAATTTCAGCCCAAGGGGCATTTTTCTCTAGGCTTATAACCCCTTGAAAATAGAAGTTTCATCTAGAAAACTTTAAAGATCTCAGTTCCTTTCAACATTATAATATATTCACAAGGCAAGGAGTCACTTGCAAACACGCAACAAATTAAATGACATGAAGATGGGGTCCAAATTCATAATAAGGAAAAATGGATCAAACCAATTATAAGATACAAAGCAGAAATCAAAGAGGAAAAAATATGCAAAATTAAACAATACAAAAAGCAAAACACTATGTGGAGTTTTTAACTGTATTAGAGAAAATGGAGAGTGGGTATGTTGTGTCTATTTGTGCATTGTGTAGAATTAGCATTAAAATTTAAGAATGCAAAACTATCTCATTAAAAATATATTATAAGGGCCCTGGCTGGTGTGGCTCAGTGGATTGAGCACCGGCCTGCAAACTAGAGGGTCGTAGGTTCGATTCCCAGTAAGATCACATGCCTGGGTTATGGGCCAGGCCCCCAGTGGGGGACAAACAAGAGGCAACCACACATTGATGTTTCTTTCCCTCTCTTTCTCCCTCCCTTCCCCTTGCTCTAAAAATAAATAAATAAAATATTTTTTAAAAGAATATATTATAAGGGTCATGAGAGAGAGTGAAGTATCTTGTAAAAAAGAAAACCACATACCATCATAGTAGACAATTGCTCCTACCAGCTTGTCCTTCTGCAGCATTGGGAAATGCTCAAGGGCTCTTGATTTGCTGAGGACATAACTGCCTCTCAGGCAATTACTTCCTGCTACCAGATCATATAGCTTGATTCCTACCCAGTAGTAAGGTAACTGCCACCACCTACAGCATAAATAGGAGGAAAGGTCTCTTTAGAAACAGTGTATAATATTATAGAATATTACTTTAAGTTATTACGTACTTTTCATTTAAGAAAAGCAAAGTATGTCTAGAAGTGTACTGCAAAAGAAACAGAACTGCATCACTGTTTTTGACACCACCCTAGCTGCATTATACAAGTGAATGAATCAGTGAGACTTTAAATGAATCAGTCGCCTATAAAACAGTGGTTCTTGATCTGGTTGCATATTAGAATTCTCTAGGAAGCATCAAAACAAACAAACAAACAAATAAACTAGAGAGGGGGCCTAGGTGACTCTAATGAATACCCAGGGCAGAGAATCACTGGCTTAAGATGTCCTAAGCAATCTATGACAAATAATGACAATTATAAAATCTGTCTCTAGCCATGCCCCCAAACTTATGGCTAACAGAGTTACATACTCCACTTTTTCATATTACCTGTATTCTAATTTAAGGCAACTTCCTGGATAGCTCTAACAATAGTAGGAAAATGGAGTTTTATAATTTGCAATCTGACACTTCTAAACAAAATTAAGTTTGGGTTAATTCACACATTTAAAATGCTGTAAGTTTCAAGCTGGTACATGTTAGGCTCAGATTTTGTAGCAGGATACTTGTGGGCTCTGCATTTTAGCGTTCAAATGGGCCCCTATGTTCCTCAAAGCAAATGCAGCTGCTCTTCTATATACCATCAGAAACTGGGGTAAGACACTACTGATTATAAATACAGAACACAACCTCCTCTGCTTCCAAGGTGTATCCCTTAGAAGTGGGTCGGTAGAAAGTAATTTAGAAAAAGCCACACTTTTAAATACAACAAAGGAAAATATTTGAGAATAATTAAAGATTAGGACTAATTAAGACTACATTAAGAAATACAAGTGAAGGGAGTATTTCCATTAAAACTGTGTTGTTCTATTGACCTCAGAGAGGCAAATATATATAGATGGTACCAACATGCTTACTTGTAAATTGGAAGCATTATAGGCAATGGAGCTGATAAATGGGGAGCAATTTCTAGTAGGTTGGCTCGCTCATGAAGGGCTTCTTTTACCATCCTATACTGAAAAGCAAAACAGAGAAAATTAGTTTGGCAGTAACAGATCATAATATTTTCAAATGGCAAATAGACACCCTGCCAACTGACTGATACACAGAAACCTCTCTAGCTCTGAGCGAGGATAGCTCCCTTCTAATCAAATTTCTAATAATACATCATGCTGTCAACCTGAAAGATTTTTTAGAAACCTTAACTGTATTTGCATAGGAGAAAAACATGCTGTCAGAGTTCCCAAGTGTAAGATATTTTCCTGACTTGAGTTACAAGATTATTATAACAATTTATCTTGCATTCTCTGCATTGTCGCTTTTCTCGGTCCCTATATTTTCCCACGTAAGAGATAACAGATTGTTCAAATTCATGCTAAGCATTCCCTTCTTGCCTCCACTAACCCAGGAAGAGATGATATTTAGGAGTTGCACAGTATTTTATATATTATTATAAAAAAGCTTATGTCTTAATTCCTCTGGTCCTCATTATGCCTCTCTGAAGAACCAGCATTACTAGCATGATACAATTTTACAAATGAGAAAACTGAGGCTCATAAAACTTGAATAAGTAAGCTGGAACACATCCCAAGTCAGCTGATTCTAAACCTTATGCTCTTTTCCTTGCAGCCATCATGATGTCAAAGAGACACCCAAGAAAAAGGGACAGATTCACAAGTGACAATGTCAAGTTAGTGCTGCTATGTTTTTCATGTATGAAAGGCAGACACAGAGTTCAGCTGATTTTTTTTCCCTACCCCTCTGGGAAATGTCATCTTCCACACTGTCTGGGCAGTTTTCAAATGGTGGCAGACTGGACACAATAAAGTGTGACATAAGAAAGGCATGACTCAGATCATCTTTGCCTTAAGAATATGTCAGTGACAAGATTAACGTGTTATTGCAGTTTTGGTTAAGAGGATTAATTTAATACTCCCCCCTGTATTACAATGCAGCTCCCTGAAACTGCTGGGGAAGTAGCAATTTGGTGATTGGTGAAAAAAAGAAGGGAAGGAGGGGAGGGAGGGAGGGAGGGAGGATGGATCACAATTGTTAAAAGGCAACACATCCAAAAGTAATTTTGTAAATCTGCTACTCTGACATGCCTGTGAAGGAAATGCCTCTGATTATCCATAAACATAATACCACAGGAAAGAACCTGCACACCTCTCCTGAAAGATATTCCAGCAGAATACACTAAATGGGTATTTCCAACAGGAAGAAATGTTAAAAGCCATAAAAAAAACCCCTGATTTAATTGGGTAGAAAAAAGCATAGTCGCAATTTTTGTTTAACAACCAGCATACACAATTACCTGCTCAATATCCAACTTCATGATAGCCTTCTGAAGGTATCTCACACCACCGTGGATCAATTTAGTGCTTCTGCTGCTGGTCCCTGATGAGAAATCATCTCTTTCTACAAGGGCTGTTTTTAGTCCTGTGTAACCAGAAAACCAAATTAACTTCTTAAATTACACAATTTGTATGTAATTCATTAAAGGCACTTCTCCAGGGTAGAGACAATCACAAGAAAAATTACTCTGAACATGGATAAATTTGTATTCAAAGTGCAGTACACTGTCTATATTATAATGAAGAGATTTTAGTCTCTTCCTGGGGGAAAAGTCAAGGCAGAACCAGAAGCATATTAAACTGTGAATGAATCACAACTAGAAAATATTACAGTACAATTTCATAGCAGTAACAAACTCTGGTGCTTTTATGGAGTCCAAGGAGAGAGCCTGCACCCATCTTTACCCATGGAGCTAACTCAGCATTTTTATTAATCCCTCTGGAGACCCCATTCATCCCTCACTCCAACTGTCCGCACACATTCCAGCCCCGTATCTCCAATCTACTCTAACACGTCATTGATAAATCTAGATGAGCCCTCGTATGTGCTGGCTCCTATTCCTAGAATGATGTTATAGTGGATAGAAAATGGGAAGAGAGAACAAAGATACCACAACAGAAGAAGAAAAAAGAATATTAATCTCTGGTATTGAGGAGTTAATGGCCTAATTTAGGGCATCCTAGCACAATATTATACACCTACAAAGTAAAAGCCAAACAAAGAGAAAAAGAAAAAATAATGAATATAGTGCAGTGTATCACCAGAAAAGACAAGACAACATTCTTGGTAGAGCTGAGAAAAGAAAGGTCAGTTCCGAAAGTCATCCCTCTCCCCATGCCTTTCTTTGAGGGTTGCAGTAAATCTCTGAGATGAAATTCTTTTGGTTTGATTTTGTTTTCTTACAGAGACAACCCTACCTCTCCAGCACTGGGTAGGACTAGCAGTACTCTGAGGCCCATGCATTAGAGATGAAATTCAAAACTTCAAAAGACCCAAAGTATATATCAACACCCAGCCATGAGGAATTTTCATGGTCTGGCTGGCATCCTCTTGGGGGATGAGAGAATGTCATAGAATCCAATTACAATGAGAATATGTAACTGGAGCAGTTTGGGCTCACAAAGCTCATATAAGAGAACCTGTGCATGTATTCAATTCAGAGCCATTTATTACATTTAATACCAAAGGGTCGTTTTTATAACTTTTAACAGTTTAAATATCGTACCCAAATGTCATCATAAAATCAGGCCAATTCCCTTGACTCAAAAGGACAAAATATTTGGAAGCCATGAAGAGAGGAGTAGAGAACTTTGATTCAAGGGCAAAAACTGCTAATGCTCTAACTAAGGAGCAAAATAACAGAAAATATAAGTATCACAGACCCAGGTCACTCTATTTAAACATTTATGCCAGAGAAAGATCTGTAAAATTCTCCACTATGAAAACTCTATCAATGCTTAATAAGTTTAGTACTGCATATAGTATATAAAATGACAAAACAAATGTCATTAGTACATATTTTTAATAAGAATACCGAGAGCTTAAGCGACAGGTAAAATGATGGCGTCAGGAATGAATTCGGCAGGGACTGAGCTGCTACGCAGCTCCCAGCCCAAAGAAAGGCATGCAGAGTGCAGCAGAGATTCACAGACAGTTAACCAGAAAATGCAGATGACTCTTACCTTACTGTGGATTAGAAGTTAAATTCAGGACAAAAACCCAAAATTGTGTAGTCAAGATTACATTTGTATTCTCTTAAGAATGAATTGTCTTGTTGAGCTATTATTGTATCAGCTTTTCTTAGGAATCCCAACACAGAGAGGCCCTCCAGCTCTGAAATCAGCCATTTTTCTTTAGTTGAAGATCAGACAAGAGTGTTGACTTTACAACAGTATTTAAGAGCCGGATTATTTAAAAAACACTTCTCTTTCAACTGTGGAATCACAGGTATGGCATCAAGATGCCCGAAACATGAGAGGCAGGGGCACAAGACTGAGAAAGGACAAGCAGCCTCCAGTCCAGTCCTGGTCCCTTACCTGGGCCTGCCCAAAGGTATGCTGAAGGCTGTGGGAGGAGACATCTTCATCCCCAGTAATCCCCACTTTCTAGTATCTAATTTCCTACCCTGGTGTGTGGGCTGAACCTAGTGCCTTGCTTCTAATGAAAGGAACACAGATAGAATGATGGCATGCCGCTTCTGTGATTGGGCTACAAAAAACTGACTTCTTCCTTGTCCTCTTTTGCTTGCTAAGAAGCAAGCTGCCATGTTGTGAGTCAAAGAACCATGGGAGGCCCCTGGTCAACAGGTCATGAGGAACTGAGGCCTCGGTCCAACAACCTTTGAGGAATTGAATCCTGCCAACAGCCATGTGACTTGCTAGGAAGCAGAGCATCCTGTGAGACACAGAGCCAGAGGGCCCGGGCCAAGGCACAGATTCCTCACCCACTGAAACTTTTCACAGTTTAAACATTGTACCCAAATGTCATCATAAAATCAGGCCAATTCCCTTGACTCAAAAGGACAAAATAAGCCCTGGCTGGCGTAGCTCAGTGGATTGAGCATGGGCTGCGAACCAAAGCATCACAGGTTCGATTCACAGTCAGGGCACATGCCTGGGTTGCGGGCCAGGGACCGCATGAGAGGCAACCACACATTGATGTTTCTCTCTCTCTCCTTCTCCCTCCCTTTCCCTCTCTAAACATAAATAAATAAAAAATAAAATCTATTTTTAAAAAAAGGACAAAATATTTGGGAGCCTTTTGCAGGGCAGTTTATTGATGATGCAATTCCCCTGTATGAACAAGAACTACAGCCAAGGCAGATTTTATTGTACCTGGGCATGGGGTTTTCCAGAAAGGCTGAGTCTAAAGAGAAGTGTGTGTTCCAAATAGGTGGAGGGGAGGAAAGGAGCTATCACTAGCAATAATCAGCTTTAGCAAGAGAAAGTCAAATGCTTAAAATAACCCAACTGATGTAGGAGCTCCTTATCATGACACAGGGGCTGGAATGCAGAGTACAGGCAACGGTGTGAAGGAGATTCAGAGGGAGGAATGGTAAAAGGCCTATCAAAAGGGCCCTCCATCCACTTTGGGGCATGTGGACCCCCTCCAGTGGGCCATTGTTTCTCATAAGTAATATCCAGTCTCCTCAAAAGGAAAATCCCTCTGAGAACATACCTATAAGTCATGAATCCTTTTAAAAAGCAAATCCCTTCTTAGAAAGTACAAGATCTGCCCTGGGTTGTGTGGCTCAGTGGTGCTGGCCTTTGAACTGAAAGGTCACTGGTTCTGATTCCTAGTCAGGGCACATACCTGGGTTGCAGGCCAGGTGCCCAGTTGGAGGTGTGTGAGAGGCAACTGATTCATGTATCTCATCAATGTTACTCTCCCTCTCTTTCTCCCTCCCTTCCCCTCTCTCTAAAAATAAATAAAAATCTTTTTTTAAAAAAAGCACAAGATCTGACATCAATGCCACATGAGCATGAACTTGAATACTATGTTCAATTACAAGGTATCCATTTGGAAGAGAAAGGGTATGTTGGTTGATTCTTTATCATTATAAAGAAAGAAATAAAATTAAAATTTTTCCAGAGGTTCTTAGATATGGTTTTGAGAAATATTATTGTATGGCCTATCAGGGGAACCACCAAAATACTTTACACTGAGAAATCAGATTAATGTTCTCGAAAGATTTCTCTGATGGTGGGCATGGAGGGTAGGTCTGGGTGGAGAGAAGAGATGGAGACAGGGGACCATTTAGGGGACCCATGCCAGACAGCAGGAGCAGGGCAATGACAAGTCCAGCCTTAGAAGGCAGATGATGATACTGGAGACGAATAAGAAGAGAAAATTTTATGGGATCGTGGTAACAGAATACATTTGCCCCCCCAAACTGACAACGTGAGGCAGGGAACTACTCTAGGAATTAGCAAGTCATCGCAGGAGGATATTTTAGGATATTTAAGTGAGAGCTAACACTTTAAAGCCTGAAAACTGCTTTTGCAAGTATTGGACATTTTAAAAAGTTATTCACATGTATGTGAGTGAGAAGCCCTAGTGAATACCGACAAAAGTTAAAATGGGCTTCTCTGTCAAACCAGGCTGTTTTCCCTGTTTTGATGTTATTTCCAGTGTCATATCATAAAGCTATCCATCAGGATTTCTAGAGAGAAATAATAATACTGCTCCTTCCAGAGCAAAAAATACAAAAATGTAGTCTTCCAAGTTATACCTAAGTTGATGTATGAAAACATCATATAATCTAAAAGTATTACCAAAAGTTTTTGGAAACACAAAAGAAAGTAAATAGTAAAGTAAAATATTTAAAGTATTACTCTATTAAAGTAGTACTGTAGAAAAGTAAATATTTAAAATTTTTTAACTGATGTTACATGCTAAATGTTCTGAATTTCTTTCTCATCTTTGTTGACAAGAACGACAGAATGATGCAGGAGTCAAGACATTACTAGAAGTTATAGCCTTTTCTCAAAAATATATTCTTTAGCTGGTTATCCGTTGCCTAACATGTTCCCTTCTGTTTCGCCTCTCAAAAATCCAAACTTTTTTTCCCCTCAAAAATTACTTGTCTGGGGAAAAAAAATACTCATCTGAAATCAAGAGCTTAGTTTTCTGATACATTAAGTATAAAGCAAGGAAGTAAAAAGAGAGTGCTGTTTTACCTTCTCAGACAGAATGAACATTTTTAAGTAATATTCAACGCTAATATTTGTGTTCTTCAGGAAATAATTAAATTTGAAGGACATCAAAAATCACGTACCCAGGCTTCAAGCCAATACTGTTGGCTGTATTTGAGGAGCTCCAAAAAATCTTCCCTCAGAACAGAAAAAATGGTCTCCCCACACACCACGCCATGAAGGGCTGGCCTCTCTGCTTTTTCAGTAATTCACCAAAGCAGTTCAAGATTTTAAGAGAAAGAGCTTTTGTTTCTTTTCTTTTTAGAAGTTTTTTTTTTTTTTTTTATGGAAAGCAATAAGCTCTATTAATGCTGAGATGAACCAGAACATTTAGGGTGGTATTATTACTTTATTTTTTGTTTTTACTTTTGATTGCTTTTAGTAGGTATTCTCAGGAACTTCATGACACTGGTGAAGTTTTAATATTGGAGTGAAATTAGTCTGAAATTCTTAGGTGAAATGAAGACAGGATTATACTAAAAGAATAAAGTCAACTTGAAATCTACCTTTCAGTCATCTTCAGCCCATTTCTTAGCGAGCTAAAATTATCTTCTGGGTGGAGGGAGAGGTGTGAACTTAACTTTATAGTTTTGCCTTTTCCAAATTGAATGAGAATGTCTAGCTATCAAGTACTTCCAACTAAACCAATTCATCAAGACAGTTGGATGAAGTAATCACCCCAATAAGTCTAGTTGAATAGATCACTTTGTAAGTTATAGAAATGTCTAATCAGCTGTGGCTGGTGTGTCTCAGTGGATTGAGTGCTGGCCTTCGAAGCAAGGGGTCACTGGTTCAATTCCCAGTCAGGGCACATGCCTGGGTTGCAGGCCAGGTCCCCAGTAGGGGGTACACGAGAGGCAATCACACATTGATGTTTCTCTTCCTCTCTTTCTCTCTCCCTTCCTCTCTAAAAGTAAAAAAATAAAATCTTTTTTAAAAAGTCTAATCACTATATTGTATATTGGAAATTAGTAAAATATTGTATGTCAACTGTAATTGAAAAAAATTATGTAATTAAAAAAAGATAGTTGGGTGAAAACAGGAGAATAATTACCATCTAAGGGGAGGAATGGTATGACATTTAACTTTCACAACATGAAACAGAACAGAAATATATTTTAATGCCTTTTACTGATTCTTATTATGCATAAAAACATACTCTATATAGTAAATGCAGAGAAGTAAAAAGAACAAAATAAAACTCTCCTGTAATCACACAGCTCAGAGACAACCACAGTTGAATTTGGGTGTTTAAATGTTCACATCTTCTATGGATGTATATGATCACATACACACATTTTTCCAAATTAGGATCATATAATATATTCCATTTTTTCAGTTAACATTTTTTAGTATAAACAACTCTCCAAGTCAATACATAGTTTTTTGTTATTTCATTTTTAACATGTGGATAGTATTACATTAAATATTTGCAATGATTTTATTATTCAATTTCCTATTTTTGAACATTTGGGTTATTTCCTACCTTCACTCTCACAGATAAAACTGCAAGATTATAGTTTCATTTAAACTCTGCATCTTTCATTATTTAATTAGAATAAATTTTCAGATATGAGATTTTTTTAGGTATTTTTCAATAGAAAGGAAAGAAAAATCCCTATAAAATAACCATCAGAGGCACCAAGGTAAAAACACACAAATCAAAAATTTAGACATTCTGTACATTGGAACCATAGCCTAGGTATTAATGCCACACGTCCCAAGAAAGAAAAATCACATCACTTAAGGAAAGGGGAGTTTATCTTTTTTTAGAAAAGCTCTGGGCACTTACCTTTTGATTTCAGAAAGCCACTGCCATTAATAAGAAAAGGGACTAACCCAAAGGCTGAACATTTTGTATCAAGGATCAATGTCTCTCAAACATAACGCTGCTGCAGGGCTGCAGAGCAATCCCGGCTCTGTAACCCTCCAGATCAGAATCTGATGGTTTGCACTCATATTTTCAAACACTAAATGTTAGCATTTTATAGAATTATATGATTATTTAATACCTATTTCTCTGTTTATATTCAGAAACAGATAAACCATTACTATAGATACTGTGTTAAGTTAGAACATACTATTAACAAACTTTGTTTGCATAAAAACAAAGCAGGCTCAAAATTACATTAAGCCATAATATTGTTTATTTCATAAATTGTTTTTTTAAGACTTTATTTTATTTTTAGAGGGGAAGGGGGGAAAAAAAGAGGGAGAGAAACATCAATGTGTGGTTGCTTTTTGCACACCCCCCACTGGGGACCTGGCCCACAACCCAGGCATGTGCCCTGACTGGGAATCAAACTGGCAACACTTTGGTTCCCAGGCTGGCACTCAACTCACTGAGCTACACCACCCAGGGCCATAACTTGTTTTTTAATTTACAGTATATTTCAGCCATTTTCCCTGTAAATACTTATAAATTTCTTTTCAATAACTGAATGTACCTAATTTATTAAACCAGGTACCAATTTTCTGCTATCATAAATATTGCTTTAAATAAAATTTTGATCAATATGGCATTAAGTTTAGCTTTGAACTCCTCCAAAGACAGAGAAAACTGTATATACTTTACATATAATAAAATATATTTTATATGTAATATATATATATTTTTAAAAACATGGTTGACTCAACAATAAATACTCCATGGACCAGAAATGTAGCAGGAAGCAGAAACTCAGAACAGAGTATTCAAGCCCCCACAGCCTCTGTCTTGCTGGGCTCTGGGTCTAGAAATAAGCAAAGGAAACCAAGAGTTTCATACTTAAAGGGTAAGAGGAACATAAGTCTCCCTGCAAGGAAAGGTAAAGAAGTCAGACTAGCACTTGGATGCAGGAATTGGAGAAAGGTTCCAGCTCTTGGGAAAAGAAGTTGAAAGACTCCTCTTAACCACTGTTGGGCTGGACATGCCTAGAAGGCAGGAAGACAAGACAGCCCCGAGGGCAGCATCTGAAAGCACCACCAGCCAGAGTGGCAGCTGGTTGGAGGGATGCCCTATATCAACATAAGAGCAGGAGCCCCAGTTTGGTTCTGGGGAAAGTCTCTGATGGGACTGGATCGTGGCAGCAATTATATGTACAGAATGGAAACATATGTACGGTACGGAAACAGAAAGTGATAGAAAACTGACTTAATACCAAGGAAGGAAAGGAAGAGGAAGCAAAGTAAATAATGAAAGGTAAAAAATATAAAATAAATGCATGTGGTATCAAATAAATGGAAATGGATCAAATTCACTGCTGTTAGGCATAACAAAACTAGGTATATGCAGTTTATCATAGATATACTATAGCAAAAGATATAGAAAAGTTCAAAAGAATTATGATACAAACCCTGTTTGATATGTTATAAATACTTCCCAATATCATATTTATTGTATTTCTGCCATAGATGAGTTTCAATTTTTTAATTTATTTTATTGTTGTTCAATTACAGTTGTATTTTCTCCCCACTCTTCCCCCCCACCCCCCCAGTTTCAATTTTTATGAAAACAAATTTAGAGGATTTTCCAAAAGAAAAAAAATGGCTTTATAGGTATCCTGCTAAAAAGCATCTTTCTTACTCCATTTTTTTTATAATTCACATATACAGCCCTGGCCAATGTGGCTCACTTGGTTGGAGCATTGCCCCATAAATCGAAAGGTTGCAGGTTTGTTTCCCAATCGGGGCACATACCTAAGTTGTGGTTTCAGTCCCCAGCCAGGGCATGTATGAAAGGCAACCAATTCATGTTTCTCTCCCTCTCTCTCTCCCTCCGTTTGCCTCTCTCTAGAATCAATAAGCATGCTCTCAGGTGAGGATAAAAAATAAAAGAAATTTCACATATACTTTGTTCTAACAGTTTTATAGCATTTTGGTAAATCCATGATCCACATGGAATATGATAATCAGAATATGTGTGTGTGTGTGTGTGTGTGTGTGTGTATAAATTTGGGGAAGTGGATAACTACAACATCACTTGCTGATAACCAATGACAGATTTGAAATGTTGTCTTTACCATATTCATAATTTTATGTATTTAGACTCTTACTTTTGTTACACTGACCTTTCTATTCCTTTAACAAACTATTTTAATTAAAATAGCTTTGGCATACACTTCAATTTGATAGATCTCTACCTCTTTTATCATTAGTTTTTCAAAATTAATCTAGTAAATCTCATAGGCTTATTTTTCCAGATAAACTAGCAGTTTCTCAAGCCACCCCCCAACTCCTACCAAAGAAAATCACTATATTAATTAAAATTACATTAAACTTCTAGATTAACTTTAGTAGAAAATTACAATCTAGTCTAGCTAGCAGTATTCAGCAAACTTTCATGTGCTGCAATTCTACTGTCCCGAAGTAGGATTTTCTCTTCCTTCGTGGTAGGAGAAGAATGATGGTAGAAAGGATGAGAGAGGCAGAAACCTGTAATTCCCAAAATACACTGTTTTCCAAGGCCCTCCCTTTTCTGCATTTCTTCTTCAATGCACATACCTCCTCCTTTTCACAAAGTTTTACTTATGCAAAAGGGTGTTATTATGTTCCTTCATTTATGTCTGAGAAACCTGAGGCTCTCTGTTAAGGTTAAGAGACCTATAGAAAGTCATGGAGCTAGTAAATGATGAAGTCAAAATCTGATCCCAGTTCATTCTAAGTCCACAACCTAAGTCCTTAATCACTGTGCTATACTGCCTTAGACTTGAAGGACCTGTAGTGAGAATTCAGGAACTGCTAGACTACTCATAAACTAAATCTACTCATAAACTAAAAGCACATATACATTTTTAAACAAGACAATGATAATTAATGTTTTCCTCCAGCAAGAAGCAGTCTTCTCTGGAATTTTAATAGAAACCATAAAGGTTACATTTATAAATCAGATTTTAAACCAAAACTGTACTAGGTGATCCTGATACATAAGTAAAGTCACATAAAAGAACAAAAAGAACTGAAGGATAACACCTTGAAGAACGCTGAGAGAGCGAATGTAGTTATCAGCTTCTCCGCATGTCAGCTCTCTTTGGGGACAAAGTGCCTACCACTGGGCTTCAAGGCTGAGCTTCTGCCCAGGAACTGGACACAGAGGTGTTAATAAAACAATTTCTATTGATCCCAGAGACCTGGAGGAGAACGTGAGGAGAATTGTGCATATAATGTTTACAAAATAATATTCCCAAATGAAACAAATGAAAATTGATTGCCAAGAAAATGCAGATGGTAGGAATGTAAATAAACGTTAAGAAGACTTGATGACTTTCTTCCTCTTCCTTGTACACTCTTTTTGTGTCCATTACCCAAATTACATTGGAGCATAGTATTTTTATCAAAAAGCTTGTGAAAATATTTTTATATGAGCCCTTAAACATCTAGTGTTCCCCCAAAACTTTGATGTCCTGAAAAATGTAATTATTACTGGTAATTTTAAAAGATCACAGTAATTTATTTTTGTCAAATGTGACTAAAGATTAATGGATACAATCAGGAATAATTTGGTAAAAACATCAAATGCAGAGAAAGCAAAATTTGTTGTTAAGTGAAGCATCAAATATAATAAAAGAACAAATTCCATGAATGAATAGCAACAATGCACAATTCATTAACCAAATGCCCATGATTATTTCACACTTCAGAGGGCTACTGATATGATCAGAATGGTAGTAAAAGGATAAATATAAATTAACTTCAGCATCTCTATACATTTTAGTTATAAGGCTGCCCCCTGAGGCCTACCAGAAAAAAAAAAAAAGAAAAGAAATGCAAGGATCAGCCATCCCTTTTAAAAATCATAATTCCACAGATATGAAATAACATGTGCAGTCAATTATTTTAAAAGACAACAATCAATATGCCAAGAAATTAAAAGTACATCATTTTCTTAGCTATTACTAACTATAAAAATTAAAAGTCTGGTCAGCATTCAGACTCTGGAAATTCTTATGTCTCTAAAATCATCATCATCACTATCATTACCCACAATCATGTGCTAAGTAACTAGTTAATGTCCTGATCACTAATGAATGTCCTTCACTGCCCAAAGGAAAAAATATATATTTGTTCAGCAAACAGTGATATATTATAAGCTCTGTGAGGGCAAGACCGTATCTTCTTAGTTTGTATTCTCAGAGCTGATTCAGTACTTGGCTCACAAAGAGTATTGTTCTAAATAGGGGGAAAAAAAATAACACTGGAAACAGCCTAAAGAATCATTAATAACAACATCCATATCCTTGCAATTAATTTTGTAGTCATTAAAAATAATGTGTATTATATACATGTAAAGATTAACTAAATACACCAATATCTTAAAGAAATACTGCAAAAAGTAACTACAGTATGGTCTTGTATTTTTAAAAGGATATATTTAGGAAGTGCTCAAAAGTGAGTATAGGTGAGACTTTTCAAAAGGAGAAAAGGAATAAAAGGCATTTAACAGTGCTTGCCTTATTACTTCTTTCACAGTCCTTCAACAACACCAACCCTTCAAGGGAAACTATCTTTCCAGCTCCCCTTAGCTCCCCCTGCCACCTCTTGGTCTCCATTTTAACACTTCCTCTGCCTTCGTAGACTCTTTTTCTCATTTTCTCCTTCTACCATCGACACACAGTGAGTCCTCAATTCTGCATTCTACCAAACTGTGTATTTTTTTTTTCGGTCTCCACTCTGAGCAATCCTGGACTAACATGGGGACACACACACACACACACACACACACACACACAGAAATATCCTGTGTAGATAACAAATTTACATTTACTGATCTCAGCAAAGTAACCCTACACTATATCACATTCTCCATAAGGTAGTTGTAAACCTTTTGTACATGGAAGTCCCCTATCCTGCCTACAAGCAGAACACAGTATTTAAGAACAGCTCTTTCATAGTCATGACCTCCTCTTTTATATCTTAGAACTTTTGCCCTTTGTTTCTGTCCCAGGATATGTCTTTTACCTCCCTGCCAAAGCTAAGACACATCTCTAATATCCTATTGTATTTTTACCAGACATTGTTCCACATGCTGACTTCTATTACTTGCATATTAAAGTTCTCCTGCACAGGCTTTAATCTCTGAGTCTGCAGAAATATTCAGATTGCTCCAATCTTTGAAAAGAAAAGGGAGGGAGAGAGGAAAAAAGAGAAGAAGAGAGGGAGGGAGGATGGGAGGGAGGGAAGAAGGAAGAATGGTTCTTGCATGTATTACCTCCCTTCTTTACATCCTACTATACCATCAAATTACCTCCATTCTATTGTGTCTCTAGATCTCCAGGCATAGACATGTCCATGCCTGCTCCTTCCTTATTGCCTATCCATTCCTCTTCACCGAACCTAAGGCTCTTCAGGATCTTAAAGTGGTGTATTCAGTCACGTCTAGAGGACTTTTCCCTGGAGTTTTGCCTGCCCACCCTTCTATCATTCTGCCCTCCACGGCCTGGATGCTCTGAGTTGAAAGACATGCTATCTCCCACATGCACTGCCTCCATGCCATTCCTCCTGCCTGTTCCTTCAGGAACACTTTAAGCCGGCAATGTTTGCCTATTAAAATTCTACCTGTGCTCAGTAGCAGCTTTCTTTCTCCTGACCACTGTCTTCAGATACAATTAGCCTTGCCTTTATACATCCATAATGCTCTCACACTTTTTGAAAGGCACACAGTCTCTGTAATGTCATTCAGTTACACAAACACAAACTAATGAACTGTGAGCACCCTAAAGGCACCAACCATAACACTTATCTTTGTATACTCATGCAGTGCCTTGCATATCACCATACCTACAACAGGCACTCAGTGAATATTTGCAGAATTGAAATTTAAAAAATTGTTATGCATTTCAGTATATAGCATGAACATAAGTGGAAACATCAGAAATATGTTTTTTACTGAACCCCACTGGGAAAATGATTCTCCTTGATATGGAAAATTGTCACCTGGTAAATTCTAATTCCTGGGGTAGCCCTGGCACAATTTGGGGTAGTCCCAAAGAAGGCCTCCCATTATGTTGGGAATATGTCCTCTTTCCACTCTCCTTCTCAGGCCTACGGGGAAAGAGTTGAGTTCAAATATCTTGAGATAACAGTAAACACTCTTTCTGCCTGCCAAAGATAATCCAGCTTAAATTACAAACTATGGAGGCAGGAAGTTATATGAAAATTGGAATCTGCCTGGCAACAGAAAAAAATTCCAAAGCCTATATTTTGTATTTGCCATTATTGAGAAGTGACAAAGGAATCTAAGTTGTGAAGTCTACATAGATCAAAATTTAAGTGTGGATGCTGTGCAAATAAGTAAATCTAGGGCAATTTTTTGTTTGTGTGTACCTAAATCTTAAATTTAATTCATTTCTATAAGAGTAAATTCTACCAAGTATGTAAGGTAACAAAATCTAGGATGGCTGTGGTAATAAAATAGTCTAAGAAGAATTACTTTATGTAACAAATTATTATCATTAAGCATGAAACTGCAATAAATACTGAACTTTAGGTAGTACCTAAAATATTGAGTCTAAATTCCTTGCAGCAGTATACAGACCCCAATTTGATAGATCTAAGCCCCCAATTTGATAGATGTAAAAATATCAAAAAAGCATTATTTGTCCAGGACAATTGTTCTAATTGCCTTCACGTTAATAATCGCAGCTATAATACTATCTATCACATTTGTGTGATAGAACAGTTTTCAAGTCCTCTTCATGACTCCACATTTAACCCTCTCAACATCACTGACAGAAAGTATTTTTCCTTACTGAAAGATAAGGAACTTTAGAGAAATTAGGTTATTTGCCCCACGTGTGTGTGTACGTGTATGTGTGTGAGTGACTCCACAGTAAAGGACCACAGGAAAAATTATTTTATCAAATATATCTTATGTAACAGCATTGGTGTTCCATACTAATATTTCTTCCTTTCCATGTCATGTTTCCATTTTTAAAAATGGAACTTTTTATCGCGTCTTTCCTAACATCGGCTAACAGAGTGACTGAGGGAGAAGGACAGGTTGGCAACAGCCTATTATGCATGTAGACTGGAGTCTCCCAGACTGCGATCTGTTTTTCACTAGAAGAAGTGATTTTAAAGAGATACAGGGAAAAAAAGAATTATTTTAATAGAATAATTCATTTCAATGAATCTTTTCTACTCTTTACTGACATAAATGGGATTTTAGTCATATACAAATATTTTTATTTCATATAGATGCATTTACTATGTACTAAAAATTAACAAGAACATCAGATTAATAAAATCACAGGAATACAGTTTCCTTTTTAAATAAATTCACTTAAGTGTATAAAAGTCCTATTTAATGTTAAAATTGTGTAAACACCTACATTAAACAAAACTGAAGGTGCTTCACAAAGGGTGGAAAGTTAGTGACCACAGGAGAAACATGAGCGCTAGCACAGAGCGTCTACTGTGTTCTTACACCGGGAAGAAGGATGGAACCTTTCTGTACCTGTGTTACATTCACCCCCTCAGGACTTACCTCTGGTGACAGCATCGAGTGCACAGCCACACCCTGTTGCTCCTCCTCCAATGACAAGGACATCGAATTCAGATGTGTTTTGCAAAGTCAGTAGCTGAGCTTCTCTGGAAGGAGGCTCCCTGTTAACAGGTTCTGAAATGCACTCTGCTGCTTCAACATAGGCCAGGGTCATCTGATGGAAAAGGAGAACACTCTCAGTTGTTCATCTGAAATGCTAATTTAATAATTTTTAAAATATACTGAAAGAGATATGCTAAGGAAGACCACAGTCCACATTCCACATAGAGTTATACAACCAACTGCCTTGCAGGGGGGAAGTCGTTAAAATCTAGGTGTTTTGTTCTGGGGTTTGTTTTTTTTTTCATGAATTACAACTATTGAGCCTTAGAACACTTGGTTTCAGATTCACCTCTCTGCTGCTTGTTATGGTTTCATATACAGACAAGTTTAATTATTTCCCACCTTGTATGGCAATTCCCAAATACCAAATACCTTGTCTAAGACAATTATAGAACACATAAGGAAAGGTTTGTATCCAGTAGCAGCAATTCATTCAAATAACATTTTAAAGTTTTGGAAGGAGAAATAAAAAGCATTTTATGACTTTCTGCAATTTCTTAAAAGTATGTGTTCTTCATTCCTTAATTCCCCTGATAAAAATATATTCTAGAGATTGAAGGTCTATAAATTTAAGTCAGTACAATTAAAAAGAATCTCTTTAACACAAGTTTAAATAATTAACTAAAGCCAATAAGAATAATATTTGTCAAAGATTTTAGTCAGAGGTTTACCCATTAAATGTTTTAATATAAAGTAACAAATTGTACACATTTAATATACACTACTTTAATTTCTGAAAGCTTTAACAATAATGTAACTAAAGCCACTATAGTCCCCCTAAGAATAATGACCTTTCATTAGAATGTAACTTATCAGCCCAAATTCAAAATGATGCTAGTCTTAAAAAAAAACAAAGTAGTTGCCAGAAATTAAGAGTCAAAAGCCTAGAAAAATAGATTAGTATCTGTTTTTTCCCAAAATGCTAACGCTAGTATCATTCACTATATGGGATAGTGCTGGCCAACACTGCTCTAACAGTTCATTGTCCATAGATAGATATATGAGGCCTGTCCAGAAAGCATCCAGCCAAGTAATATGAAAAAGAGGCACTTACTGAAGATATAAGATACAAGAAACATTGTACATAGGACAATGATGCCTCAGTCCCAAAGAAGGCACATTGGGACTTCACACAGTTCCCCCAATTGCCATGAGCTGCCCCATTGTATTTTCCTGAATCTCATTGATGAACTGAAATCTCTTCCCTTTCAAAGGTGATTTTATTTGTAAGAAAAGCCAGAAGTCACAGGGTGCCAAATCTGGGCTATAGGAGAGCTGAGTCACCTGGGTGATTTGATGTATTGCCAAATCAAACTCTGGATGAGAAATGATGCATGAGCAGCCGCACTGTAGTCCACTGTAGTCATGATAAAGCTCTCATCACCAGTAGCCCATAGCTGTGGCCTCCTGAATCATCTCAGTAGTTTCCACAGAGGAATGTTCAAGCTTAACATAAAATTTGATGCAGATTCCTTGCTCTACTCACTCAGTCATTTTGAATGTGACAGCAACACAGTACACATGCTCAGTCAATGGCATCTACCACCCCACTGACTAGTACAGTGAAGTTGTCATTGTTCACACATTTGCATTCCAGTCCACTCTCCTTGGCTGCCAGCTTAATCAATGTGGCCCAAACCATTCTTGTTATATTAACAATGGCTGTACCTTTTTCGGACAGACCTCGTATCACTTCTATTTTCTTTTCTTTAAATCACAACATCTGCACAAGCCCAAGTAGCAGTATTTTTTCCCATTCTGTCGTAGGGGTCACACAGGATGCTCTGAACCACAAAGCCACAGCTTGCTCAAAGAAAGGTGATCTTGGCACTGACCAAGAAATTGTTCTGATAACTGATTTTTATTCATTTAAATAAAGTAAACCAAATTCCTCCTTATGGTTAGATTTAAATATAATCAAGCCAATTGGATTTCTACAAAAATTTATCTAGAAGCCACAGAGTACACTGAAAGAAACCTAGATTTGGGTCTGAGGGTACTAGTTTAGCACTCTTATTTACCAGTAATATGACTTTTGACCCACTACCTCTCTGGGCCTTGGTTTCTTCACTTGTAAAACAGGATAAAGCCCATGTGATGTCTCTATTTCTTCATCTCTGATTTATCCTCTATCTGAACAGTGCAATGATATGAAAGTAGTTGCTCAACTATAAAGTACCACCGAAGAGTTACTGTTGTTGATTCCTTAATAGCCTATAAAACAGAACTTTCACAACACATTTGACTAATTATCATAAAAATAAAAGGTTATGACTTCCGGCCAAGATGGAGACCTAGGTATACACACTGTGCCTCCTCACACAACCAAGATAGGGACAACAATTTAGAAACAGAGTAACAACCAGAACTGACAGAAAATTGAACTGTATGGAAATCGGACACCCAAGGAGCTAAAATAGACATGTTCGTCCAGACCTATAGGAGGGGCGGAGTCGGGCAGCGGGGTGCAGGTCCCAGAGCAGAGAGCAGAGAGCATTGGGACCGGATGTGTAAGGCAACCAGGGCGCGCAAGACTGCAGCGGGCAGACCCTGGGTGCACAAGCGGCAACTGGCAGACCTAGTGAAGCAGCGATTGTGAAGCAAGGCACTGCGTGCAACTCAGGGTCCCAACGCTGGGAAATGGAGCCTTGGGGCACTGATTAAAAACACCTGTGGCGAGAGACTCCCAGCCTCACAGGAGAGGTCGTTGGAAAGTCCCACAAGCCACGGGATGCACAAGCCCACCCAAACGGGAATTGGCACCAGAGGGGCCCAGCTTGCTTGGGGGAAGTGGCAGAAGGGACTGAGGTCCAACAGAGAGTGGAGCAAGCACCATTGTTCCTTCTCGGACCTCGCCCCCACATACGGCATCACAACCCAGCAACTGGGGTGCCCCGCCCTGGTGAACACCTAAGGCTCCACTGCTCAGACGTAACAGGTGCGGACAAGACCAAAAAAAAAAAAGAGAGAGAGAGAGATGGCTCAAATGCCCCAGAACCCATCCTTTTAAGCAACCAAGAGATAGCCAACCTATCAGATGCCCAGTTCAAAGCACTGGTTATCAAGATACTCACAGAATTGGCTGATTTTGGTCACAAATTAGCTGAAAAAGTGCAGGCTACAGTAA
>CM052541.1:59225881-59290742 GCA_028533065.1 Trachops cirrhosus
AGTGAGGGGCGGGGTCTTAGGAGTTCACCTGGGCAGGGCACCCCAGTCACAGGGTTGTGATGTTGTATGTGGGGGCGGGGTCCGAGAAGTAACAACAGCGCTTGCTCTGCTTTCTGTAGGACCCCAGACCCTTCCGCCACTTTCCGCAAGCCAACCGGGCCCCTCTGGCACCAATTCCGGTGTGGGTGGGCCTGTGCACCCCACAGGACCTTCCTCCTCAATCAGTAACCCAAATTTCCTGGTGCTGGGTCCCTGAGTTGGGTGCAGTGCTTTGCTTCACAATGCCCACCTCGCTGGGTCTGCTGGTCGCCACCCCCTGGCTGGGGCCCACCAGCCACTGCTGCTTGTGCACCCAAGGTCTACCTGCTGCAGACTTGTGCGCCACCTCGGTTGCTCAGCTCTCCGCTCCACGTCCCTCGCCCGGACCGACTCCACCCCTCCTACCAGTCTGGATGAACGTGTCTATTTTTAAATCCTTGGGTGTCCGACTTCCATACACTTCAATTTTCTGTCAGTTCTGGTTGTTATTTTGTTTCTATATTGTTGTTGTCCCTATCCTGGTTGTGTGAGGAAGCACAGTGCATCTACTCATGCCTCCATCTTGGCCAGAGGTCTCTACAAACCTCAGTCTTAACAAGGCGTCCCTGAATGCAAGAATCTCCAGTAACAAGAACAACTATGTTGCCAAATATACCACACTTTATATTCATGTAATCTGGGAATCTAGTAATAGCTAATCATTGTTGAGAGCTTACTATGTTCCAGAAACTCTTCCAGGCTTTAATGCTCTTCCACAACCCTATGGGGGAAGTACAGCAGCAGGTCCTTAAATAATTTCATTTTGTCATAACATAATGAGATGCCATAGGAATGTAACTCTTTCTAAAAAGTTAAATTTATTGGGGTGATATTGGTTAATAACAAAAGTTCCAAGTGTACAATTCTATAATCTGTCATCTGTATATTGCATTGTGTGTTCACCACCCAAAGTCTAGTCTCCTTTTGTCTCCACATAGTTGGCCCCCTTTACCCTCTTCAAACTCCCCCTGCCCCTCTTTCCCTCTGGTAAACTTCATGCGTCTGCGTCTATGAGTTTGTTTTATTCATTTGTTGCTCTCTGTTTTATATTCCACATATGAGTGAAATCACATGGTCCTGTCCTTTTCCATCTGACTTATTTTACTTAGCATGATACTCTCAGGATCTTAACTCTTATATGTATCAATTATCCTACAGCAAAATTAGTTTCCTTATACATTATTTCACTTAAAGTCACAGAATCTATCAAAGACTTACTGTACCATTCTTCTCCACATTTTACCAATGGTGGCAAATGAGGCTGAGAGAATTTTAGAAATTTGCCCATAGTCACTTAATTCTTAAGAAATGGAGCTAGGTGTTAGATATAGGAGGCCTGCAAAGACTGCTTTAAAGATCACGCTCTTGTGTTTTCTGCCTTTTGGCCCAGGACTAAAATATAATCAATGGAATCTCTCAATTCCTTGATCCTAATATCACTCCCCACACTGAAAGGAGACCTTGATTTCCATACTCCAAAGCCCGCTTCCTGCCTATGTCCGGTGCAAAAAAAAAAAAAAAAACAGAAAAAGACTTCATTCACATCCGGGCTTTGAGAAAGCTCTCAGTGGTTCTCAGGTTCCACCTCAAAGTCGGTTCACAAAGCCCACTACACCTTCACAGTGGGTAATGGAAGGAATAAACCTGACGTGTTACGTGAGAGGGCCCACCCTCAGACCTAAATAGATATTTGCTCCATCAACCATACCAATGGGGTTGAAAAGAAACCCACACTATCACATCAATGTTTCCAGTTAGGGCCTCGAAGGTATGAAATAAATGTTCAGGTTTGTTTTTTTTTAATTTTCAAAAAATGCATTTGGTCTATTATAAAAAGACAAAAGCTTAAGGAACTCTTCAGTTAAATCTCAGCACTCCCACCCTAGTGTTGCCCCATTTCCCTCTCGGCCATTCCCTGCCTGCCCCCAGCCAACCACATTCTTCCTCCAGAGAAACCCACCTAAGGAACCTCATGTAGCCCTGACTTTAATACCCTCTGCTCTGCCCCTCACTAAGGTTGTTTATTGACTTAAAAATACCCAAGGCCCTCTCTCTTGATTTAAACTATCCTCTCCATCTGCTCCATTCTCCTATCAGCTCAGATTAGGAAAAAAAGGGTGTCCCATGGAATAAAACTTTTCTCTCACTAGATATTAAGTAATCACAAGAAAAGCATCCTGTCCTGAGAGGAAGATTAGGTCCTCTCAGGTCTTCTAAGTCCTTTCCCATTAAAACTTTATTATTAAACAGACCTATAATAAATAGGAAGTGACAAACACCTTGCTCCTGAAAATCTGCCCACTGCTGCAGAAGCTGTTTGGTTGCTGCATTCCTGGTGGGACTTAAGTCAGGGCTAGGATGTGTAGCCCTATCTATACTCAGCCTCTGTCCCTCAACACATGGCTGGTCTGGACAGAGGAAAAATCAAGAAGCCTTTGTGGAAACTTAGTCATCTACTTATGGGTGAGGAAATAAAAAAGAGGGGGGCTGAAATTAACAGAAAGCCTCTTCAAGACCCCTCAATAAACCCCTACATACAAAACTAAAGGGGGTCTGTGATGGGGATGCATTGTGGCCACAAACCTCCTCCCCCGCAGGTGGACACAGTCATAACTCAGGTGACATTCATCTCCTTTCTCCTACCAGCTTCTGCACTGAAGTGGCAATTTAGTTTGCCTAGCTCCAAAAACGTATACAATAATAATAACAGCTCTCTCCTTAGGCCATCAACTTTATCCCTTCTAAATCTGACTTCATTTATCGCAAAAGAAATAAAAATCTCTAGGCTTCACTTGGGTCAACAGTGGACACTATTCACCATTGAAACACATGATATAAATGTAAACAATGTACTCATATGAAGGAAGTACTACAAAGTGAGACGAAAAAATCGTTGCTATCACCCCTAAACCCCAACCTATCCCCAGAATTGCCAGCATCTCCACAAGTGTCTATTTTCTCACCTATTCAAGCAACTGGGTAAAATGTAAGTGGACCACATTTTATCCATTTTAATTGTTTTCTGTTTAATTAATTTAAAAAAGTATATATGATAGTTTCCCTTCTATTCTCTCCCCTGCAAATATAAGTTAATTTAACTGACTTGGCACCCAAACACTTACAGAACTACCCCATCATCAAATGTGCTTTGACAATTGATCAACTTTTAGAATCAATTTGTTTGTATTTAGGATGCAACCCCCTGTCTGTATTTTAGGAAGGAAGCTTTGTACTGGGAATATCAAATGAGCACAAGCTAGGGGTCAGGGAGACAGAACCGTGGATATAGAAATGCCATTAAAATGTGCCTGAACTTAAAGTCAGGAGATGGCTCTCTCATATATCAGCATTTTGGGCTTTTAACACCAACTCACTCTTAAAAGAGGATAATTTATCAGTTGGAATCATCCTAGAAAACTAGAAAAAATATATAAAAACAAGCTAATACTATAAAGTGTTGTTCTGTTTTAAAAAATGAAGCATGCCTAGTCACATTTAAGGCCATGCTTCTATAAAACTCAGCCAAATAATGAGTATCGAGGGGCAGATTTTTCTTGACTATTGAAGTCAGGAAAATTGCCCCTCCCCCCCACAGAATGGTTCTGATTGGCAGATATTTTCTGAGAGTAGACAGCTGAGGCCTGTGGTCATTTTATGTCAATGGCTCAGATGAGTTGGTCTCCTTTTCCCCTCTCGCGCCTCCCCCAGACTTTTTTTTTTTGTGTGTGCCAATCATTATGGCTACATCTCAACCTGCTACCCAAAATATGCTGATAGCAGTGGCTTAAAGATACAGGAATTATTGCAAAAGAATGCACACACACTTGGATGCGTATCTTATGCAACTCACTGACTGAATATGCCTATGATAATTTTTCTCAAAAACACTTGTAGCTTGAAATTATAAATGACTCAAGCTGCTGGTATCTGTTTCATTTTGGCTATTAGGGTGGTCAGGATATCTAATGTAGGAAGGAGAAAATGACAAAATGTCCCAGAAATCAACAGACCCTTGCTTGCCTTGATTTTGACTAAAACTCACCCCTAACTAGACTGAATGGAGAAAGTATCAACTGTTTATTCTGTTCTTTGAGATTAAAGAGAAATCAAACATTAAAAAGAAAAAAGTACAAAGTTAAGTTATAATAAGCTCTGAGGTAGAACATGCCTTACTGTGGTTAAAAGGCATAAACCATGTACAAATTTAGCAACTCATCATATTAAATGTCATTACCTTTGCACTGGCATTTTCCAGTGTCATTACAGATAGCACTGGTTAAGGATGGCAGAAGTAATCTAATCCATTAAAGCCCAAGCCCTAAACATAACTGCTCTTCTGAAATAGCCTCAGCAGAAATAACATCTTTTCACACTCACTTTTAAGGAACCAAGACAACATTTTAAAAGAGAGTGTGCATTATCTAGTCAAGATAACTTCTGTAACAAGTTAGTCAATTAATAATAACTGAAACATATACATCTGGAGAAACCTTAATGTAACATGATCATAGTTAAGAATGAAAAAGACTAACATAACCTGTTCAATATTGCCCATTATAGGAGGAAGCACTGAAAATAAGCTTTTTAAAAAACCCTACAAACCAGAGAATTGATTCTTCCTAGTATGTGTATTTAAAGTGGTATTTCCTATTTAGGACATGGGACTCCGAGAATGTGGCTGGCTCCACTGCCTAGTATCCCAAAACAACCAAAACCACCAGTGCAAGACAACCATGGCTTAAAGGTTTTCACAAAAATGTAGAAAATTAGTAGTTCATAGATAATCCAGCTATAAAAGCTACCCAATTTCCTTTACCACCATCTTTGCTTTGGAAATATACCACTCAGCTGGTATCACAAAATGCCCTTACATCACAGGGGGACTTACATTGACTAGGGAGGTGGCTACCAGCATTTCAAGCCTGAAAAACATGAAACGATTCATCCAAATTATTTCCTGGCATTAATTTGAACTATGGAAAGGCATGGTTGTAGTGCCTTTTTTCTCCAAAGGAAAATAAAATAAAATGAAAAATAAACTCAGCACTTTAAATTATTTGGAAACTTCATGCCAATCTCATTTTCATGATTTTCCCATAAAAATTCTACCAAATATAAAGTAATACTACATAACTAACCATTTACAAATAAAAAGAAGGCTCAAAGTGGGCCTTTTACATAGGCTCTTTCTTTTCCATTTCCTTTCTCAATTGCCTGCCTTCTAATAAGACAAACTTCTGGCAGGGACATAGAGAGTATCCAGACATTTGGAAGACTTAAACAAGGAAAGTCTAAATGAACAAACCCTGGCACTTGGAAATGAGGCAGTCTTTTAAAACCAAAAAGCCAAAACAGAGGCTAAATTATATAATGCTTTCTGATAAAGAAATTAACTTTGAAAAAATGGGATACACACAGTTCTCCAGATCATTAAGGCAGTATTCTAAATTAGTGTCTTTCACATCAAGCTGACAGCTTCTAATAAAATCATTAGTGTACACACTGTTTTTTAATGTATAATCTTTATTATTTTTTCCATTACCATTTAGTCCCCTTATACCTCCCTCCCCCTGCAACCACCACTCTGCTGCCCATGTCCATGAGTCCTTCCCACACATTGTTCTTTAAAGGATTTAAGTTTACAGTATAATAAATACATACACCATTACTTACTTGTTTCCTTCTGTAATGAGCAAACTGAGAGAGGCCTAGGACAGTTGCAAGAGCACCTCCTCCAGCAAGAATAGTCCCTTTCACTGCCTTTTTAAATGCCATTTCTTAGCCTATAAAAAAAAAGGGGAAGGAGACAAAAAGATAATTAGGATTTTTATTGCATTAACAGTCCCAATAATAACAAGAGACTGTACAGGTAATGAAACTATGTTAAACTAGAAAAGAAAACACAAAATAAGGAAGTTACTAACATGCCTATTTGAATATTACCATTCAAAACAATAATCAAAAAAATCCTAGACATGGGAATTAACTATACAAAAGTTACTTTCCAACAGGAATTAAAGAAAGAAAAGCAAATTAAGGGACACCCGGGGATATTCAGATAGTATAAAGTTAAGAGAGCTGTGAAAAGAAATGTCATTGTATATCCAACAAAACTGCATGCTGTCCTTGCAGATTTGTTCAGCTGCTAATCCCCTCCACAAGGAGAATGGGTAGAAGTCTTCTATCACTCAGCGTGACAATAAACAGTCATGCCTGTTTCAGGTCCTTTGGCAAGTGTTTAATTCAAATCCTGGTACAACTCCCTTCCTGAGTGTGTTTTTCCCCTTCCTAATGAAGTTCTCACTAGAGTTCAAAGCCCACACACTCACATTTCCATCTCTCTAAGAGTCTATACTTCACAGACAAAAAGTCAAAGGAAACCATGCCTTGGTCCTTTCTCATACTGACAGTTCAACACTGCTGCACGTCCTTTCGCTAAAGAAACTTTAAAAAAAAGTTATCTCTAGCCAGACTTGCATGACACCACAATTTCAAGGGAAAACACTCCAGGCCAAGTACTCTTGTGCTCACTTATACTTCTCACCTTTTAAAAAAAATTATTTCTATTAGACTCATGAAATTTTTTAAGTTTTTTGAAGACTTAAATATTCTTTACTTTTCAGAAACCAAGAAAAAAGCATAAAAATGAAAATCCCACCAAAACACATCTAGCCAGCTTTTATTCTGCTAAACAAAAAAAGATAACACTGTGTCGTCACCAAAAAAACATTCTAACCTACAGCCACTATTACCCGCCTAAGACTTTTACTCACAATTACAGCTGGCACACTTGCATCTTTCAGGGAAGTCTCTCCCCTATTTTCCTGAATGAGCGGAGGTCTGATCTGTCTGGACAATAAGCCTGATACTCTACAGATATTCATAACTAAAGAAAGTATTTAACATGAAGTCAGTTTTAACCTAGGTATAATAAAAACTTATAGTATCTCAATGTAAACTATGACACCTCAAATGTTTGGGTCCTTAAACAAAGAACTGCAGTGCAGTCAGTAACTACAATCCTACAGAAAATTTATTTTGGAATACTTTAAAGTATATACTAAAATAAAAGTTGGCATTTCCTAAAACTTTATTTTTACTCTGATCTCATTCCTTCTGACAAAATCCTAAATTCTAAAACTCATCTTTATTAAGATGCTCACCAGAAAAATATTTCACATGCATCTGTTCTCTGTGGCTGGAGGTCTCTTCTCTCTCTTTCTTTCTTGTTAAAGATTTTATTTATTTACTTTTAGAGAGAGGGGAAGGGAGGGAGAAAGAGAGAGAGAGAAACATCAATGTGTGGCTGCCTCTCACATGCCCCCTAACAGGGACCTGGCCTGCAACCCAGGCATGTGCCCCACTGAGAATCCAAATGACAACCTTTTGGTTCGCAGGCTGTACTCCGCCCACTGAGCTACACCAGCCAGGGCCAGAGTTCTGTTCTTGACTGTCCCTTCTCTATATCAACCATCCTCTCACCCCCATGTTATGCAAAACAGTTGGTATATGCTGGCTAGGAGCCTCTGTTCATCATTCAGTCAACCATAAATAAAACCTATTGTCCAATGTTGCTCTGACAGTAAAAACCAAAACTTAGCCTATTTGGAAGGCACTAATTTGTTACAGCTAACCATCATCATTTCTAGAACTATAAATGCTCAAATGAATTCCTATGACACAAAAGAAACCCTAGCAGCCCAGATTTGATAGCGTACTATCTCCAGGCTAACCGGGTTCCCCTGACAATTAGGGACAGAGAATAGAGACCTAGTAAATACCTAAACAATCCATCTGCCCTCCCCACACAGATAGCGGCCTGATGTTCCCTTGGATGTGTTTTGTAGCTGATTGACTTTAGCTCAGTATCATTGCTCCTGTCTTGATAATGTCATTTATGACCTCAGAAAGGATACCACACATCAACATAGCCAGCTGAGGGATGTCATATAACACAGTCAATGAAAATGTTTCAGCAAAGCTGTTCACTCAGCCAGTTAAGTTTGGAGGTAGTTTTTCCAGTTGTCTAGGTTCCTGTATTCCTTGCCACCTTATTATATTGCTTAAATTTCATTTGTCTGGAACCAAAACTTGCTAAGGGGGATATTTTCATGGGGTTTCTCAATGAGTCACTAATACTAACAAAAAAACTGCATTAATATATTATTTTGCAAAGTTAGCAATAATATTGACTATATTCAATAGTTTCTCTTTTCAGTAATTTCATAAAATAACCAATACTTAGGGAATTTCTACTGTGATCAAATTCATCCATAAGATCATCTAGCTAGTCGTAAATCACTCTTACAGGTAATTAAAAAACAGAAGCACAGAATCAGTCAATTTGACCTGGCTCTCCTATGATGCTGCTGCTGCTGCTGATGATGATGATGATGACAATGATTATTGTTATAATGACAATATCTGCAATTTATTGAGTATTTGTTAATATAATAAGTACCATGCTTTTCATTCTTTATATATATCAGCTCACATCAACATTACAACATCAGAATTCCATAAAAGAGGTAATAGAGGATTTGCCCAACATCACTCCCTAGGAAGTGACAAACCACAACTTACTCTATGCTCTTAAGCACAGGGTAGTTCTGTCCTGCCTTTGTTCTCAAAAGGCAACTTCTTCCCAAAAGCCACACCATGTGTTTCTGTTACCCCCAAAAGAAAGTTCTATTCTGAAAACTCACCCAAAGTCCCTTGGCATTAGGGTCTCAATAAGGCAGTGAAAAACCCTCTGACAAAAGTCTACTAGTAACCTTCTGCCGGATAATGTAAGAACTTTATTTTAATGTTGAAAGAAATTTAAAATCAGATAAAAATAAACCATATGCCTTGGACTACTTACATCCATTGACATGTTATAAGGAGAAAAGATTTCACAATGATTACAAAAAGAAAAGATTGTTTCCTTCTAAATAAAAGCTGTAACCAGCAATTTAGCAAAGGGGAACAAGAATATCAATAAATCTTCACCTTTTGCAACTCAAAGCACAAGAAAACCAAAGGTGGAAAAATCATCCAAAAAAATAGCTTAGCTGAGTTAGCATAGCCTGATGTCCAGTAAGAGCCCATAAATTAAATCCCAAATATAGTGACTCGGGAGTGACTCCTGCATTTGTACAGACCAGTGTCAGCCCTCCAATTCTTGCAAGGAGAACACCAGCTTAACTAAACAAAACCCTAGATGAAAAGGTTTTCAATTAAATATATTTGTCAGTATATCAACAGTCCTCAAAAGATTACAATGAACTGGGAGAATTAAATATCAGTCTGTCTTATAACTAATTGTGCTATGTTGAATGTTATTAATACTCTGATAGACAAGAGACCCCCAATAGCCAAAGCAATCTTGAGAAAGAACAAAGCTGAAGGTATCACAATTCCTGGTTTCAAACTATATTACAAAGCTACAGAAATCAAGAGTATGGTATTTGCATAAAAATATACACAGCTCAATGAAACAAAATAAAGAACTCAAAAATAAATGTACACTTATATGGTTAACTAATTTCTGACAAAGGAGCCAAGACGATTCCCCTGGGAAAAGATAGTCTCTTCAATAAATGGTGGTGGGAAAACTGAACAACCACCTGCAAAAAAGACTGAAACTAGACCACTATCTTACATCATATACAAAAATCAATTCAAAATGAATCAAAGACTTAAACATAAAACTTGAAACCATAAAACTCCTAGAAGAAAACAAAGAGTAAGCTTATGATCAAGTCAGAGGGACCAACCGGAAGGCAATGAAATAGTCCCCAGGCGAGAAAATGAGAGCCTGGTTAGGACTATTTGAAAAATGCAAATGTAGGGACTGACACTTTGCAGAAATCTCTAATGGCAGCACCAACCTAGAAACCATGACAAGATCTGAAAACCAGTTACAGAAGGAAGCAGAAAGAGACTGAACGCCATAGGGGTTTTAACCCAGGGAACTGGGAACTGGCCCCAACATTTCAACCCTAAGATTTAGAAAGAGAAGCAGGTTTAGTGGAAAAGAACTTAGTTTGGAATTAGGGAGATTTGAAATATTGACAGAACACCTATGTAGAGAAAACGGCAAACAGACAGACAGGTGGGTCTCAAACTTACCAGAGTAGTCAGAGCTGAAGGTATGCTTTGGGGAATCTTCTGCCTAGAACTACAGGCACAGAGACCTGTACTCTGGCAAACAAAAACTGGGTTTGCCCCTTCTCAAAGTCTGTTGACCCATGTTTTTATCTACTCCTGCAATTTACCTGGTTCAACTTAATTCTTAGCTGTTCTTTTAGGAGATCCATTAAAAATACAGCAACTCCGACAACGTGAACATCCACTCAGATCCTACTGCAAACAGTCCTTGAGTGCTACCCTTTCTGCCTCCTCCTATTCGGCAGGAAGGCTACTCTCTCAGCTAAATCTTGCATTTGGATGACTTAACCACACATTTTAGACTTAAAAACAAGAAATAACTATCCACTAAAAAAGGCTAAGGGTCCCCTCAGCAACCACCCACAAGCAAATTTATTCCAGAATAAAAGCACACTTCCTGGCCCCTGAATTCCTGAAATAGAGTCTTCAAATTCCTCTCTCCATCTTACAGTCCTAGCTCCTCTCTTAATTTAGCATAAATAAAAATCTATCCATATGGATTATCACTCCTCTGTGGATATCCACTAAGGGCCTTCACTTTTACAAAAATTCTCCTATCCTTGGGCCTCTTGTGTAGAAATAGCAATTTCCTTTCCAATTTTCGTGCTCACCATTAACTTAAGAAAAATTGGGACTTCTCAGGGTTTCGAATCTTTTGCCAGCATAGATGTAAGCATATTTCTTTCCCCTCATCCCTTGCAAGTGTAGTCAGTGTGTGTTTGGGGAGGGGTGGGGGAGGAGGTATAGCTCAAAGATCATTTTTAGAAGAGTAATTTCAATCATAAGCTTTGCAGTCCATGTGTTCTCTAGCAAAATATAAAGGATTCCATGCCACACTGATCACATAAACTGAGAAACCCAGATGAATGAGAAAGCTAAAACATAAAATAAAAACACCAGGATGTAATCTAGATGTATGCAGCATGTGCTACTTCACTAAGCCCTTTACATAAGTATATGCAGGTTCTAAAGCAGCAAGAAGTTCCTTACCCTTCAATTGTGCAGTCACCCACCTTGCAGCCGTGCACGGAAAACTGTCCCTCGTCCATTTTGAGTCATGACACTCAATCAAACTCACAGAAGGTACAACACAAAGGGACAGGCTCAAGGTCCATCTGTATACAAATTCAGTGACTTGTGGGACACAGTTATATGAATCTTACAAAATAAGCGTGCTTCATCAGAGGAAGTTCTAAGCAGCCATGGAACTTCGTAGCAAGTCCACAGCAAAATGGAACAAGAGGGAGTGAGCTCAAAGTACCTTCCCAACGAGCAGCCCCATTTTATCTATAAAAGTCAAGCTTTCTGGGTGTTTCGAACAAGACATGTTCCAACAAAGCAAACCCTTTAGCATTCCAGTTGATGTGATATTAAATGTTCTGTACACTTCTCTACACGAAAGTACATCATAGTTCAGACACACCAAGCATAGGCTGTAAAGTGCTTAACACAGTAACAATCAAAGCACACCATGTACTAACTTCTCTTTCACCAAGGTTGACCTTACAGTGTCAAAACTGCAAAGGAGTTCTCCCCAGCCAAGCTGAGGCACTTCTACACATACACACGTCACTCAGCAGCTTGTGATCCCTGCAGAAACACAAACATGCTTTTTGAAAGTTGTCAGACCCTAAATGAACAAAGTAGTCACCATCTGAGGCCCATTGGCCTCTTCTTTAGAAAAAGAGAAGAGTGCTTCCTAGTCCGTAAACTGAAAAATCAATCGTCCTTTGTTAAGTCTGGATAGGAAATGGACCAAGGGCTTATCCACAAAAAATTATCCCAATGGAAATAAGTGAATATATCAAGTCCTAAGAAAATAGCAGATACTTTTATCTTTGAATCACCTTCTTCTCACCTTTCCCCTATTATTAAATAAATAAAATTTTAAAGCCATAAACTCAACAACCTAGAGTTGTAAAAAACACATACACTGAACAGAATATCAAAAGGAAATGAAATGTTTTTTCTGAAATTATTGATAAAAGTATTCTGATAAAACAAGATAAATGAAAGAACAAAATAAGTCAGCAGAAAAGTTAGAAATATAATGAACCACCAGATTCTGGATGTCCAAAAATTTGGATGTGGTTGATTAGGAAGTTAAAGCTACATAATCATATACATCTAACCCTAGCTTTGTCCTTGCCTCTCACGCCCCATTTAGAAAGCCAGACTGCTATAGGAAAGGCATGTTCTATTTCCAATTTCCCCAGGAAATCCCAAGCCAGAAGGGCCCATCCCAAAAGATGAAAAAAAAATCTTAACAAAGAAAGACTATTTTCATAAAAACAAAAAAGAAACAAAACCATGAAACAAAGAGAAAATGAAAGAAGATGCTATGTTTGTATTGGTTCGCATAGCTTCAAGCCAGAAAGTACTTTGGAAAAGCTTCCTACTAGTCTCTCTGGGGCACTTTTAGGTCAGTTATATCATTTCAGGAGCAAATACACAGCTACAGAAAACTGAGAAAGAGGTTAGCCCAGGATCGTGCCTCAGGCTTAAACAAGGGCAGGATCCTGGAAACTTGACAGCACCAGGAGTTGGCACAGAGATGGGCTGAGCTGATTCCAGAGGTTCAAATCAGAGTTTAAGGAATGTAAGCAAAAGGAACCAAAAAGAAAAAAAAAAGAAGAGGAAATAAGGTCAACAACCATTTAAAGTGAGCCAGTTAAAAAGGCTCTATTTGTTCCTGAAAAAAACTGTCTCAAATGTTATTACATGAATTCTTTGGTAGGCAAGTTATTTTTTTAATTCATTTTTTTAATTTAATATTTTTAAATTTAATAACCAATTAAAGGGTTCATTTCACAAATAACTCTAAAATAAAAACATAGAGAGGGAAGAGGGCCAGAGAGGAACACAAGGATACAAGCTTGCACTCTGGTAATCATTTGTTATGTAAGACTTAATTTTTTTTTTAAATAGCATTTTCAAGGCAACTTCCATATTATGTATTTGTTTTCTGCCATTTCTAAAATGCACACCAGTACTACAAAGTCACAAATTTGACCTTTTCCCCTTATTTTCATGAGGTTCACTGTAGAATTACAAGAAATCAATGAAGCACATCTGAGCTAATAATAGATTTATATTCATTAAGTGTAAATGAATATAGTTTAATTCCTAATGCAATGATTTCTATTGCATTTGCTTTCCATAGAATTGCTATTAAATAATCATAAAAACTATAGTTAGTTTGTGCAAGTAAACTTGTTCTCCATTTTAAATTCATTTTAAAACCAAAATTATTATATATTTGCTATCATCCTGGGAATGTTAATGGATTTTTGTTTAAAGTTGTAAAATCCTATCTAACATGCTTAGTATAAAATTAAACAAACTTGCACTTATACAGTAAGGCCTGCTTGAGTGTGGTTCGTAGGGTAATAATAATATGGGTGTAGTAACTTATACTTTTAATTTGAACATTTCACCTAAAATGTCATGTAGTATGCTTGAGTGTGATATTGTTATGTTACTGAATTACATGCTTATGATTTTGTAATAAATGACTTTGTAATAAAAAGGGGTGATATTTTTGCTGTGCCCTGTATATTAACTAATAAGAAATGCCTCATTAAAGAAAGAATACAGCAACACTGAAAAAAAACCTTGAATTCTGCCTGAGAAAGAAGGAATATTACCAATGAATCACATAAAAAAGTTCTTTAGGCAAACAGACCACACTGGTCCTGTGCTTCCTGGAATCTTTCTGCCCCTTTACTAGCCCTGTTGTTGGGTTAGAAAAATGGTTCACATTCCTTTGGCAGCACAAATCCTTTTTTAGGTTTTTCAGCTTTTATAGAATCTGCTTTAGTAATTAAGACAAGAAAAAAAGCCTTTTACTTTGATTTAGAATAAACTACATACCAAACAATAGACTTCAAAACATCTCTTTACAGTAAAGTGTACCAAGCCTCTCATCCAGATTTATTCTAACAATCATGGCTGTTGAATATACATCACAAAATGTCTCACAAAAAAATTACTTCACCATATAAATAAATGTATTTTAAAAGAACTTATGTGCTATAAAATAGTACATAGGCACGGCAAATCAATAAAAGGGGTTGTAACACACAGAGTGGGGCAAAAGTAGGTTTACAGTTGTGAGCACATGAAACAGAGTTCATTTTTATATTATTTGTTAATTACTGTATTATTTTTCCATACAAACAACTGTAAGCCTACTTTTGCCCCATCCTGTATATGGGTAATAATAAACTTTATAGTCAAAAAATAAAAACCTAAGAAAATTTCAATTAAATAGCATGTTCAAAAAAAGAAGTACATTGGATAATTAAGTTTTTATTTTCCTGAATCTTAATAAGAGATCTTTTATTGTTCTTCAATATCCTATATTTTATGAAATATAGCATTATAAATTAGAAGAAACTATGTACTAAGTATAGTCATTTTTCTTTGAAGACTCACAAATCTTAAAGAAACTCAAGATCATTATTCTGAAATCTCTTATTTTTTGAATAGCATGGCTAAAGGTTTGAGAATCTGCCTTCCAATGTAATAAGCACAAACAAAACTTTGAAAAGCTGCCTTTTTTAACTTCAAAATGCTGATGCCAATTGACTTACTTAGCTTTTGCTCATTATTTTTATCACAGAATGAGAGGAAAATGCACCAATTCTTTCAGAAGTTCCAGCTGCAATTGCATTATATTTATGTCATTACAAATGCATTTTAGTAAATACTTGAACATAGTTCATGAAATCTGAGCTCATAAAAAACTATGTTAATTTTATGATAATTACTTCTAGTACAATAATTTCAGTTACTTTAATTTACTTACATTGTAAAAACAAAAGTAGTTCTAAATTTGGTTACAGCTCTGTTAATGCACAAACCATGGTTGAGAGTTGTAACAAAGGCCAAGAAGTATACTAGGGTAAGAGACCAATTATTCTACCTCCTTGAGCTTGAGAAGATTCCCAGGAAACAAAAGTAACTTTATATCCTGTAGCCTTTTTCTCCCCTGTAGCCTGCTGAAATTTGTATTTAAAAACACATTCCCCTACACATCTAACTAATAATCCACTGCATATATAAATGTAACTCTCAACAAAGGCCAAATTACAAACACACAGCACACAGGCAAAGTAAATCTAAGCGGTATTACAGTCAAAATAATCACGTAATATATTTTTGGCTTAGTGACTGATCATACTCCCTAAAAGTGACTGACCCTTAATATTTCTAACAAAAATTGCATTCAAAAGTGTGGAATACAAATCATACAACATTTTGTTAATGCTGTCCTCTCATCCCCCAAAAATGAAGAAAAAAAATAGGTCTTCCTTCACCTATGCAAAAATACTGAAAAAAGTTTTATTTCTATCTCTTTAGTCATCTTGGCTAAAACAAACTTAGTCACAAGATCTTATTCTACCCACTTGAATCAGGCATCCTTTTCAAACCTCTCCTTTTAGATTTTCCTTTTCTTCTCGAAAAGGACTGGCACCCACCCTAAGTGGAAAGCATTCAAGTACTAAACTATAAAGTCCAGTCACTCTGCATGAAATCACTTTGTTGCACAGCTAATACCCTCGTATTTGACTGTCTAAGATTTAAATAACATGAACAGGAAAAGATAAAGAGGTTCTACTCAATATTTCCTCTAGACTTGCTATTGCTGGGGGGAAAAAAAGCAACTCTATATTATTCTAACTCGCAAAACACCAGATTTTTAAAAATCACCAGCAAGGTGAGATTAAGGGGACTTGCCTTGTAATTCTGTTTCTACCACTAACTTGCTTTATGATTTCAGGCAAATCATTTGAATTTGTGGTTCCTCATGCCACGTATAAATAAAGTATCTCTGAAAGTGTGCAGAGCTATTTTAAATTTAAATTTGTATTATTTTATTTTCTTCATTCAATAGATACAAAAGGAAAAAATCTTACTATCTTAATGTCCTGTGAGTTTAGCTATGTTGGGTAGTTAAGGCATGAATTCATTCTTTCATTCAGTAATTATTAACAGACCATCTAACAGGTGCTAGGCACTAAAGATACACCTGAGAGCAAATATACAAAAATCCTGCCTTGCAAGAGTTTATTTACATTTGAGGGTTTACAGTTTTTTTAATGTCTAAACTATTTTGAATTAAATATTTTGTCTTCTTAATTTTTTTATTTATTGATTTTTAGAGAGAGAGAGAAACGTGGATCGGACGTTCCACTTAATGCATCCATTGGTGTTTCTTGTATGTGCCCTGGCTGGGGAAGGAACCTGCAAGCTCAGTGTATCGGGACAATGTTCTAACCAACTGAGCTACCCAGCCAGGGCTATAGTTTGTCTTCTCACATAAAAAATATTACCCATGAATTCAATTAATGACAACATAAGAGTCATCCATATGAACATTACACTATGCTACCCAAGGGTAATAAATGTCCTCAAGGGACAGCAGAAGGAACAATACTATTAGCCCCTTCCATAAGTGGCCCCAACCAACAGACTATTCCCATTTGAATTCTTCCTTTGTCGGCTTTACAAAGTTTTCCTGATTCTTTTAAACTATCAGGTTGGTGGTGATTTTCCCTTTTGATCTTTGAGCTCTCCAGCTTACTTCAAACTTGTTACCACTGAGGTCAGAAGTATGAGAGCCAAGTTTGCTAAAACTGTTTAAAATACAAATAAGTAACGCTGAGCAAGGCAGAGGAGCAACTTATTAGCAACTTAGCATTTGAATTTTCAACATTCTGGCTCTATCTATTCAAAGGGCTTTGTCCCCTTCCCTCTTCTGATCTAGATCAGTGGAACTTACAGATAATTTCTGAAGTTTGCTGTACACAGTATGGATGAGACAACACAAACTTCATAAAAATATGAAGATTAAGCATTTCAAACCAAACACACACAGTCCAAGATTAGAAAAAGAATAGACCCATGTTATCTTGAAAAAAATTTGACAATACTGTTTGCTTCTGCTCTAGAAACAATCTGAATAATTTTTTTATCTGCTCTCTTGGATTTAAAGAAAAATTTACAGATTAATGAACCAAAAACAATCTATGTGCCACTCTTAAAAAAACTTCAAAATTCCTTGTGGAAGACTAGCTTATGAAAAACATCCTTATAGTTAGGGAGGGTAAGATAACAACTGTACACTCTAAGAAAATAATCAAAGCAAGAGTTTAATCAAATACTCAGGAAGTATCACTGAAGGACCTCCCCAGGCAAAGAAAATAAAAGGAAGTACATTCAGTCCTGCAATGTGCATTCAACTGGGATTTACTCAATGCCTGCTATATAATCTATATAATCAGCACTGCTCTAGAAGCTGGCAATTTCTCTGCTCTCATAGACTGGGGGAACAAAAATTAAACATGTAAACAAATTTTAAAATTGAGTATTTTGAAAGTGACAAATGCTATGAAGAAAATAAGATGGAATATTAGTTTAGAGCAGTGAGTATCAACCTTTTTCATCTCATGGTACACGTAAACTACTAAAATTCTGCAGCACACCAAAAAAATGTATTATATTTTTTGCCAATCTGAACCAAAACATAGATATAATTTTGATTCATTCACATCAGATGGCTATTGTTGTGTTGGCTATTGTCATTTTTTACCTGACAATCTAAGGGAAAGAGGTTAGTCAGTGCCCCTGACTAAGTAGCCAGGTATTGCTTGTTTTAAAAATTCTTGTGGCACAGCAGTGTGCCTTGACATAAGGGCTGAAAATACTGGGTTAGAGACTGACTGAGGGCAGGGGGATCCACTTTAGACAAAATGTTTATTGAGGTGACTTGGCAAAAAACGTACTGAGAAGGAAGAACTAGCCACACCGAGATCTGCGAAAAGGGCCTTACACAAGGAGGAAACAGGTATGCAAACTTGGCCTCTGTAGAAACTGAAAGCTACTCTGGCTGCAACCCAACAGAGGACAAGGGTAACAGGTTCCAAATGAGGTCAGAGAGCGAGACAAGTGCTGAGTCGCCTATGACTTCCTCTTAGCGAGGTGCTTGTTCTGAAGAGATAGAGACAGGCAATCAACTGAGGGTCTTACTCAGTGCAACAATATGATGAAATTTGTAGGAAGGAAGAAAAGAGGAGGGAGAGGATCTATCTACCCTTATTACCTACTAAGGTAATAACAGTAAAAGTAGTCATTTTTTTCTTAAGGACACTATTAGCCATGTTCACAGTGAGTAGAGAAAAGCATGAAAAAAAGGACACGATAGAGAGAGGAAGAGTTAACAAATCACATGAGAAAACAGTCAAAATGCAAACCACAATCAAAAACAGGATTCTATAACAGAAAAACAAATACTTCAGGGATAATCTTGAATGTAAATATCTATTGAACTTACACACTTGAAAGACTGTTCCATCCCATTCAGCCTAACAACCTGGTAACAAAGAAGACTGTCTACCAAGAGAGCCTCTCAAATGCCAACAACCGAGGTCTTTTTTATATTTCTATTCCCCCTTGGGCTGGGGTTGTTTGCAAGTGACACCTCCCCACCCCTGCAACTCATTATACCTTGAACTGTTTTTGGACTCTTCTTGGAAAAGAACCCTGGGTCACATCTCAACAAGCTGACACATCTGGAACATTCCCCACCAACCACAGGCTGAGAAGCTAAAGAGCTGTGTGAGACTTACTAACCAACTGAGTATAGATTTAATAGACAAGAGAGACTGCACATGATTAATTGCAGTTATTTATATTTATGGGTTTGAATCTTGAGTATGCCTGGCCTCTCCCCATTTTATTTCATAATTTTCCCCCTGTTGGAGACTGAAGAGCAAAAGTCAATTGCCTGAGTGTTGGCATCACACTGGAAACTAAAGGGCCATGCATTTCAATTCCAGCTCAAGAAACACTCTGGCTGAGCAGATGTAATTCACCAGACCCCAGTGGGTTAGGCTCACACTGTTGTCAGTCAAATCACATAGCTGATGGAAATCAGCAGAGCACATTAGCAATTTATACTCAACAGCCTCTCCTCAACCATAAATTTCAAGATAATGTTTAGTGAAATCCAAAGTTAACCCAAGAAATTTGGCCCATAGTTTGAGTCTATGTTCTTACCACGAAGCAGTCAGGAGGCAAGTGACTCACAAAATGAAATTTCTAACAGAACTCCTGACAAAACCCCAGGTTCCAGTATCAGTGCCACGACCTTCGGGCCTGACCTCACCCAGTGCACTTTTACCTACCCCCTGGGTCATTAGTCTGGCAGCCATGGCAAGCAGCACGGCTTGTTTTCAGGCTGTATTTGATAGCCCACCCCATTTTGACAATCTCAGCCTGCACGAAACCAGACTTCTCTGGACTTCGGTCTCCTCATACAAAAGATTGAGATCATCAGTGTGTTTGCTTTCTCATGGCACTTTTAGATCCCATCGCCCTGGCCTTTTCCTCTCCAGGGCCTCTGGCCATTTTTCCTGTTTACCAAACTGGACAATGGGTATAGGTCACTCACCACCAAAATGACTGCCATCAACATCTCAATATTGACTTTTTATGTGGGTAATAATTATAATAAAGTAAAAGGAACATCTAGAAGTAAACAGCAGCCTTAAATAAGTCAGACATTCTAGAATTTCTTTATAGCTTAGGAATTAATTCTTTCCAGGTTAACTATACTCTGGATGGAGAAGAGGTGATGGGCAAGCGGAGAATTAATTATTATGAAAATGAAAATAGATAAATCAGTACCTGTGTGTGTATTTAAGGATATGTGCATACATATACATACACACAAAGGTTAGAAGATTAGAGCCAAAAATTTTTTAAATTTATCTCTTTGAATGGTAGGGTTATAAGTCATTTTTATTTTCTTCCTTGTATGCATCATTTTTTAAATTTCTAAAATGAGCATGGATTATTCTTATAATAAAAAATAAAGTCCAGTTTGGGGAAGGGGGAGAGTAAAAAAAATTAAGAATTCTAAAGAGCACCATGCAGATAGATAGTTGACATTTGACTAAATCCCATATCATCTGACCATTACTTGAGCGATTTTCCTGTTACACAACTTTTCTCATCTTTAATGAACTGAAGTAAAAGATCCAGACAAAGAAAGGAAAAGGATAGTTTGCCTTTATAATTTATTAGGAATCTTAGAGCAAGGACTGGAAAATGTCATGAAATTATCTACCATATTCTGAAGAACAGCCTCTACACTAACTAAAATGAATTTGCCTTGAGCACCAACACAATAACTATTTAAGCCCAAGTTAAATTACACCAAAACTAGTCTTGAATTTGTAGTTATTTCATATTACATCTTCTGAGGGATTTAAAGCTTAACACACCACCAAAAATCCCAATGACTAATCAAATCAGTGACTGCAAAGCTGATGGAACCCACCAGAATTTGGTGTTTCCCCGAAGTTAACTCCATAAGCATAGAGATCTCTTCAGCCAACAACACACCCAGAGTGGGGGCAGGGAGGCATCTACTGTGCCAGGCCCGGAAGGAAGCCCACTGATAGGAAAAGGACAGGACATCCTCGAGGGGGACAACATTCCTTCTATCTCCCTACCCTGTGACAGATCTCGTGGAGGAACACTGCTAGTACTCTAAGCAGAGCTGGGATCCTCTGGTCATGGGGTGCTTTCTGTCCTTGGTATATCAAATAACACTGGCCAGTCCAGAGAACATTCTCTGCAGGAGGCAGTCGGTGTAGGGACCATCAAAGACAGACAGCCTGGTACTGAATTCCAACTTAGCCCCTCACTAGCTGTGTCACTGTGAGCCTTAGTCTTCTCATCCCTGGAATTTCATCTGTTTCACAAGAGAATTTGAGATAATATAAAAAGGTGTAAAAATGCATCTGCTATCCACAACTACCATTAGTGAGCACCTATAATGAGATCCCACATTTGCATTGCCAAACTGGGGTGAAAGAGAAGACTGTGGTCAGTGGAGAGAACAAAAGCAGCCAATCTACACAGGGCTATAAACCTGCTTTAGCCTAAGTGGCACTTGAATCTGACCAAGACAATGCCCTTAAGACACACAGTTTGGGTAAATAAATCCCATCACTTCCCTGAAAAAAAACAGTAGGCAGGACTCTTCCGGCATTCCTCCCCAAAATAAACATTCTCTCAATTAGAACAGATGCTGGTACTTGTTCTACCAAAAACAAAAACCCTATAAAGCCCAACATCTAAAACAGACCTAACTCCAGGTTACAGATTACCTGTTGCAGAGGTCAGGCAGGCACAACAGCCTCTTCTTCACCTTAGGTCAGGCTCTAATCACATTAAGTCCAATGTTTATCTCATCTATCTTGAGCAGTTCAATTGATAGATTTAAAACATTCTCCATAACAGGCTTGAGGCTTGAGCAAACGTTTGAAGCCTGAGTTAACCCAAGTCATTAGGACAACTTTGATGTACCAGAGTGGGTTTTTTCCTCTATTCAGAGTATTTTTTGGAACTTATTTTTAGTTCAAAGAGGGTGAGGAATTGCTTTCTGGCTCTATCACAAACTCTGAACACCATTTACCTTAAAGAACATACTAATATAAGAACATACTAATATCTTACTTCCACAATGATGGTTGCCAAAGGGGGGCAAGATGGTGAAAAAGGTAAAGGGAAATAAGAGGTATAAACTTTCAGATATAAAATAAATAAGCCATGGAGATGTAGTGTTTAGCATAGGAACACAGTCAAAAATATTACGCCCTGGCCAGGTAGCTCACTTGGTTAGAGCATCATCCTAATGCACCAAAGTTGCAGGTTCCGTCCCTGGCTGGGGCACATACAAGAATCAACCAATGACATCAATGAGTAGAACAAAAAAAATCTTTCTCTCTCTCTCTCCCCGCCTTACCTCTCTCCCTCTAAAATCAATTAAAAATTTTAAAAATTTTTGTAGTAACTGCATGGTGATGGATGGTTACTAGACGCAGTATGGTGATCACATAACTAGGTATGTAAATGTTGAATCACTATGCTGTAAACCTGAAATTAATATAATATTGTATGTCAATTATACTTTAATTTTAAGCAACTTAAGTTTATGATTCCAATTCAGAATAAAACAATAACAAGTATGAGCAAAATCACTACATAACTCAAGTAAATAAAAGTCACTCAGGAAAAGAAAAGTAACCACATTAAGTATGCCTCCCATCTGCACTCATAGCCACCAATTTTCTTCTGCATTCATCCTCTACTTTATCAAAACATTTGCCTCCACTGTTGAAGATAAAAGAGCATAAACAAAATATAATTTAGACTTCACAACAGAAAGGCAGTAAGTAAACTCAAATATGTATTGAATTTCCATTTATTCAACAAATATTCATTGAGCGGGCACCTAGTGTGTTAGACTGAGAGTAAACAAAGAGGAATAATTTATCATTTCTGGCTTTAAGAAATTCATAGCTTAGAGAGGATTCTAAAACATGTATCTTAGAGAACATACAAGTGATACATACAAGGTTTGGGAAAGGGGCTGAGGGAGTAAGTACCCTGAGGGGACGGGAAGATAGGAAACATCATCAGGGTGGGTTTGCAGAGAAAGCAATAATTAACTGAAATGTTGAAGGTTCACTAGATGCAGGCTGAACATGAGGCAAGACATGATGATATGAATGAACACTCCATTTTCAAGAACAAAAGGGTGTGATATGCCTGGAGCATAAGATGCTATGTAGTACTCATAAGTGAGAAGGTGAGGAAACTGAACAGGCAGCAGGGGTAAATCTCTGGAGATCTTATATGCAGTTCAGAGGACTTGGGCCTTTGTCCAGTAGACAATGAATTGTCAAGGAAGGCTTTTAAGTATACTTGTTGGTTATATACTGTGCTATAGGTGTTACAGGGTGCAGCAAAGAGGGGGTCCCCAAATAGGGATTTGGAATGGGGTCCAGAACTCAAGGTGTCCAGGAAATATTAGGATGTCCTCACCTCCCCTCTCTACAGGTGTGGGTTGGGGGAAGGGACACATGGAGCAGGGCCATTGAGAGCTGTTTTGCATAGCAATAGCTTTGTGCTCATTTAACATATCTATAACCTTTAACTGGTTACATAGATATGTTAAATAGCTGTGGCCATGCTCTGAGTCAGGGGAATGGAAGTAACTTCCCCACCAAGATGTAACTGGGGGGCAGGTCCCCCGAGTTACAGCGCCTACATGAGAGCTTCGAGAAGACTGGCTCCATGACATGGGGCCACGCCTGCCCAGACTCACAACGGCAGCCCAGTAAAGCTAGAAGGATATGAGAGTGCTGGCAAGTGTAGCCGATTGTGGGAGGAGTCGGAAATGGGGCTGCAGAGGAAGATTGGCCTGGGGATTTAAACCCAGACACAGCAGCCATTGGAGGGAGAACCACGCGGCTTTGCCAGAGTGGAGACTCTCACAGCCATTTTGCAGAGAGGACCACTCGGCTGTAATATTGCAGAGAACCATGCGGCTGTGGCAATAGAAGGGAGAACCATGCAGCTTTGCTAGAGTGGGGACCCCCACAGCTTTAGAAGGGGGAACCACCACCCAGCTTTAGCAGAGATCTCGGCGACACAGCTGATGGTGTTGGGAACCGAGGGAGGCCTACCAGCTGAGATGGAATACTGGGAAGAACCAGGGGCTGCCTGAGCCACGGACTTCTATTTCTTTCCCTGAGATATGGTACCCCAGACTGGGCAAAGGGGGAAGGAAGGACTGTGTGTCCTTTGTGGGTGTTTTAAGGGACTTTGGGATTTTGGTGAAGACATTAGGTCACTATTTTAAGTTTGTATAGCATTAAATAAACATTTCCTTTCCTTTTCACGAATCTCTGACACTGAGAGATGTCTTTCCTATAAGGCAGCAGACATAATGAACCTGGGGGGCTCCTTTCTGTAATAGTATACCACTCTCGGCCCCCCTTGGCCCCTTGTGTTCCGTAACATAAGGACTGTGCTAGTTTAGTTTATACACGTTATATTCCTAGTAGGATTAGACTGAATCACGTGGGATTTAAAGAAAACCATTCTCCCATTCCTAGTTCCTTGAAGAAGGGTTAGGAGATAAACTGAAAGGACATGCATCTGGGAGCAGGGAAATCAGGAGACTGAATGTAAACATCCAGAAATAAACTCCTAAGGGTATATATGCCAAACCTATCACAGTGACAGTGGAGTGGGGAGCATAAGAGTCTACACACATTTGGGAGGGAAGACTGCTAAGATGATTGCCCCCCTCACCCCTCACAGCGGCACCCCTTAGGTTCCTCCACGTAAGAGAAAGCACCACCCCCAGGGACCACACCACCACCTGGGCTGGGAAGAGGTCCACAGAGCAACTGGTGCTCCTGGCCACTTGCAAGCAGTCCCAAGGAGGCCTGTATACCCTGATGACCACCAGGCCATCAGGAGGTACCCTAGGACTACAGAAACTCTGAGGAGACTTTTGCTCACCTTGGCCACCAAGTCAACAAGAGCTGCCACAAGGTCTTCACCCGGCTTCCTCTGAGACATCACAGAACTAATTCCAGCATGCCTCACAATCCTCTTTACCTCAGTTCTCACCAGAAGCCCAATCTGCCCCATTTCTCGCCTTCTCAGCCCTCCCCTCTGCCCATTCTGTCCTTTGAAACTCAATATCCACCCTCCACAAACTCCATATTGTTCTCTTCTCTGAATGTTCCTTTCATTATGCAAAACCTGAAAACAGAGAGAAGGCAAGATTTAACCTGAATTTTAAGGCTGAAGCCTATTAACACTGTTTCTCTAGCATTCCATCAAGGGAAGATTGTTTATACACTCACATTTAAGTCGGATGTTCAGCCAGTATAAATAGGGATGGCTGTACCAGTTGCTAAAATATCAAAATGTCTCTGAACCAGATGGTAAGTAGATCCTTTCCTGAGACCATCCTGTGATTCAGTGACTAAAGAGTTAATGCCTAGCTTCACAAAAGGCACCCAGCACCCTGCCAGACTAAAAGCTTGCATCTGTGATTCCCATTCCACTTGAGTTGTAAATACTTTGAGTAACATCCCAGCTCCTATCCCAAAAATCCCCCAGGCTGGAGATAGATTAAATGTTTCTCCTTTTACCTTCCAATTTCTTCCCTATCCTCTTTCAAAAATATTACCTGCTTTAAAGTTCATGTCATTACACTTTACTGCCGATTATCCCATCTCACTGTTATCCACTCACCTACTGCTGTTTGCCCTCATTCACTAATGACTTGAGCAGCGGGCTGTTTCCCCGTTCCAAACTGGTACCTCTCTTCACTCTCACTGTCCTCTACATTTCCATGGAGCCTCCAGTTCCTAAACCACCTCACCTCTGACGATCTCTTTGACCTAGTCTCAGCCACCCATTCTCATTGTTATAACCTCTGAGTTGACATCTTGATTACCTGCACCAGCTCTGAGACTTCGAGCATCCCACACTGTGAACACCCCCTTCTCTTCTTCCAGATCATCTATTCTGGTATTCCAGCATCTTCTCGGCAGTATTTGCTTTCTAATCTATTGGCCCTACCATTTCTTCCACTATTACTTACACCCTCATTTTAATTTATTCAGTTTAGGGTCAAGATCAATCATCATAATCTCTCCTTTGTAAGCACCCTTAAGTCCCTTGGTCCTCTCTTTCTGTTTCTCAATTACCTGGCTAATCCTCAAATTAAGCCCAACCATTTGCCAGCTCCAAGCCTCCACCTGAAGAAATGCTTGGAGAAAAACATATAACCCCAACTAGCCTCAATTGAAATTCATGGCTGCAAATCTCTAATTGGCACTTCCCAGAGATATTTCAAAATAGCCTTTCAAATCGTTTTTCCCAAACCAGTTTCACCCCTCCCCACCCCAACATTATCACACTTTCTTGGTAAATAAAACTTCATCTTCCCACCACCCAAACCATGACCTTTTAGTATCTACATATTCTCTCTGCAGTCCTTTTAAGATTTTATTTATTTATTTTAGAGAGGGGAAGGGAGGGAGAGAGGGAGAGAAACATCAATGTGCAGTTGCTTCTCATGTGCCCCTTGTTAGGGACCTGGCCAGCAAACCCAGGCATGTATAGTAAATGGGAATCGAACTGGTAACCCTTTGGTTTACAGACCTGCGCTCAAATCCATTGAGCCACACCAGCCAGGGCTCTGCAGTCCTTCTTTTTACTACAAATGTAACCACCAACCTCTTCATTTGTTGTTGGGAACTGCCCTGCCTAGTTTCAGGAGCTGTAACCGCTCCCTTGGCTAAGGCTGAGTGAGTGACCTTGGGACCATAAGACACTAAGGAGACAAAGCTTATCTCCCTGGCAGGGGCCCTGCCTCTGCTCCTTTTTCTTCACCCTGCCTGGCCCCTAATGCTTGATTGGTTAGCCAATGACTGGTAAGATTCCCCAAGGGGGGAATGACCTAAGACAGGCACGATCACAGGGAGGCCCCAGGGAAGGACTTGGGGGGCTATAGCAAAAGGGGGTGATGCACCCTCACCCCTCGGCTTTGACATAGCCTGAGTCCTCATTCTGTCTGCAAGAAGTTTCCTAATCTCTTGGCTGCCTCACTTCCCCTGCCTGATTTAAGCCTGAGACAATGCCTTAAGCCTGAAACGATGCTGGTGGTGGGTACCACCCTGTGCTGGAAAGGGCGGGTTCCCTAGGGCGATCAGGCCTAAGAAAGAATGCATAAAATCCTATGAAATCTACTTTGCTAATACCCTCAAATTAAAGGATAAGGGTCGGAGCATGAAGGGAGTTTGTTCCTCAAAGTTTTATGGCTTTTCAGCTATCTGACCCTGACTCAAAATAGGTCCTCAGAGTTCTTTGAATATTATCTATTGTTTAATCATTTCTGCCCAACAATGATTGATGTGCTACACTATACACCCTGTATTCCTATGCAAATTGAATCCAATAAAAGCCTGCCAGGGCAAGGGTCAAGGGGCTCTCCTCTTGAGAGAGTGGCCGAGGTGCCCCGGGGCTTGCTCTTCCATTGAGAGAGAAGCCTTGCTGTCCCTTTTCCTCGGTAGTCTGTGTGAATTTGTCTCATATCTCATCCATAACACCAAGGACACACTGAGCCGGTATCTGAGTCAATTTGTGCCCTAGATCTCCCCACTTGCTGATTCTTTAAGATTCATACTCCAACATTTATACATCACTCTCTCCTGTCTTCAGCAGTTTTTCCTCATTCCTTAATCATTCTATCGTTTCTTCTATACTTAAGCTCTGCTATTACTCTTTGGTGCTAACACACTCTCCCTTAACCAATATCTCTCCTTCCAAGAACTTTTCCATTTCCAGGTTCTCTTCACAACAAAATTTCTTTAAGGAGTTGTCTGTAAGGACTGTCTCTACTTCCACAACTCGGTCTAATAACCTTTTATCCCAGCTTCTACTTAAACTGTATGTTGGATTGTTAAAACCACAAAAGGCCTCCTTCCACAAAATGCAATCTCTACAACTGACACATCCCCTTTAAAAAATATTTGAACTCAACTTCAGGGATACCACCTCTCCTGATTTCCTTCCTTTCACACTGGCAACTCCTCATCTTCTACATAATTCAGTGCTCCTAGTGGCCCCCTTCCCCATCTGTACATTCTCTATGGTTAAGTCCACCCAGTATCAAATACAACCTACACACAAATAACACCTAACTCTGTATCTTCAGCCAAAACCCCATACAGTATCTCCCAACTCAAACTCCACTTATCCAATTGCCTGGCATCTTCCAAGAAATTTCCAATAAGCGCCTCAACCCTAACACAACCCAAAACAATTTTATATCTCCCATCAAGCTGCTTCTCTCCCAATTCTCCCTTTCTCAGTTTATGGTCCAGTTCCTCAAGTAACGAATGTAACCTTTTGGAGAGTGGGGAGAGATGGTGAGTCCTATCTTGACTGTGGGACATCCAAGTAGAAATGTCCACTGAGTCTGAACTCAAGGAAGAGCTCTGGTTGGTGAAGTTGCCTTGAGAAGCACTGAAATGAGATGTAGTAGATAAATTTGATGGTGCAGAGAGCATCTACAATAAGAAGAGAGTGAATTAAGGAACAGACCCTGGGAATGCCAATATCAAGAAGAAGAATCCTCAGGAAGATCCATAGGGAGTAGTCCAAAAGAAAACCAAAGAATCACAGTAGTCTAGCGAAAGTTCAATTTCACAAAGGAGGGAATGAGCAACATCACAGAAATTTCAAGCGTAAAGTCCCATTGATTTGCCAGCTAGGAGGACACCAATAATCACAACAAGAACAGATTCATCTAAGGTAGAAGCCAAATTTCCAACAGTTGTAGAGTAATTGGAAGGTGCAGAAGTAGAAAAACAACATAAAATACACTTTCAGGAAGCATAGCTTGAAAGAAAGGAGGAAGTGAGCACATAGCAAGAGGGGAGTACAAGGAGGAGGCATAGATCTGGTTTTCACTATGGTTTGTTTTTATGCCGGGATCTTGAGCATTCTTATAAATATTAAAAATGCAGATGAACAAGGAGAAATTTCATGGAGAAAGCTATCTGATGGAATAGTAATTATTGAGGAAAGCATCAACTTTGGATAACTCTACCTCAACATTGGTAGTAATTGATAGAGTTGGTAGACTCAGAAACATGGAAGACGAGGAAAGGAGATAAATTATTAAAAGTTGAAATATCTGTGTTTTTTCAGTATAATAGGATGCAAGAACACTATGAGGGGGAGAGTTTAATTCTTCACTAAAAAAACACAATATTCTCTTCTTCCTGGGCCCCCTGCTGGAGTACATTTGCTAATTTCCCTTTGCTAATAAGTGTGTCAATGCACCTGATTTCCTTCCAATGGTGAGTGGAACTGATACATTCATTTCAAGACAAAGCATTCAAAAAGTGGATATGCTTCTTCCCTCTCACCTTCCACTAGCTGGGTGAAGTTGGAAAAAAACGCCCGAAGGCAGTGATTTTCAACTGATGTGCCACAACTATTTTTAAAACATGTGATACCTGACTGTTTGGACCTCTTTTCCTTTAGACTGTCAAATTAAAATTGACAACAGCCAACACAATAATTGCCATCTGGTGTGAATGAATTAAAATTATATCTATTTTTTGTCAGATCAGCCAAAAATATATTTTTTGGTGTGCCACAGAATTTTGGTAATTAGTTCATGTGTGTCGTGAGATGGACAAGGTTGAAAATCATGCTGTGCAGGATGGCAGAGCTGCAAAATACAAGGTTCCAGGGAGCCTCAGTCATCCAGGGGAGGGAAGCCATTCACCACCAACCAAGACATGACATGCTGTGTTTGTGCTTTACTCTACTTTCATGTCTTTCTGTTATGACAGTTTAGTCTGTTCTAACCACTATCCATCATTTTCTGATTTAAAAAAATGCACAGGTAGAGTAAAAGGGTCAAAGAAAAGGCCATAGATTCGGAAAACCTATGGCAAGAAATATGAAAAGGCGCTGTCTAGGAACAGGTGCAAGAACTATCTCGTGACTGCAGCTGGAGAACATAAATTTGTATGTATTGCCAATCGGCATGACTGTGTTCATTTTCCGAATATCATTCACAAACCTAGATGCAGGCATACAAAAAGCAGATTGATATCAAGTTGTGGGTTGTTTCTACATCTGTTAAGACTAAAGATGATTTTAACAATGTCATGGATTCCTAGAAGTCAAATCAAAAGCAATATTGTTTTAGAAGGGCACGCTTCCAATGTCTGAACAAGTTCAGCATCACAGGTGGAAACTGTTGAACCAAAGGGTAAAGTATTAGAAAGTGGAAGTATTAAAAGGTAAAGTTTAACAAGTACAGGAATTCAAAGTAGCAAAATTCAAGGAACATGTTACAGATATGCAAGAAGGATTCTCTCATGATTCTATTTCTTTACACAGTTTTCAAGGGAGTTGATAGATAAAATGATGTGCACAAAGTGCTTAGCATGGTGCCCAGAATACAGTGATTACTCAGTAAATGATACTTATTACTATTTATTATAAATAATAAAAAGATAGGGTTGGGTTAGCTCTTAGCCCCCTTCCTATTTTAAAATTTTGTGAATCTCTATTTTTAGATAAATATCCCAGCTATTTAATGGTGGGCTAGAGTGGGGTAAAGGGGTTAATACTAGCAAATATTAATGAAAGAAATAAGCGAAAATATGCTTGCTATGACAGACCCTGTGCACATAAGCCAGGAGGGAGATCAAGGAACACAGCATCTTCCAGATGCAGATGCTACATCTAGAGAGGCTGAGAGAAGCAAATCCCAAACTCAGGTAAGTAAGAGGGAAAGTTAGGGACCAGCAGTGAACAGAACCCACTGGCCAAAACTGCCTTCCCCTTGAGCAGGACAGAGTAATAAAACACTCCCTGCTTTCTGATGGGCTTTAAATTCCAAGCAGTCTAGCCACCTCATTTTATAGAGGAAGAAACTGATCATATCAGAGACTGACCAAAGCCACACTTAAATGGCTATGACGTCACTTCAGGGATGCAGAAAAGCAAACACTGCTCCCCAAAACTTTTCTACCTAGCCTACATAAATGGTTCCCAAGGTTTTGTCCTCCCCTTAGAATACAGAAACTTTTGAGAAGGTGGCAAGTTAGTTTTGTCAATCATCTTGTTATGACTTTATTTTCTGGATTCTTTCTTAGGAGACTGGATTAAGTGGGCAGCTGGGGGAGAAGGGAGAAATGAGTGAAGTGAAGGAAGAAATGAGTGAAGCAAAGAGAGTCTAAGAGCTCTGACAAAGGGGGCTGAGCCCTCAGGGGATATTATATGACCTCCTCATTTGTACATTCCTCCACTGATTTTCAGGAATGGCTTGTATAACTGGCTCAAACGCTTTTCCTTCCCTCCTCCTAAATGTCCTTTATATATCAAAACTGCCAAACATGTAGGGAGATAGGGGAGGCCTGAAAAAGATAAAGTATCCAGCTTAACTGATTATCTGAGATGCACCTGCCTTTGTGTTACCTACTGTCTAACCACATCCAACCCATTTCTATCACTTATTTCTTGAGTAATTAAGTGATGAATGAATTATGAGATAATCATTCATTCAACAACTATTTACTCACTGTCCCCCACCTGCAATACACATGGGTTGGGCATGTGAGGTGTACAAGATTGTGTAAGACCCGGCTTTTGTTATGCATGATATTGTGTGGGAAAGGAAATGGTGTATGTTTAATTATCATACACAGAAGTAAATGTGAGACTTGTGAGTGCCATAAAAAGAGCAGTTGAAGGATTTAGGAAATGTACATACTCACTGCAGCATTATTTATAATACCCAAGATGGGAAAGCAACCTAAGTGTTCATTGATACATAGATAAAGATGTAGTATATATTTACAATGGAATATTATTCAGCCATAAAAGAAAAAAATGAAATCTTGCCATTTGTATAACATAGACGGACCTAAAGGTATTACATTAAGTGAAATAAGTTGGACAGAGAAAAACAAATACTACATGATTTCATTTATATGTGAACTCTAAAAAAAGCAAACAAACAAAATAAAAAGAGACTCATAAAAACAGAGAACAATTTGATGGTGGCCAGAGGGAAGGGTTGTAAGCAAGTGGGTATAACACCCCACCCCCTGGAGGGGAATATAGTCAATAATACTGTGATAACTTTGCATGGTGACAGATTGTTCCTAGACTTAGTGTGGTGATCACGCTGTAAGGTAGATATAAACGCCAAATCACTACATTGTACACTTGAAGCTAATATGCCAACTATACTTAAACTTTTTAAAAAATAGAATTTAAGACCAAAAAGAAAAAGAAAATGTACATAACACTTCTGACTGGGGTTGTGAGGTAAAGAATCAAGAAAATGGCAGCCAGTGGTCAGAACATTCAAGGATTGGTGGGATTTCAAAATGGTAAAGTAGGAGGAAGAGCATTAGCATAGGGTCAGCAGGAAAAATAATATAGATTAAGAGAATTCCAAGTAGTCCATTTTGGGTGGATAGCAAGGAAGATAAAGGAAGAAACTTAAACTTGGGGAAAGACTGGAGAAGTCCATAAATTCTAAGACAAGTATTCAGAACTTGATCCAATAGGACAGAGTAAGCCACGGAAGGGTGGAACAGAGAGTGACAAGATCAAAGCAATTTTGACATTACCACAATTTTTTTAAAAACCTTTCTTTATTCCATTTAAATAAAGAAAATGACTTTTGAGAACCTAGTACTCTGAGCTGCAGTATTTTTACCACTTTTGAAATGCATTTAGAAGATTATTGCACATTAATGAAATCATAATTGCATGAAATCTTAACCAAAATTTTCCTAAATATTTATCCTGAACATACTTTTGTTCCTATTGTATATAACCACTGGCAGAGGTCACTGCTACACTTAAGGTGAGTAATAAAGCTTTCTAAGCTATGTCAACAAGTCATACTCAGAGGCTGTCTCATTTGACAGCAGCAGCTTCTAGAAATCTCATTTTCAGAAAAGTCTATTAGTTTATGGGGTTTGTTTTCTCTGTTACATTAAAGGTTTTCACAGAATATAGGTAGGTAATCAAGTATGAGATTCCACAGAGGACATATCACTATGTTAAAAATATGAGGCTTGCCCTGGCTGGTGTGGCTCAGTTGGTTGGGCATCAGTGCGCAAACCTAAAGGTCCAAGGGTTTGGTTCCTGGTCCAGGCACCTCCAAAAGGCAACCAATTGATGTTTCTCTCTCACATTAATGTTCCTCTCCCTTTCTCCCTCCCTTCTCCTCTCTAAAATCAATGAGGATATCCTAAGATGAGGAGATATATATATATACACACACATATATATATGCTTAAAAAATCTAAATTAAGTAGTAATTGTTCAAAAATCCCCACACATTAACAGTATCTTACTGCTAAAGAATAAATTACATCAGTATTAATATCAATTTGCCTGAATGATTAAAAGACATCCCCAAATAACATTTTAAAGTTTTGTTAATACATATGTCACCACAAATTTTTTTTAGGAGCAAATATTTTCTATTAACTAATTTTTCCCACTAATTTTAGTAAATTATAGGACCAAAGCTTGACCTGATTAAATTCAGAAGCTGTGTTTTATCCACTGCATAAATCATAACTCTGATTTTGAAAGAAGCAACATAAAATTTTCAACTAAAAATGGAAAACAAGAGCACAAATATGATATAGGAAGAAATATTTAAACCAAGGAACCAGTAAGACCTTCCAACAAAAAATGAAAATTCTAGAAAAAAAGAAAAAAAAAATCATGGTCACATTCATATTAGGACACAAAATTAGAGTTCTAGACAAACTCTGACCACAAATATCATCTAAACTTCCTCAGATATTTAAACCACTAGCTCCCTGAGTTTCTTTTTCCTTAAAAGTACCTTGGATCAAGTCCTGGTCAGATAATAGAAGAACAGATCTCCTCTAAAGTTCTTAGAGATGTCCTGTCTTGCAGCCACCTTAGCCCTTGTCTTTCTCACTTGAAGTTGAATCTGATCACCTCTGCCTTCTACATTTCTTTCCCCCACCATGTAAATAACCCTAAAGAAGGAAACATACGACATGCCCTTTATTAGTTTCCTCTTCCTGTATGGAACACTTTCCAAGTTTTCTTCTTACTTCAAAGGCAATGAGTCCTGATGGAGTTATTATCTAAGTATTTTGATGAACATCAAAAACCACTTTGATAATAACTTCTTAGTTTAGTTCCATTCAGTCCTTCTCTATTTCCCAAAACAATAATCCTGAAATTAGCCAGTTGTGGAGGTCCCAAACCTAATGACTAGTAATTTTCCCCCGAAACTTCAAATGAAAACTATATCCCATTGTACACAATTCAATACAGTAATAGGCCCTCTGACAGGATTCTATGCAAGTAAAATGTTAGAAGTGGCAACTCCAATCCTGGGCTTTAAAAATTTAAAACTTCACAGACATAGTGAGAAGTATTAATACTACATATAGAGTTTATCATAGGTTTTTAATATACTTTTCCATAGAAAGTTAACTTTTGAAAATATTTAATTGTGGTGGCTTTTTACTACACTAAAATACAAAATAGAAAACATTCTTGAAACAAAGCTGATCTTCTTTTGTTGTAATCTTCAGGAAACTTTAAGCCTCCTTGTTGCTAAACTGATATTCTCTTCACCACAGAACTGTCTCCAGTACTTGAGCTCGTTTTAACATCTCCCTTCCATAACCGCAAGAGTTAAAAGCAAACATTCTACCACTGGGTATATGATTATGCAAGATCTTTTGTTAGTCTCTAATTGTTTTACATCTATTATGTTTTACCTTGTTAACAAATTCAAACTTCTCAAAAGCAGGATAAACCATACATTTTCTTTACCTGGCACTTGTTACTATATAATGCTGCACAAGCCCACAAAAAACTTCATTAAGAAGCCCAGTGTGATATACATTTGATTTCTAATGCTGTTTCTGAAGTGCTGTTTCTGCACTTAGGACATCCTAGTGAGTTCGGGTATTGACAAAACAGAATCATGTTTTGGAAAACCTAAGCAGAAATATCATCACATTTAAAAAACAATAATAATAGAAAAGAAATTAGTTAATGACCTAGAAATTACTTCCCTTCTCTAACAACCATAGTTGTCACTAACTACCTTCCCCACTTCCAGCCCCCAATCACACACACCAAATTAAAGAGGAGAAAGCCTGGATAATTCATGCACAACATGCAAGATCTAAATATCTAACTAACTATATTCTTTGCCCAAATCTTCTCTTTATAAGTGTAAAAAATAAAATATATAAGAAGGAAGGAAGTTACTATTTTTCCACATTTTCCCAAGGATATAATTGAGGCTCGGTGAGTTGAAATAGGTTACCTAAGGTCAGAGGGTTTGGTTTTCTTCCTCCTACTACACTCAGCTCAAGTTTGACCCACAGTTTAGTCACTCACTGAGAAAACATTTACTGAGCACTCTTACATGCTAGTCAACCCTCTAGGCATTAGAAATACAAGAGTGTGAGGCTGACCACGTCCTCTCACAGAGCTAACATGCTAATGAGGAAAAACAGAAAACAAACAAATTACAAAACTGGATAATTTTGGAGTTCAATAATTCATCAATATGATTTTTGTACAATGGTACTCAAATTTTTTTTAAATATCCATGAGATTAAATAGTTGCAAAAGCTAAACGTGGAGCAAAACTCACTGACAATTGGTATCACTGTAGCCCTACTGTCAATTACTAAGCCACACCATTGCATCTTTTAATAAATCAGAGGGAGAGCCCTGGCTGGTGTGGCTCAGTGGAATGAGTACCAGCCTGCAAACCAAAGGGTTGTCGGTTGGATTCCCAATCAGGGCACAAGCCTGGTTGTCCGCCAGGTTCCCAGCTGGGAAAGTGCAAGAGGCAAGCGGATCAATGTAGCTCTCACACATGGACGTTTCTCTTTTCTCTCCCTCTCTTTCTCCTCCCTTCCCCCTCTCTAAAAATAAATAAATAAAATCTTAAAAAATAATAAATTAGAGGGAGCGAAAAGGAAGCACAGCTTTAATACTGTTGAGAATTTCTTTATAAAGTGACAATGTGAGATATCAGAAAGAACAACTCTACCAGTGTTGGTTCTCAAACCCCAAATTCCACCTTTTATCCATCATTCACTAAGGAACTGGGAAATTATTTGAAGAGTTGATTTGCAAAATCAAAGGAGTGTTACAACTTGACATATGTTCCAATGAGAAACACATCATAAGGTGCCCCAGGCTACACATGGTATCCACTGAGCAAAGGCATCCAGCTCTCAGCAGATGGCCAGCAAAACCTGTAGGACTCTGAGACTAGGGCACTCAGCAGCTACCAGGAAGTGCTTGGCCCCAGTTTGGCAATTACCATTACCTTCCACACTCCAAAAAGAAACTTCGTATCTCCTAAACTTGAAAATGTGAACAATTCTAACTGTTCGGTTTTAAGCGGTAAAAATGTGTTGTAACTTACTCTTCCTTCCCTCACCTAGTTGTACAGGTGTAAGTTGACTAAATTAGCTGTTAGCTATTTCTATAGCTGCCATTCATGATACTTATAAATGTATTGTGTAATTTGGGTTGACCGGTGCCACGATGACTTGGTGATAATTTGTGTTTGTAAATTACTTTGGAACTCCTATGGAAGGCTGTTGGAGTGCGAATGGCCTTCTGCATGAGGTGGAAGGAAGTCTGGAGACCAGCTGCTAAGCAGCACTTCATTCACAGGCTGTACCTTCCTGCCAACGCATTCTTTGCAAATCTCTTTTTTGCTGGATAGAAGTTACTACTTGGGGTGTGGAGGCTGTTTCATCAGCTTACGCCTTCCACTTCCTCCTAGAACTGTCAACCTCCAGCACCTAAGGATCTCAAAGAAGCCTCCACGCCCTTCCAGACTTTACCCCTATTTGCTTCTGAAGGCAGCGTAGATCCTCAGTAGAGTGATACCCACAGCCAAAAGTTTGCAGTCAACTTTCAGTTAGATACAACCCTTTCCCCCAAAGTCCTGCCACTTAACTAAATAGGCGAATGTATTACTACACCCCACCGCCCCACAAAATGTAAACAGCTAAACCCTAGATAAGAATGGGTCCCCGCCTGTGTTGCTGGGGAACAATTCCAAATCGCCAGATTCCCGCCACCACCCACCCCAACACCGGAGTCTAAACGGACTGGCCGGGATCTGAAAGGGACCTCTACAACCCTGGGAGCGAAGGGACGGGGCGGGGAGTGGGGGGACCGGGGGGCCCCTCCCAGGGAGCACACACCTGAGACTAATCCTGTGGCGCGAGGAAAGAGAGGGCAGGAGCACCTGGTTCCTCCGGCCGGGGCAGAGTGGATCTCCCTCGGAATCAGAGCCTCGGCCCTAGGACTCGCGGGCGCGTGGATGTCACTCCCCGGCAGGTTGAGCCAGTGTAACCCGACGCGCCCGGCGCCACCGCGCTCCCTCCCGCCTGGCAACTTCCTTCTCCGGCTCCCGCTCCTCCTCCCCCCACCCCCGCCCTCGAGGGTTGGCCTAGGAGGTGCGGGCGCCGCTCCCTCCGGCAGGGGCCCCAGATCCTCCGGCCTAGCAGGGAAACGCGGAAGTGGAGACGGGAGCTGGGGCGCGGGGTGGGGGGAGGGGAGCGTTGCGGACCTGCAAGCGGCGAGTAGCGAGGTCTCTGCAGCCCAAGGAACGTCAGTGGACGGGAACACGGGGACGCGAGGCTCACTGGGTGGGGTCGCAGTGCGGCGGCTGCCTTGGCCTTCGCCCCAAGCGGCGGCTGTTGCTGCCCTTCGCCCTGCCTTCCCAGTCGGCTGCCAGGCAGGAAAGCCTCGGCCAGACTAGGCCAGGGGTAGACGGTGGTGTCATATTGCCACGGTCCTCCACCTTTCGAGCACCCTCCCTACCTGCCGGAGAGAGGAGACACTCGCCCACTTGCACGCCTGCAGGGTTGGCTTACCTGATTTCTCGTCACCGGCCCACGAATCTAGCTTCCCCCTGCTCTGTAGGCAGGTTTCCTTGGGCCTAGAAATGCGTCTGGGAGGCGGGCGACCCCCTGGGACCCGGCCGTCAGAGCTCTGAGCCCTCGCCTAGGCTCCCCCCGCGCGCTGTGGAGGCGCACGTGGCCTCCTGACTCGCCAGTGTGTCAGCCTAGGGACCCGCAGGGAAGACCAAGCCCAAGCACCGGGGAGGTGGGTGCGGGGAGAGGGGGAGATGCTGAGCACGACTCCTTAGGCCCAGCCTTGAACAGGTGGGGGGAGGCCGTGAGCCCTGCAGTTGAGCAGCTGGCTTCCCATTTGCAACCCACAAAACCAACCCTGCCCACTGAGCATGCCCACTGAGCATCCAACAACATTTGTTGGAACAAGTGTTAGGACAGACGAGGTGGAACCAAGGAGAGTGCAGCTGGGGTTCAAATGGACCCCATTTCTTTAAGACCTTTCCTTCGAAGACCTCTGGGTGCTTTACAAATATCATTTGTTGGAAAATACCCAGGGGGGTTGGAAAGGCCTTCCAAAGTAGGGCAACCAGATTTGTTTGAACCACAATCTCAGTGCTGGGGTTTTCCAATTATTTATTAAGTCACGTACTAATGTCTTTAAATACCGCATAATTATTAAAACTGACCCAGAAGAATGTGTATAGACGCATTGGGTACCAAATTCAGTAACTTCAGGAAACCAGCCTATCCAGTGGGTAGCGTCTCTGGTGGAACAGTGGTTGGCAGCCTTGGCTCCTGAAGGGGTTCAGAATAGGCCTTTCCAAGATGTGCTACTTTGCCACGTGGAATATTTGGAGCTGAGACAATAATGACCCTATGGGAGACTCGTGGAAAAACTTTAACCTCTCCCTTAAAAAATCTAAATTGGGGGCCTTGCAGATAATAAGAGTTTCTTACAAGAAATCACTTGTTATGACTTCTCTATAGAGCAGTGCAAACACGTAATTACTAAACATCTATTCATCTTATCTTCCTGCAAATGACCTTCCTACACTCTGGAGCCCCAAGGGCTTGATGTCATTTTAGCTCAGAATGCCATATGTACCTTATTTTGCCTTTCTGTCTCTGAACCTCCCTTGAATGTGGGGTTCCCGTTGGTACTTACGTAATTACATTTGGTTATTTTTCTCTTGTTAATCTCTCTTGTCCATTTGATTATTAGAACAGTCAAAAGAACCTGGAGGGGTAAAGGAAAGTTTGTTCCTTCCAGAAAAAATACACATAAGAATGAGGGTGAAGAGGTAATATGACCAATGTCAAGTTCCCATCCCCACATCAATTGAATCCTTCTGTGGATGGAGCCTGGAAATCCTTATATTTTAAAACTGTGGTTCTCAAAGGGGAACTGTGGGAGCCAGCAGCCAGCTGCATCACTTCAGAACTTAATACAAATGCAAAGATGGCTTCACTCCAGATGAACTGATTCCTAAAATCCACGGCTGCGCCCTTTCTATCTGATTTAACAAGCCTTTTCCGTGATTGTGCTGCACACTAAAGCTTGAGAAACACTGTTTAAAATCTTCCCCAGGTGATTTAAAGAGCAGCCAGTGTTGAGAACCAATGTAATAGAGCAATTCTTTTGTATATTTTTTCAAATCCCAAACATTTATCTAAAAGACCAACATGTTACACAAAAAAGAAATAATCTAGTTGAATCAAGGTGCCAGTCCTGGATCTCTTTCCCCTAATACACCCGAAACAGTTCAGTGCTTGGAAAATGGAAACCATCTGTAATTCACTTTTGTACATTGGCACCTAGCGTACTGCCTATATAACATAATAGATGTTTGATAAGTGTTTATTGATTTGAAATGAATCCTTAGATGAACAACTTGTTCCCAGACCTATATGCATAATGTGTATTTCCCCCACAAGTCCTGGTCATCTTGCAAGCTAAGAAGCCAGTAGGGATTCAGTTCTCATCAATAACCCATGACCATCCGTGATGGTCTAGCCTAAGTTAGACTCTAATGGAATAGGTCATGGGAGGAGACAATGAATTTAGACAAGGTAAAAAAGTCAAAAGGATTGAACATGATTTCTCTTGCCAAAGCTGGGGCCCAAAACAACCAAAGGAAAGCATAAGGACACTAGGAATCCAGTGGGATTCAGCGAAGGTACTAAAGGCAAAAGGTATGTGTGGGACAGGTTAGGAAGGAGAGATAAGGAAGCTTAACATGATCAGCCACTGTATCTGCATTTTCTAAACAGCCCCACCTCCACTCTCCATGCCCTCATCCTCCATACATACATCTAATTTCAACTACAATTCTGAAAAAAAAAATCAGTAAAGTGTTGTAAAATAGTTACTTCCATGTACTCCATGAAAACAGAGCTGACATAATTATTCACCAGAAATTAGGCATCCGTTTTTAAGGCAAAAATCATTTTTAAAAAGTTGATAATTTTTGAAGGTAAACACTAGATAATTTCAAAATGCAGATGTTTATGACACTTCTATTTCAAGATGTTAAGGAATTTAGGAAATCAAAAAGTATTCCCTATTAACTTCATCAGTATTTTCTAGAGGGAATAATATATAAAAATATTTTTTTCCTTTAACCTTATACATAATGCTTTAAAATTTAGAATACTATTGCCCTGGATGGATGGCTAAATTTATTGGCGCATCGTCCTGTACACCAAAAGGTAGTGGGTTCAATCCCTGGTCAGGGCACATACAGGACGCATCTGATCCATGTTTCCCTCTCACATCAGTGTTTCTCTCTCTCCTTCTCTCACTCTCTCTCTCCCTCTCTCTCCCTTCCCCTCTCTAAAATCAATAAACATATCCTTGGGTGAGGATTAAAGAAAATGATAAAAAATATTTAGAATACTTTATTAATAGCTAAAGTAGCCTCTGCCTCTCTCTCTGTCTGTCCCTGTGTCTTGCATATTACCAGAATTCCACTGAGTTTGGCTACTGTTTGGGTTATCTAATAGGAGCATAATTTTCCATATACCTCAGCAATTTCTTTTGATTATTAAGATAATTTTGTGGGAGGACGGAGAGTCATTATTAATTTTGGAACTACTCTACAGCATTAAGTATTACACTAGATATCCACAAACAACATTTTAAAAAACTTTCCTAATACACATGCTTGCTACAGCTTCCTTTAGCTCATGGAATTAAAACGAAACCAAACAAATAAATAGGTTGAGGATTAAAACATGGCAAACTGAGTGAAGGTCTAGGAGGGGAAGCACTTGCCATAACCCCAATTTAAAAACATGAAGTAATTACTTCAGCAGAACCAGAAAGTTAAAGTCTTAATGTTTCTCCTTGTCATCACTGACATGACTCAGCATTTGGAATAAAACTATGTTTACTGTCTTTCAGGGTGAGGGAGTCAAGTAACTCTGGTGCCACCTAAATCTTTGCTGGTGTACCTAAGAAAACTTTAGAACATGGGTTTTCAGTCTCGCATGGCCACCAAAATCTAAAGGGTTTCTTCTTTCTATTCATTCATATCTTACCAAAGCCTAAGTTTGCCCACAATAAATTTATCTTGCTTTTGTAGTTTTGTCAGGTGAATTTAGGTTATCTTCCATATCCTAGTGTAACTAAACTAGTGAGAATTTCTTCTTTTCCCAAGCCTGGACAGTAAGGTACCTGCTGTTAAGGTATCTGAAACCCAACTGCTGGGGGTGAACTTTCCCCAGCATGGGGGAACCTTCCACTGGGGAATCCTACCAAGCACCTCTTATGACCAAACACCTCTTATGACCATCCACCACATGCCAAGGGCCAGCTGTTTTAGTCCCTGCCCATTTCTAGAGTGTCAACATAAGAATGTCCAACCTGTAAAGAATTTCTATGAAAATTTATTTGAGCCAAACAGGGGGTATACCTGGAAGTAAGAACTCAACAGACTGAGAAAATGCTCCTTAGAAAGACAGTTTGAGACTTCTCTTATGAATTTGAAATTAAGGAGGGAGGGAAAAAAAAACATGAAGGTAGAGAAAGCAAGGCAGGTTTGGAGTACAGGTATTTAGCAAGATTAAGTGCTCTTTTGAGGGTGGTTTTACTTGGGTCTGAAAAGAGGCATTTCGAAGGTGGGTTAAATGAGAGGTACAGAAACAAGGGACAGGACTTGCCTAAGCCGAAGATAAGCCTTTCACTAAAAAGTCGCATGCCTGGGGTGTGACTACCCACCATGATATTTTTTTTTTAATTTCTTTTATTTTTCAATTACAGTTGACCTTAAGAATTTCTAATCAGATCACCCTGTAAGGTTATTTTCCATAGCAGCCCTTCTGGGTCCACAAGAGAGAAACAAATTTTCTGTAAGTGTTCATTAGTCACCAAAATCACTATAAAATTTATGTAATAAAAAGATTGAAAGGGGCAATAAACATTATTAACACTCACATTTTTGTTTTACAAATGATGTAATTAAGACCAGGAGGAATTAAGTAACTTATCTAAGGTTATTTAGTTAGCTAAACGCAAAGCCAAGACTAAAATGAGAAACTGCTTGGTAGAGAAAACACCGTGCAGACTTCAAATCTATCTTCTTCTGAGTTCTGTAAACCGGACCTGATTCCCTAACCTCACCAAACCTCAGTTTCCTCACCAGCGAAGACGTTCATAGTGAACATTCACATAGTGTTTACTTTGCCAGACACGAGTTTTAACAGGATACCTGTAATCTTTAATCCTCGGAGGAACTCTATGAGTTTTGTACTGTTTTTACAAATGGGTAATTTGAGACTGGAAATTGTTAAGTAATGTGCCTGGCATAACACAACTAGTAAATAACCAAACCAGGATTGAACGGGATAATATAAGTGAAATGGCCTGGTGTATAGATAGTCAAATACGCAATCACCAACGTCAGTTTCCTGTCCTAAACCCTAGACATTTTGACTCTTTGTCCGATATTGAGCCAAGACACCTTCATTCCCAGCTCCAATTATTGTGCATGTTCACTATATATTTTTTATTCTGGAGCATTTTAGTAGTTTTCATAATTTAAGCATTGTATGCACCTATAATCTTATTCATTGTTAACAATAGTTATGAATACTACAAATATAACAATAAGTTAAGCAAAGACTACAAGTTTCCTACTTACAAAGAAAAAATTTTTGAGTTTCTAGAAGATCAACAACGCTGTCCAGAAAAACTTTAAAACAAATCCTTAACAAAACCTGGCCAGTGACTTTGGAACTTTGAAATTAGAACAGCTCATTGTTTAGGCCTCCACCTCCTTGTTACTTCTTAAAAGCAGAATTCTAGACATCTAGAAATATCCAACAGAAAATCTTTCCACGTCAGTAATTCTAAAAAGTTAGTATCAAGAATGAGGTGAAAATATATGAACCTTGAGAAGATAAAATAAAAATACTAAATATATGTTTTAATGGGTACTTTAAATTTTGTTTTTTCTTTATAAGAATCTGGGAAAGCATTTTTGAAGTAAATTTTTAAAGCACCAATATGAAGTGGCACCAAAAAACTCACTTAGATTTAAAGGTCTTGAGGGTAAAGGAAATGCGAACTCTCCTTAGGCAGGCTCCACTTTGTTCCTAGGACAGGGCAGCACTGAAAACAAGCTTTAGCAAAGGTTCACATTGTCAACTGAATAATGCTGTCTCTGGAACATAGCCTCCTGTTTAATAACAGCAGCAACGTTGTGGGTAAGCAGAAATGTCCTAGAAAACTCATGCAAAGAACGTGAATAAGTATTAGGTTCTCAGGTGGGAACTGAAATAAAATGGAGAATTGCGTTCTTCAGAGTAAAACCTGGTTATGATTCTGTGAAAGAGGCAGCTGAGCCAAGGGTAAACAGCCCAAGATACTGGAGATCTGATCAGTTCCACATCTGAATACCTGTTATGTAACCTGAAGATGGCTTGAATCTCAGCAGTAAATGCTTAAAATAAATTTGACCTCTGTTTATAATGTTTTAATATGAATTCTTTTAAATGAATGAATCTGACTAGCAAAAATAGGATACCAATAGCAATGAACGGGGCTTATGACTGTGCATGATTGATCAGCTTTAAAATGACAATGTTAGTCTTAATTCAGCAGCCTTGAAACATGTAAACATTGACCTAATTTTTGCCAAGACAAGAGGAAGTCACTTTACACACAGGGCACATAGGCCAGAGAGTAACCAGTGCTGTTCCCTCAGCAACTACCTTGGCCTCAAAAGCAAATCTCCTTCATTTCTCCTCTATCAGCAAAAGCATCATGCAAAGCAAAAAAAAAAAACGAACAACAGAAAAGTAAAGGATCTTTGTTCTATGATCTTTGAGTTACACCATGAAGTTTCCTTTTGAAATATCTTTTTTGGCAGATGTAAATCAGAAGGAAAGAAGGGTTCAATGGAAAATTCATCAAGGAGAAATTTAACAATTTAATGGAATGTCTATAGTGCCTATATATTTTTTAAAATTTTTTATTGATTGATTTTGGAGAGAGAGGAAGGGAGAGAGACATCGATTTGTTGTTCAGTCTATCCCTGCGTTCATTGGTTGGCACTTGCATGTGCCCTGACCAGGGATCAAATCTGTAACTTTGGTGTATCTGGAAAACACTCTGATCCACTGAACTGCCCCACCAGGACTCCTTAATGAAGTGTCTATATTTTTACATTCTCTAGACCAAACTGTAAACAATCTCCTTTCCTTCTGCCTGACTCTTAGCCCTGGCCAAGTTTCTGAGAACTGAGACAACTTGATATGTGATAAGAAGCCAGAAACTGGTGTCAGGGCATCTAAAAATATTTTTTTCTGGTGTGTTCTAAAAATATATTTCAATAGTCAAATATGGAAGAAGGCAATTTATCCTGAGCATATGTTCTTCACAATCAACTTGGTTCTCCTCTGGTCTTGCAGTCAAAACAGTCCTATACTGGCGAAGATGGCCTTCCTAAAGTGGGTCTCAAAGTATTGCAAATTAAATTCTAGCTTTTCTGTTATTTATGCTTACCCTACACACAACTTGGCTTCCTGCTCTTAGGCTAGTGAAAAGCAAATTATCCCCAGGCTTATGCAGCTAAAGCAAAGATTTAAAAGCTACCCTGTGGTGGGTTGAATGACCTCTCTGGAACCCATGTTACCTTACCTTGAAGCGGGGGGAAGAAGTACTTGCAGATATGATTAAATTAGGGATCTTGCAATGATAGCATGGACCCCAAATGCAAACACACAGATCCTTATATGAGAAAAGTAATAGGGAGGTTTCACACAGTTGAAAACGATGTGAGCATGGACACAGCTTGGAATAACACAGACACAAGCAAAAAATTGCTAGCAGCCATCTGAAGCTGGAAGAATCAAGGAATGGATTCTCTCTTAGATCCTCTAGAGGGAGTGAGGCCCTGTTGACCCCGGATTTGGGCCCAGTGATACTGATTTTGGATATATGGCCTCCAGAACTCTGGAAATGTATATTTCTGTTGTTTTAACCACCAACTTTGTAGTAATTTGTTATAGTAGTAAATGATATAACTTCCTCCATTGAATTCTCCTTGGCACTAATGCCAAACTGCCTTTGTAGAGCTAGCCCCTCAATAAGTTACCAAATAACTTACATTGAGGATGCCAAAGCAATATGCAACCATGTAAAAGGGCTCAATTTTCTACACTGTGAGAAAGTCAAGCAATAACAAAGCCTTCTAAAAGTTGAGAGATTCCTGGATTATTTTCTTTTGTATTTTTTTCGAGTTTTTTAAAAAGAAATGCGAAAACAAGGTTGAAAAAATCAGAGTATAATTTAAATGTTACAATTAGCCAACTAATGCTTAGCAGAAGGAATACTGTGCATATAGCTCCACTTAGAGATCAGAGCAAAATTTTAAATTTGAGGTCTGTGGAGACAGATTGCTGTACCCCCCAGACCATCCATTAAGAGGAGCTTGTTTCACCAGCTGCTGGGAGCAGCTTTAGCAAGTGGCATCCAGCTGCTAACTTCTTTAGAATTTGCCTCTACTGCAGAGAGCTACCTCATTTAAGGTCATTCCTGCCCTGGACAAGTCCCTACCCTGTGCCTGAGTTAAGCAGGGGTAAGGCTCAGCTGGATAATTGGGATATTACTCTGATGCGCTATATATGCTCCTAAAGTCCCTCAGGTGGTGACTGAGGGTTTGTTAGATCTACATCACAATTCTACTTCTCCCTCAGCCCAACCCTGCTTATGTGCTCTTCTTTTCATGAGAATCCCTAATAATACTTCTTCTGCTTCCAGAAAACCCAACCTGTGTCAGGACCGTTCATGAATGTGAGGCCTACGTAACCAACACCCTTGAGTTCTGCATAGTTCTGAAATCATTCTTCCTCCTTGTTCTGATTTCTCCCCCAGGAATTGTACCTTTCTGTCCAATTCAAATCAAGAACCATTTGCCAGAGCCAGGAGCCTCTGCCATCTGCTCTGCATATCTCAGGGCACAAGGCCTCACTGAACTGCTGTTCAGGAGCATGGTTGCCAACATTTTCCTCATACCCTACTTTCCTTCAGGTTTCACTAACTGAGGTGTTTCTAACTTTAATTAATCAATGGGTACTTCTTGAGGACCACCTATGCACCGGGCACTAATCTATTATTCCAGGACACAGTAGGATATGCTCTTATTACACAGTCCAAATTGTAGTATGTGATATACTTTAGGTTGACATTCACATAAGCCTACCATAACCAATCAAATGAGTTGACTAGCCTATATGTAAAACAAATAAGGAATGATGGGGTCTGTCGTGGAGGGGCTCCGTCCACAGGGCCCCCCCAGCCACCACGGATGAGAATAAGTCTACCAAGACGCGATCTGCTTGGGGGAGGAAACGTGACCAATCTCTCAAAGGGGAAGGGCCAAGAGCCTTTTCCTCAATGGGCTTTTATTGGGTTCATTTTGCACGGGAATAGAGGTAAAGCTCATTAATCATTATCAGGCAGTAAGGATCAAATAGATAACATACAAAGAGCTCTGAGGGCCTATTTTGAGTCAGGGTCAGATAGCTGAAAAGCCATAAAACTTTGAGGAACAAACTCCCTTCTTGCTCGGACCCTTATCATTTAATTTGAGAACATTCTAAACAAAGCAGGTTTCATAGGATTTTACATATTCTTTCTTAGGCCTGATCGCCCTAGGGAACCCATCCTTTCCAGCACTGGGTGGTACTCACCACCAGCATCGTTTCAGGCTTAAGGCATTGTCTCAGGCTTAAGTCAGGCAGGGGAAGTGAGGCAGCCAAGAGATTAGGAAACTTCTTGCAGACAGAATGAGGACTCAGGCTATGTCAAAGCCGAGGAGTGAGGGTGCATCACCCCCTTTTGCTATAGCCCCCCAAGTCCTTCCCTGGGGCCTGCCTCTCTGTGATCGTGCCTGTCTTAGGTCATTCCCCCCTTGGGGAATCTTACCTGTCATTGGCTAACCAATCAAGCATTAGGGGCCAGGCAGGGTGAAGAAAAAGGAGCAGAGGCAGGGCCCCTGCCAGGGAGATAAGCTTTGTCTCCTTAGTGTCTTATGGTCCCAAGGTTGCTCACTCAGCCTTAGCCATGGAGGGGGCGGTTACAGTTTCTGAAACCAGGCAGGGCAGTTCCCAACAGTCTGAGGCATCTTAGAGAGAGCATACCATGTCCGAAGAGGTTACCCCACTACCTTAACCTGGTGATTAAACTTTGTGTTACCAACTAGGACAACAGGTATTAGGTGCCTCCACATGTGATGTAATGTAAAGTCTTTCTCATGTCCTCTGAATTCTTTTTGTTTCAAATATTTAACCTTAATTAATCAAGTCTTTAGATATGAATTCTAGTCTACAAGACAACTGACCATTTTCAATAAGACAGTGTCATAGGAGATGAGGGAACCCAATCTAGAGTAAAAGTGACTAATGTGACATAACCAACTGCAAGGCATATGTTTTCATTGGATCCCAGCTTGAAAAAAAAAGTGAACATAGAAAACATTTTAGGGACACTGGAAATTTGAATGTAGACTAATAAAGAGGACATTAAGGAATTACAACTGAAAATTTTTTCACTGTGATGATAAAATTGCAGTTATATAGCAAATGGTCCTTATTTTTTTTAAATGTATGCCAGCCCTGGCTGTGTGGCTCAGTGCAGTAAGGGCCATCCTGCAAATCAACAGGTCTCTGGTTTGATTCCCAGTCAGGGCACATACCTGACTGTGGGCCCGGTCACCAACTGAGGGCGTGCAGGAAGCAACTGAAAGTTTCTCTTACACTTTGATATTTCTTTCCCTCTCTTTCTCCCTCCATTCCCTTCTCTCTAAAAAATAAATAAATAAAATCTTTTTAAAATGTATGCTAAAGCATTTAGGGATAAAGTAATATATCCACTTTAAATTGCCTTGGCCAAAATATAAATGTATAGATATAAGTATTTACTTTTATAATAAGTATAGCAAAATATTAAAAACCATAGAATGTGGAGGTAAGTGAATAGATATTTTTTCTGTTTTTCCATAAGTCTCAAGATTTTCATGATCAAAATCTTTTAAAAAAAATAAAAGAAGTGGCCTTTATGCAGCCCTCGTCCATTATTGTCATGAGTGAGTGAGGCTTACTGTTATTAGGTTCTGCAAATTTTAAAAAAAAAACCTGTAAATCTGGAATTTGTGTATAAAATATTTTTTCCAATAAAAAAGTATTAGCAACCAAATTTAAAAACAATAAAAAACAGCAACAACAACAAAAAACCTCTGCAGACCTGTTACAATGAATTCAGATGCTGTAGCTGACCCACAGGCCACTAATTTACCGTCTCTGCTTTAGATCCTTTGCACCTTAACCCTCTGCTTACACCTTAGCTCTCTCACCATACCCCTGATTTTCTTCTTTTTCCAAGTGATATCTAGCTTTTTATTTTTTCCTACTGACCTCTGTCACTTTCCAGTTCCACTGAGCAGTTGGCAGATAATGTGATAATTAATCAGGCTATGGATTTCTCTGGAGTATCAGATCGCTTAGCAAACTGAGAATTGTTTAATAATTATCCTAGGGCACTAAACATTATCCTAATGATCTAAAATAGTTATTAAACTTCCCCACTTCAGATTATTAAATTGCAACATCTGTCTTCAGGAAGCATTTCTATTGCATGTAATATTTACCAAACATTTATAACCGCTTTTAGTTATATCTCAGATACTATGATAGGGTTATAGTTTTTCATCATTTAATGGCTGAGAACAGTAGGCATTGAGTCTTAAAGGTAACTTCAGTCCTCTGCATGAGGAGGTATTACACCTAGGCAAGCTTCCTGGATGACAGGCTGCTGCTTATCCAACTGTGCCACATTCTCTCTAGCTCTTGTTTGCTTTATTAGCTAATTACCAGGCTGCATATTCAACCCAGGTTCCAACTATATTAAGGGCTATTTACTAGCTAAAATCAATACCCTTTCGATTAGACACCTGGCGTTGCTTTTGGTAACTAAGCATTATTTGGGCTTCACTGCTTTCACTCCATCAGGGAGATGGGGAAGTGCTTTGTTTTGATTTTTTACACTCAGTGACTACTGCTCTTAGCGGTAGGAGATAAAGGGCAGTGGAGACTCACTCTGCCATGGCAGAGAATAGGAACAAACACCTAACAGTTACTGCACAAGAAAAGGGGCAAAGGAAAATTGCATGACAAACAGTGATTTCACTATTTTAAAGTTAGTTTTCAATTAGAGAAATCTCTTTGGATATATGTCTGGCATATCAGGCTCCACATTAGCCCTGAAAATAAAAAGATGAATAAAATATATTTTCCAACTTAGTCTAGGTAGAAGGAACAACATTGGAAAAATAATTTCTATAAAAGAGTGAAAAGATCAAAGAGTAGATGCAGAACTGGGTTTTGACATAGCACGGCAAAGGGAATGATTCATTCTTTTTAGAAAGACAAATGCCAAGAAGGCTTTTGTGTTGTTGATGGTGGTGAAAGCAACCCAAATGGCCCTTTGTAATGTAGGTGTTTTATTACAGAAATAATCCACATCTGCTTTGGAAAGGTGAAAATATACAGACAAGAAAGAGAAAAAAATCTGCCATTCCACCACTCAGATCACTATTAACCACTGTTAATAACTTGCTATAAACATTGTAAGAATGTTTTGTAGGATATGTATTCACAGCTTTTAAAAATAGTAAAAGCTCATCTCTGGGCATGTAGCTCAGTTGGTTAGAGCATTGTCCCAATATGCCAAGGTTGTGCGTTCCATCCCTGGTCAGGGCACATATGAGAATCAACCAGTGAATGCATAAATAAGTAAAACAACAAATTCTCTCTCCCTCTCTCTCTCATACACACACAAATCAATAATTTTTTAAAAAGAAAGAAATGATTAAAATAATAAAAGCCCAAAACTATGTGAAGACATGAACTTTGGACCAGATCATTATTCAAACCAGGTCTTACCATTTATCTTATGACCAGGAATCTGCTTAATCTTTCTGAGCATCAGTTTTTTCATGTATATTATGTGAGCAATAATACCTACCTTAGTGAAGTGTCGTAAAGGTAAGTGATTTAATGTAAGTTAAATTCTTATAGAAAAAACCTTGGTAGTATAAAGCACTTAACAGTTTCATTTATCCAAGAAAATGTTTATTAAGAGCTCTTTGTACTAAGAATTTAGCCAATATCAAGTGAACTAAACATGATATTTATTTTAAATATTGTTATTATTAATATAATGTTCTATAATTGTTTTCAATTAAACTAATATCAAGAATACCTTTATATGACAATAAACATAGATTGATAACATTTAACTGACTTCACAGCATTCCAAGAGGAAGATATACCATAGTTTATCCAACCAATTGCCTATTCAAAAGACCTACAAAGATGGCTTCCAGTCTGTATTATAAATAACGTGGCTTTACATGTATTTGTATTCTTGTCCAATCGATTCTTAAGGATATATCTTTTGAGTGGAATTCTTGAGTCAGAGATGATGAATATTTAAAAAACTATTTTTAACACTGTTACTAGCTTGCCCAAGGAAAGCTTTCAGGGAAAGGCATACCAGAGCTATGTGTGTTGAAGGATAAGTGGAAGAGAGGGATGAGGAAAAGAATGCAGAAATAAAGGGAATGACTATTGTCAAATGGTTAAATTATTAAAGTCAAGTAGGCTGAGTCATGAGGGAACAACTTTATTCTTGTTTTAACTAGCCTGGAACTTACACTTCTGAACATTCAGTTATGCACCAGTGCCTGGATGTATCTAAACTCCACAGATAATCCTCTGAAGGACTTCAGAAAGAGTGCTTGGTGCTGGAGATGGGGGAGGGGCATAAGTAGGTTTACAGTTGTGAATATGTGAAACACATTTATTTTTGCATTATTATTTATTAATTATTGTATTTTCCATACAAACAACTGTAAGCCGACTTTTGCCCACCCTGTACATCTCTTATAGATAACCAGTTGTCATGCTTAAGAAAAAGTAGTTATCAAACCACCTGGAATCCAATACCCAGACCACCTAATATCTGGAAGATTACATTCCTGACCCAATCTCTAGGCGAAGAATGCAGAGCTGACTTTTTCAAACATGTGCTTTTTTGAAAACTGGAAAAACTCTCGAACTTTTTTTCTCCTTTGTAACACTTTGGGCATTGCCCAGTTGTGTTTTTCATTCTCAAATCCTAAGACCCTCAAATAAATCTTTGTTATTTATTTTTAGCCAAGGCCTCCTGGCTCTTTTCAATATTGGGGAATTTAGTGGGGAGTGATAGGAAAACATGAACAGGAAAGAGTTCGTTATTTTCAAGTTGTTCAGGGGTGAGGTCATACTCTAAAGCACAATTTTCAACCTTTTTCATCACAAGGTACACATAAATTAACTACTAAAATTCTACAGCACACCAAAAAATATATTTTTGCTGATCTGACAAAAAATAGGTTTACTTTTGATTCATTCACACCAGATGGTTATAGTTGTGTTGGCTGTTGTCATATTTTTATTTGAAAATCTAAGGGAAAAAGGATCAGGGCCACTGACCAAATAGGTATTGCATGTTTTAAAAATTCTTGCAGCACACCGGTTGAAGATCCCTGCTCTAAAGCAAGGTGTCTTTGGGGCTAAACAGATTATAAGAACCAATAATTTAAAAAAAAGAACTTTGTGATAATCTAAGGTAAAGGATATAAAGAAGAGTTGGGGTTTTCCTTTCAATTCTCAAGCATACTTTAAGCAGTTAAGAGTAGTTCTGAAATGCCAGTGACCAATTTCCATGATCTACAACATCAGACAGAATTTTCAAGAAAGACAAACTGCTGCTACCTCTTAGCCCACTCTGCCAATACATACTGAACCTCTCTCTTCTCTCATGGAAAGTACAGAATAAGATGCAAAGTTGTTGTTTTTGTTTTATAATAAATGTATATAAAAAATAACCTAGAAAACTGGCTTTAAAATGTCTATTCCTAGGAGTAAAGAGTACTTTACATAGATTTTTGTCTTTGTAAAAACAAGTTGGGGATGAAGGATCTGCATTCTAATGAGCATCCCTAACTAATTTGAATGCAAGTAGTCCTCAGACTGTATACCGTGTTGAACAGGCTGCACCATGTTGAACAACTCTGCTGTAGACCTTTGCTACTCGGAGAGCTCTTCCTGTATAAACAGCAAAAGCATCACATGGGTGCTTCTTAGAAATGCAGAATCTCAGACCTTACCTGAGACCTTCTGTACAGAATTTGAACTTTAACAAGTTTCCTGCATGTACATTAAATTTTGATAAACCCTGTTCTGTAGGATAACTGTTAATAAATAATCTGGGAGTAGATCCAACACAAAAAATTTCCAATGAAAAGTAGAAGTTCCACCCATTTGGCTTTAGGGGGACCAAGAATTCAGATAATAGTGAATATTGGGAAGATGCAGCAAGAAGCCTTGTATCTCAAATTCTTTCCAGCATCAATTGAGTCATTTAGGTGAAAAAATGATTCCCAGAAGGATAAACCTGTGGCATGTAAGACAACTTTACAAACATTCCAGGAAAAGTAAAGAGAAAAAATGAGATCTAAATAGTCTATTAATAGTTCCCTAGCTATCCCTTTCTGCTTACATATCAATTTCTAACTCTTTTCTAAGTATAAATGACTTTATGGGTAGTTGCAACAAAAGACTTAAACAGCTTGAAGTATGATCAATAGATACTAAATGAAATAAAATTGGTTTTGGTTTTATTTCTCTCATCAGTTTCTATTGACCAACCTTTTAAACTGTAAAATTATGCAGCTAGAACTAAAAGCAAATGGGAGCAATGATGAAGCTTTTTATTTCACATTACTAGTGGATATTTTAAGAGGTGCAAACTTAGTAGAAATACATTTTATTGAGTTACAAATTTCATTGTGTTAGTCTCTTTAAAAATCTTGCTAAAGATAACCATCTTATAATCCAATCTAAACATTTGTTAGGATGTCAAGTTTAATTAAATAGTTAAATAATTATTTCTGATTGTTATGGTGGGATTTGCAATAAACCCAAAGGGAAAAATGTGTTGAATCAAGTAACAATTTTGTATCCCACAATTTTGTTGCCAGTGGAAATAAGAGTCTTCCACCGGATCACAAGAAAAGCATTTCACAGACCCACACGTGGGAGATTGTGATGTGACAAAGTTCCTGCAGGTAGAAATGTGTCCCTGGGTTTCCAATGTCCTACTTCTGTTCAACATGCCACAGAAAAAGTCCAACTGTGTTTTCTGTGAGGTCAAAACAAAGACCAGTGTCCAAAGTTTTTGTTTCATACTAAAATTTAGTCTTGGGAGCCTGTGCAGTCTGTTGCAGGCCTTGGTACTTCTAGACGCACATGGTTACCTGTGTTCCCCAACAAGAGAAAGAATGCATGAATAAATGGAGTAAGAGAGAGAACATACAAATGAACAGGGTGAGTGCGGGTCACTAAGTGAGAGCTTCTTTGTTCCTCTGGGGTTATAACCAGAAGTTTTTCCAAAATAACCCATCAACTTCCCAGACTTTTGTGGGCTTATGGTGGGTACACCCCCTAGCCAATAATTCCTTCCCAGGTTAGACTGACCAGCTTCTATGGTCAAGAACCTACCCCTGTGCCATTTTGGCTTCTATTGTGCATAAATTTACCTCCCTGCGTGCCCCCCACCAATCAAGCACTGGAAGACAAGAGATCTACCCTGGGGAAAATTCCCGTGCTCTGAGGATTAAGTCTCCTTGGCAGCAGTCCCCTGGAGTGTGTGAATGAGTCCACAAATGCTACCGCTTCCTGGCTGAGAAAGCAGGCCTGTGCTCCCCAGTTTATTAAACTCAATGTCTAATTCTCTTTGCTCTCTTCCTTATTAATAACCAGTTAAATACTTACGGTAACAATTCCTTATGTTGCATATATACTTACAGAAAAATTTCAAAATGTGTTAGACCTTACAAATGCAAAGTAACTTTAGATGTCCTCATCCTTTAAGTTTTTATTTTAGATAAGACAATGGTAGATTTTAATTAAAGACAACAAAGACACAGAAATAGCTGTAGAGCACTTACAAGTTTTTGATTGGTATTCATTGATACTTTGTTGGTGGTGGAAACTAGGCTCTTTGGGGAAGGGGGAGCAGTCCAAGGGCCCCCACACAGGAGATTGTGGTGTGGCAAGATGGTTTATGTGTGTAGAAATATGCCCCCATGTCCCCTCTCTGTCCATCCCACCATGGGAAATATCCAACCATGTCCTCAACAAGGTCAAAACAAAAGCCAAGGTCCAGAGTTTCTGCTTGATATTAAAGCTTAGTCTTTTGAAGCCAGCAGGCAGCTGCTAAGTGGTCTCAGTCCCAATCCAGGTAGCTCAGCTTGTTCCTGGCAGCTCCGGTGGTGGAGTGCACATGGCTGACAACCTTGTGGCTGCTAAGGCCTGCTGGCTATGGAGAGACAACATGTGAGCACACAGGGCAAGTGTGGGTTCACGAGTGAGAGAGAAACAGAGACAGAGAGAGCTTTTTTGTTTCCTTGGGATTATATTAGCTTGGGTTTAGGATGGACCGTGTGCTTTTTCAAATTGGCCAGTGAATTTATGGAGTTTTTGTGGGCTTTTGAGTGGTCCATGCCCTAGTTAGACTGACAGTCCTCTATGGTCCAGACCCTCCCCCCCAACCCCCCAATAATCTGGTACGTGAGGTGGGAAGGGAGGAGTGCTAATCCCCTTGGCTGAATACTGCTGTAATCCCCTAGGGAATGAAGCTGTAGCTTCCTGATGAAGCAAACAGGCTCATGCTTCCCAGTTTGTTAATCTCAATGCCTAATTCCCTTTGCTACCCTTTCTTAATAATTGGCTTACTACCTACAGTAACAATTTCACTATAAAAATACTTAGGTAATATTTAAGGATATGGTAGGATACCAATCTCCCTTTCAGGTAATGCAAATTTAACCACATTCTGTCTCTTCAAACTGGTTCTTATAGATGATACGGCAGATAATGATGATAAAAGACAAAAAAGGTCAAGACAAAGAGAAAAGCAGAAGGGAACTTCTGGGGAGTAGAAGAAATCGACCAGATAAGACCAATTGTCATGGAAGATTTAGGTCACTCAGATGTGTAAATTTAATGCAAAAGTAACATGAAAAAGGTTGGGGATGCTACCTCTCCTCCTTAAAACTGGAAATAAATGCTATTTATTCATGAAACTGAGCTTTATTATTAACTGTAATAGTTTATGGTCCACTGGGCTAGTAGGAGAAAAAGGGCTCTCTGGAACCCTGGCCAGATGACACGGTTGGTTGGAGGGTCGTCCAGTACACCAGGGTGTCGCAGGCTTGATTCCCAGGTTGGGTGCATGTGGGGGACAACTGATCAATGTGTCTCTCTTGCATAGATGTTTCTCTCTGACACTCTCTCTCCCTTCCTCTCTCTAAAATTGGTAAACATATCCTCAGGTGAGGATTAAAAAAAAGTCTCTGTGGAAATTTCTTGCTTGCCATTTTATGATTCATGGTATAATATTTCTAAAACTTCTAATATTTGTGTATGTCTTGTACTGGCCTCATCCTGTCAGTAACCAATGTTGTGGCTAGACCAGCCCTTGTGGTTATTATGATTGCAAGACCCCCTTCAGCAACAACCATTAGAAAACTCTGAAAAGGTAGATGTTTACTACTTACAGGACCTGAACCTTATACAGACCACCTGGGGCCACACAAAGAGAACATGCACATGGCCTGGGGTTTGCATTTACTGGGGCGGAGGGTGGAAGGCTGAGGTTACATGGGCTCACTCTTTATTGATAAATTTAAAACACAGCAGGGATTTAAAGCATAGGAAGAGAATACAAAGAGGTAATCCACATGGTCAATTCTTGAAATCAGCCAAGATTTCCAAAATAAAGGAGCCTGGGGGTGGGGGTAAAGGTGACAGGACTTTTTACTTAGTCAGTGGCTGGTAATTTGTTTAATCCAGATAACCATTTTTGAAGGAAGTAGATGACTCTTTGAAATGGTCCATCAAAGCTTAATTCACATTTGCATTATAAAAGAAAAAACAGACAAACGTCAGGGGTTAAACTACAGCACCATCTCACTGTTTTTGCTTCCTTTGTTATTAACATTTTTCTCCAAATCAATTTACTTTTTAATCTATCTTACTTTTTAAGCAATTTGCTCTTTCCTAAGAAATAATTTCTATAAATTAAACAGTAATATAAAGAAATAAAAATAAATCTATACTTTTAAGTGTCTATATGCCACCTAACAGCATCTCATAAACCTACAGTATTTGACAAATCCTAATATAATAGGTGCTCAATAAATATTTGGTAAATTAAAGGAGTCAATTCTAACTTATTTTTAGCTCTTGTTTAGGAACTTGAGTACACAAGATACAAACACAAAATCTTTACAAACAGAAAATCTTTACCTGTTTATTAAGACTTTGTGCCCAATTATCAAATCAACCATAATTTTCTTCAATGACATATGTTTAATTTTATGCAGCCTCAGAATTTCCCTAATTATTTGTATTAATCAAATACTGATAATATTTTGAAACTTTTCAGTGATCCTTTTTTGTTTACCTTTCACCTTGCAAAGAATGAGATCAAAGAAAAAACAGGAAGTGGTACAAGGCCAAACTCTTCTGAGTAAATTTGATTAATTTACCCATGAATGAATATGTACTATGTGTGTGACATTATGCTTCAGAAAGTGCAAAGATAAGTAAAACTTAATCCTGAACTCAAATTGCTTAAAATGTTATGAAGAAACCAGGCAGTTATACAGATAAATGTAATTCACGGCAATACACAGTTCAAGAGAGACATGTATTAAGTGTCACTGGAGTACAAATGGGTGAGTGGCCAGCAGTGCCAGAGGATAGCCAAGATGAGGTGTCAGTGGATACAGGTTGTATCTAAGACACTCAAGAATCAGTTTTTAAAGATTTTATTTATTTATTTTTAGACAGAGGAGAAGGAAGGGAGAAAGAGAGGGAGAGAAACATCAATGTGTGGTTTCTTCTCACAGGACCCCTACTAGGGGGCCTGGCCTGCAACCCAGGAATGTGCCCTGACAGGGAATCGAACTGGTAACCCTTTGGTTCATAGGCCAGCACTCAATCCACTGAGCCACACCAGCCAAGGATCAAGAATCATTTTTAAAACACATGCATAAGTAAAGGAATAGAGTCAGAAGAAGTTAACTGCATGGATCAACAGAAAAAATAATCAGTCCAGATCTAACCTGTCTAGTATGTCAGACAAATGAGTTTGACAGTTAGGATAAAATGATATGAAACATGGGGAGATATTGAAATCTTTTCATGTAACTCTAAACCATGAATTCTGACACATTTGTTTAAGTAATATATCTTTTATTTTCCAGTGTGATTTCAAAGGATGAGTCATTTCAATTCTTACACAAGTGAGGTTTGGGGAAAACCATAAGATGAGGCAGAAAGCCTCAGGATCCCATGCCAGCTCTGTTAGTAATAGGCCACTTGATCTTCATCAGACCACAGCATATCTGGGCCTGAATTTACCTCACCTTGGTGGTATCCAACTTCTGATTCTAGTTGCAAAACATATTCACAGTCTAACAACTTCTCAGCACCATCACTACTGCCACCTTGGTTCCAGCCTCCACCATCTTTTGCATGGGTTATTGAAATAACTTCTTAACTTTACTCATTGTGTTCTTTCTTGCCCCATTCACTATTTTCTCAACTCAGTGCCCACTCTAATTGTTAAGTAAAGTTATGTCATTCCCCTTCCATTACTACCTTTCATTATCATTCATAGCCAGTCTGGATACTTCCCCTGGATGCCACCTACCCACCTAACTCCCTAATCTCATCACCATCACCTTCCATCCCTCATTCCATTCCAACCATAGGACCTCTGTTGTTTCTTACTGTATACAGCAAACCTATTGTTTTGAATGAAAGGGCAGATAAAGTGCTTCCCAGATAAAGTAAAATTAAAGGAGTTCATCATCACCAAACAATTACTATATGAAATGTTTAAGGGACTTACCTAAGAAAAAGAAGAAGATCAAAACTATGAACAGTAAAATGACCACAAACTCATAACTATCAACAAATGAACCTTAAAAAACAAAAACTAAAACTAAACAAAGAACTAGAACAGGAAGAGAATCAGAGAAATGGAGATCACATGAAGGGTTATCAGCAGGGAGAGGGAAGGGAAAGAATGGGGGAAAAGGTACAGGAAATAAGATATGTAAATGATAGGTACAAAATAGACAGGCGGAGGTTAAGAATAGTGTGGGAAATGGAGAAGCCAAAGAACTTACATGTATGACCCGTGGACGTGAACCAAGGGGGTGCGAGAATGATGGTGGGAGGGGGAGTGCAGGCCAAAGGGGGATAAAGGTGAGAAAAAAAACAGGACAATTTTAATAGCATAATCAATAAAATATACTTTAAAAAAAACAGCACCTTCCACACTTTCCATGGTTTATTTTTCTCCACAACACTATCACCATTTATAGTACTATACATTTTGTCTTATTTTTTATGTCTTGTTGATCTCCCTGTATGAAACTGTTAGTGCCACAGTGCAGGGATTTTTGTCTGTTTTGTTCATGTGGCTCAAAGAATGTCTGACAAATAAATGCCCTCAAAAAACTGTAATGAACAACTAAAGTTATTTTTTTATTTACTTATTTATTTATATATTTTTTATTGTTGTTCAAGTATAGTTGTCTCCATTTTCACACCACCATGCCCCCACCCTTGCCCACCCATTCCCACTTCCTGCCCTTGAACTTACCCTCTTTGGCTTTGTCCATGTGTCCTTTATATGTGTTCTTTGTTAGCCTTTCCCCTATTTGCCCCCCATTATCCCTCTCCCCCCTCCCCTCTGGTTACTGTCAGTTTGTTTCTTGTTTCAATGTCTCTGTTTGTATTTTGCTTGCTTGCTTGTTTGTTTCATTAACTAGGTTCCACTTATAGGTGAGATCATATGGTACTTGCCTTTCACTGCCTGGCTTACTTCACTTAGCCTAATACTCTCTAGTTCCACCCATGTTGTCGAAAAGGGTACGGCCTCCTTCTTTCTTTCTGCTGTGTAGTATTCCATTATGTAAATGTACCATAGTTTTTTGACCCACTCATTTACTGATGGGCACTTAGGTTGCTTCTGGCCCTTGGTTATTGTGAATTGTGCTGCTATGAACATTGGGGTGCATAGGTTCTTTCGAATTGGTGTTTCAGGATTCTTAGGGTATAATCCCAGCAGTGGGATTGCTGGGTCAAAAGGCAATTCCATTTTTAGTTTTCTGAAGAAATTCCATACTGTTTTCCACAGTGGCTGCACTAGTCTGTAGTCCCACCAACAGTGTACTAAGGTTGCCTTTTCTCCACAGCCTCGCCAGCACTTGTTGTTTGTTGATTTGTTAATGATGGCCATTCTGACCAGTGTGAAGTGGTATTGCACTGTGGTTTTAATTTGCATCTCTCTGATGGCTAGTGATGCTGAGCATCCTTTCATATACCTCTGGGCCCTCTGTATGTCTCTCCTTGGAGAACTGTCTGTTCAAGTCCTTTGCCCATTTTTTAACTGGGTTGTTGTCTTCATTGAGTGGACTCATATGAGTTCTTTTTATATTTTGAAGATCAAACCCTTGTCCAAGGTATCATTTGCAAGAATATTTTCCCATATGGTTGGTCTCCTTTTCATTTTACTGATGTTTTCTTTAACCATGCAGAAGCTTTTTGTTTTGATGAAGCCCCATTTGTTTATTCTTTCCTTTATGTCCTTTGCTCTAGGGGATATATCGGTGAAAATATTGTTGCATGGAATATCTGAGATTTTCCTGCCTATGTTCTCCTCTAGGACTTTTATGGTGTTGTGACTTATATTTAAGTCTTTTATCCACCTTGAATTTATTTTTGTGTATGTTGTAAATTGGTGATCAAGTTTCATTTTTTTTTTTCATGTAGCTGTCCAGATCTCCCAATACCATTTGTTGAAGAGGCTATTTTTACTCTATTTTATGCTTCTGCCCCTTGTTGAATATTAATTGACCATAGAGACTTGGTTTACTTCTGGGTTCTCTATTCTTGAACAACTAAAGTTTTTAATGAAAAGTAATAAGTTTGGATTAGACTCCTTTCTTATTCTACCCTTTCACAGTGGCATAATAGCATGTCTCATTATGGTGTCTAAAAGATGGAGAAAATAGGAATGCTCATCATCATAATAATATATCTACTGAATCTAGGTAGATACTGTGTAATATCTTTATGCCCTTATTGAACAACATATATGAAGAATCTATTGATCCTTTTTAGGATTGTCACTATTATTTAGAATATATATAGAATAACTGATGACATTCCCCATTTTTAATGCAAATGTCATTGGAATTACAATCATTTGAAAAATTAGTACTCAGCTCTGGCTGGTGTGTCTCAGTGGATTGAGCCAACCAATGAATTAAAGGGTTGCCAGTTCGATTCCCTGTCAGGGCACATGCTTTGGTTGCAACCCAGGTCCCCAGTAGGAGGCATGTGAGAGGCAACCACACAATGATGTTTCTCCCCCTCTCTTTGTCCTTCGCTTCCCTTCTGGCTAAAAATAAATAAACAAAAAGTACAAAAAAATAAAAAAAGAAAAATAAAAAATAAGTGCTCATTAAAATCATGATGGTATTGTAATTACCTTTGAAAAAGTTTTCAGATCTCATTCACTTTGAATGTCAAAGTTGATTTCCTTTTAAATAAAGTTCAACAGTAATATGATGCCACTAAAACCGTTGAAAAATCTTAGAGCCACGGAGCTAGAAAGTAACCTGAGATCATTTGGTTAACACCTTTTCCACAAAGCATGTGAATATCTAAGCGATTCAGTACCCACATAACTTTAGGGTGGAAACACACTTAGATATGCTTATAAGAAGCATTATGAATACTATCAGATAGTAGACCTATGCTTTAAATTTTAATATGAATGTTTGGCCTCACATTGATTCTCTCTGCTGCTTCAGCATCAATTATTACAGAAATGTTGGCTTTAACTTTCAGTTTAGATATAATCTGAAGAATAAAAACATAAGTAAGTAGTAAACTGCATTTCATTTGTGTTCAATAACTATTAGTCTGCTTTAAAACATGAATTCTGAAAGCAGTTTTATTTAGAACACTAAGATGAGAATAGGTTAATATATCCTCTGTAATTGTATTATAATTTGTTAATTTAAGTAACAGTAAGAATAACATAAAGGTCCTGCCCTTCAGTTATAAGGAAAATCAAACTTTTTGTCCAAGTTATTTGTGCATTTGCATCAAATGTTTAAATTTAACATGGTAAATTCTTTAAGCAGATGTTACTAAGTTTTTGAGGCAAACTGAATCCAATTGAACACTTTCTGCTGATTCACTAATTGTGTTAAGTATATAAATCACTATATCTACATTCTTCATACTTTTGTGGAAGAATTTAGAATAAAAACAAAACAAAACTGTGTTTCAGTCCCAGTTCTGCCTCTTTAACATAGTAGCTTTATTTGACTAACCCTCAGTTTCCGCACTAGTGAAACAAGGAAAATTTACTATCACACAGTTTTTGAAAAGCCAAATGCCTATAACAGTACTTCATGATCGTAATTATACTATAAATATAAAGGGCCATGTGATTATTAATTTTGACATCACCTACCAAAATAACCCTAAAGAGTATAGGCAAAGATTATGAAATATTGCTGAAATAAAGGACTGCCATTTTTGCTAACTTAGCAAAACTATATTTTGGCTACTATGGAGTTCCTTCTCTCAGCTTTACATTTACTTGTCCTTATAACCATGTTGTTAATTTTTTACTGATTGTAAGCAGGTTTTATAATACTGGTTCTCATTTATTATTATTAATAGCTAATACTTATTGAGATAAGCTAATTGTGTGTCAGACACCATGGAAGATCTTTGTATACTTTAGCCATTTCATTTCTCACAACAAGTCTTTGAGGTAAGTACAGTTGTCTACCCATTTTACCAAAGAAGAAGCTGAGACAGAGAGATAAATGCTTTGCCTAAATTTACAGAGCTAGAAATGGAAATGGGATTTAAACCTTGGCAGCCTATCCATATCCTATACTTTTAATCATTATACCATGCCACAAGGGGTTCATACTACTGTCTGCAGTACTTTCCTGGGTGGACTGATAAAGCCTGTGTCTTTATTACTCAATACTGCTAGTAGAATCTTTGAGTGGTTACCAGTGTTTTCAACTGACTTGGGCAAGCACTTTCACTCAGGATGGTAAATTGAGCCAAGAAAACTACTTCATTTCTGAGTGGGCTTGGCTCTTCAGCAAATGAATTTCCCTGGCCAGGCATAATATCCCTGAAGCTCCTGAAGAGTTCCATGGGAAATATTCTTATCAATGATTTAAACATTATATACTATTTTTATATGTCCTGGTTCTATTATATAGGATCATAGAGAGAGAACATGGCAATATATGTGGAGTTCCTTAACCTTTCTGAAAAACAACTTCAGTTTTGATGATGCTTAAGGTCATAGTAGAAGACATCTTATTAGCTCAATGTCTTCCAGCTACTTGGCACTAAAGGAAAAACTGCTGAAAATGTCCACTGCTTCACTGTTTAATATACAGAACTTAATATGACTAGAAAGTTGTACAAATCAGAGTAAATCAGTCATGATGTGTAGACTAGTTGTCAAGAGTATAAACCTCTGGAGTCAGAATACCAACCCTCCACTTAATTTTTGAAAGATCTTAAACAATTTACTTAAGCCCTAGTTTTTCCGTCTGTTAACTAAAAGTGTTCTAGATTGGAGTAATTATTTTGCTGTTAGTTCAAGCTAAACAAGGATGGTTTCTTAAAAATACTGTATGTAGTTTTACTTATTTTCACCAGCCCTATTATTTCCCTTCTACTCCATAGAATTAGTCTTAGAAGGGGGAAAATAAATCACATTAAATTGGAAATAATCAGACTGTGTTAGACATTCAGTTAATTGACCAAACGGAATACTCCTTTCACCAGCACAATATCCTTTTTGGGTAAATATTGTATATATATATATATATAATAGAGGAAAAGGGAAGAGTGAAGAGGTCTCTAAGTAACTAATAGCAGTATTAACCTTTTAAGCATAAAGTGAAGATAAGATGGTCATGAGTGCTAAGGAGCAAAACAGAATCAAATAGCATATGACTTTGCAGTGCAGCCCCTTGCAATAAATGAGTGTAAATAAAAAATAAAATGCATGTTAATGGTTCTTAGTGTTCAACCAAAGTTAAATCTATGCGTATCTATTGAGATATCTTACTTCTACAACTTCACTTCTAGGGTAACTCAATCCTGGATGGAAAAAGCTCACAGCATTTACAAACAACTCAAAAGATGGATTTTCCAATTATGTTAACATAGAGAGAAAACTAAGTTTGTGCAAAATGCGGAGGGGTCAGAAAGTTGTATAAAGCATTCATTGCCTTGGCCCTACTCTCTAGGCCAGTGTCTTCTAATTGGGATCCTCGAAAGCGAGCTGAACTGAGCCTAGGGAGCACTGGGTTAAAGGAGATAAATGCCCAAGATTGGGAGTACCAGGAAGCAAGGAAGTTGACAATCATTTGCAAGAATAAGTCTAGGGAACTAGGGAAGAGGAAACCACAGAATACACACCTAAAAAGCCAAAATTTAGGAGCACAGATGCTATGGAGTGCCAGCACCAGCAGAGTAGGCACTGGACGCACAGGTTTGAACACAAGTACATTAGATCTTTATATGACCTACTATACTATAATTTTTCATCAGTACTCTCTAGTTGTGAATAAGCAAATATGTTTAGAAGAGACTTCACCCCTGGTGAGAGAGGCCTTGCTTGTTACTTAACCGTTCTCTGTACATTCTCAATCTTACCTAGAAACAGTGGTCTGGCCATCCAATGGATTTCAATAATAAGGAATATGTGTTACAGACAGTAAAAATAATCTCCTAAGTAAGAAGCAGAAGTGCTAGAACTGGCTGTAACTTTACCAATGCTATTAATATATCTCTCTGTTTCTGTGAAGGGCTTGAAATCCTTAGCTTAAAATAGAGAGGTACACTTTAGGTATCTGCAGCTCATCCAAGGTTGTGCAGGGTCTGGTCCATGGACCCTATTCAATTTCTATGATGGGGATATATATACACTGTGAAGATGAAAATATTAAGTATTTTTAATATATTTTTAAATATATTTTATTGATTATGGTATTACAGTTGTCCTATTTTCCCCCCTTCATTCCCCTCCACCCCGAACACCCTCTCCCACCCACATTCTCCCCCTTTAGTTCATGTCCATGTGTCATAAGTTCTTTAGCTTCTACATTTCCCCTACTATTCTTGCCCTCCCCCTATTTTCTACCTACCATCCATGCTACTTATTCTTCGTATCTTTCCCCCCTCTCTCCTCCTCCCACTCCCTTGTTGCTAACCCTCCATGTGATCTCCATTTCTGTGGTTCCATTCCTGTTCTAGTTGTTTGCTTAGCTTCTTCTTGTTTTTGTTTCAGGTGTGGTTGTTAATAATTGTGAGTTTGCTGTTATTTTACTACAGATGTTTTTTATCTTCTTTTTCTTAGGTAAGTACCTTCTAACATTTGATACAATAAGGGCTTGGTGATGATGAACTCCTTGAACTTGACCTTATCTGAGAAGCACTTGATCTGCCCTTCCATTCTAAATGAAAGCTTTGCTGGATAGAGCAATCTGGGATGTAGGTCCTTGCCTTTCATGACTTGGAATACTTCTTTCCAGCCCCTTCTT
>CM052541.1:59291242-59313253 GCA_028533065.1 Trachops cirrhosus
AGATCGGGGAAGTTGTCCTTTATTATTTGTTCAAATATCTTTTCCACTTGTTGTTTTTCCTCTTCTCCTTCTGGTACCCCTATAATTCGGATGTTGGAACGTTTCAAGATGTCTCGGAGGTTCCTAAGCCTCTCCTCATTTTTTTGAATTCTTATTTCTTCATTCTTTCTGGTTGTATATTTTTTTCTTCCTTCTGGTCCACTCCAATGATGTGAGACCCAGCTTTCATTCCATCACTATTGGTTCCCTGTGTATTTTTCTTCACTAACCTTATTGTGGACTGCATTTTTCATCTAATTTGTGACCAAAATCAACCAATTCTGTGAGTATCCTGATCACCAGTACTTTAAATTGCGCATCTGATAGGTTGGCTATCTCTTGGTTGCTTAAAAGGATGGGTTCTGGGGCTTTCAATTCTTCTTCTGTTTGAGCCATCATTTTTTTTTGTCTTGTCGAGCTGCTGTAGTGAGGGGCGGGGCCTTAGGAGTTCACCAGGGTGGGGCACCCCTGTTGCTGGGCTGTGATGCTGTATGTGGGGGCAGGGTCCGAGAAGGAACAATAGCACTTGCTCTGCTCTCTGTAGGACCCCAGACGTCTCTGCCGCTTTCTGCGAGCCAACTGGGCCCCTCTGGCACCAATTCCGGTGTCAGTGGGCCTGTGCACCCCACCGGACCTTCCTTTTCAGTCAGTGACCCAAAGCTCCACCTCCCAGCACTGGGACCCTGAGTTGCGTGCAGTGCCTGGCTTCACAATGGCCGCCTCGCTGGGTCTGCCAGTCACCACCCACTGGCCAGGGCCCACCAGCCACTGCTGCTTGTGCGCCCAGCGTCTGCTAGGTCTGCCGGTCGCCACCGCCTGGCCGGGGCCCACCAGCCACTGCTGCTTGGGCACCCAGGGTCTGCCTGCTGTGGACTTGCGCGCCGCCCCGGTTGCTCAGCTCTCTGCTCTGAGTCCCTTGCCTGGCCGGACTCAGCCCCTTCTACCGGTCTGGATGAACATGTCTATTTTTAAATCCTTGGGTGTCCAACTTCCATACACTTCAATTTTCTGTCAGTTCTGGTTGTTATTTTGTTTCTATATTGTTGTTGTCCCTATCTTGGTTGTGCTAGGAGGCACAGTGTGTCTACCTATGCCTCCATCTTGGCTGGAAGTCCAGTATTAAGTATTTTATAAACTGATGTCACCGAGCATTTGAATTTACAATAATTTTCCTATGTTGTAATTCCACATTTACCAACATCCATCAAATTACGATCTCACTTTTTTTATACTTGAATCATAAAAACAAAAATGTTCTCACCACATATAAATGATAATGATGATCAAGAAAAACAAAATAGTTTGAATTGGAAATCAAATAATTGCCTTTCTTGTTTTATGTGCATTTGACTCAGAGAGATGGTCGAATTTTGATTGTTCCAACGAATGAGGTTTCTAAACTTGCAAAGTTGAAGACTGGACCCTGAACTATGGGAAAGTAACCAAGAAAAAGCTTTATGGTGAACACTCTTGGAAATCATCTAGCCTAATTATTTTTAAGTTTTTTAAAAAATTAAGTATATTTTATTGGTTATGCTATAACAGTGTCTCATTTCTTGTTTTTTCCCCTTTGTCCCCCTCCACCAGGTATCCCCCTTCCCTTCAGCAATCTCCCCACTTAGTTTATGTCCATGGGGCATGAACATAAGTTCTTCTGCTTCTCCATTTCCTATACTATTCTTGACATTCCCTGTCTATTTTGTACCTACCATTTATGCTTCTTATTTCCTGCACCTTTCCCCCATTCTCTCCCTTCCCCCCCATCTGATAACCCTCCAAATGATCTACATAGCTATGATTCTGTTCCTGCTCTGGTTGTTTGCTTAGTTTGGTGTTTTCTTTTTTAGATTTAGTTGTTGATAGTTGTGAATTTGTTGCCCTTTTAATGTTAATAGTTTTGTCCTTTTTCTTAAACAATTTCCTTTAACATTTAATGCAATAAAGGCTTCATGATGATGAACTCCTTTAGCTTTACCTTGTCTGGGAAGCATTTTATCTGTCCTTTCATTCTAAATGATATCTTTGCTGGATAGAGTAATCTAAGTTGTAAGTCTTGCTTTACATCACTTTGAATGCTTCTTGCCAGTCCCTTCTTGCCTGCAAAGTTTCTTTTGAGAAATCAGCTGACAGTCTTAGGGGAACTCCTTTGTAGGTAACTCTCTCCTTTTAAGATTCTTTCTTTATCTTTAACCTTTAGTATTTTAATTATGGTGTGTCTTGTGTTGGTCCTCTTTGGGTCCATCTTCTTTGAGACCCTCTGTGCTTCCTGAACTTGTATGTCTATTTCCTTCACCAAATTAGGAAAGTTCTCTTTCATTATTTCTTTTAAATAAGTTTTCAATTTCTTGCCCTTCCTCTTCTCCTTCTGGCACCCCTATGATTTAAATCTCAGTAAGTTTAAAGTTGTCCCAGAGGTTTCTAAGCCTTTCCTCATTTTTTTTGAATTCTTTTTTCTTCCTGTTGCTCTGATTGTATGCATTTTTTCTTTCTTGTTTTCCAGATCATTGATTTGAATCTTGGCTTCATCCTCTCCACTGTTGGTTCCCTATAGGTTTTTCTTTATTTTACTTAATGTAGCCTTCATTTCTTCCCTTATGTTTTTGCCATATTCAGTGAGTTCTTTGAGCATCCTGATCACCAGTGTTTTGAACTCTGCATCTGATAGATTGGTTATTTCTATTTTGCTTAGTTCTTTTTCTGGAGTTCTGTTCTTTCATTTGGGTCATATTTCTTTATGACCCAATTTGGTAGCTTCCATGTGTTTGTTTCTGTGTATTAGATAGAGCTGCTTTGTCTCCCTGTCTTAGAAAAAGCACCTGTATATTGTGTGGGGCAGAACCTTAGGTAATCACCAGGGTGGGGCAACAGGCTTCAATGTCTTGTGGCTCTGTGTAGAGGGAGGGCTCAGAGAGGGGACAATGCTGCTGTGTGGCTTATGGAGGTTTGCCCAGCACTCGCCCCATTTCTGGTCACTTCACCCACTTCCTGTATGTGACTGGCACCCTTCTAGCTGTTGCACTGGTTGTGAATTCCAAAGTGGGTGGATTGTATATGTTCTAAATCAGTGAGAGCCCTTTAAATGGTCTCTCCTGAAAATCCAGCAGTTTCTTCTGCCAACCTAACCTCCACTGGTTTTTATAGCCAGAATGTATGGGAATTTATCTTCCTGGTGCTGGGACCATGGGCTGTGCAGTCTGAACTGAGGCTGGGATTGCTCATTCCTAAAGTATCCCTCCCAATTTTTATCTGCCACACATTAGTGTGGGAGTACCTGTTCCACTGACACTGCCGCCATCTCTCTGCTCCATGCCACATCTCCACACCTCTCCGACCATCTCCACAACTTTGTCCCTCATACCCACGTAGATGAATGTGGCTTCTTTAAATCCTTGGTTGTTGGAGTCCCATACAGCTCTATTTTCTGACAGTTCTGGTTGTTATTTGTTTTGAGAGATATTCATAATTCTCTCTGCGGTTGTGTGAGGAGGTGAAGTGTGTCTACCTAGACCTCCATCTTGATCAGAAGTTCCCTGAACTCTCTTCCCTTTCAAAAGTGATTTTAGTTGTAGGAAAAGCCAGAAGTTGCAGGGTGCCAAATCTGGGTTATAGGGGTGCTGAGTCACCTGGGTGATTTGATGTTTTGCTAAAAAACTTCAAGAAACATGGTAAGTGAGCAGGCACATTGTTGTGTAGAAGTTGCTAATCACCGGTTGCCCATAACTGTGGCCTTTTGATCATCCTAATGGTTTCTGCAGAGGAATGTTCAAACTTAATGCAAAATTTGGTGTGGGTTTATCACTGTACTCATTCAGTCATTTTGAATGTTATAGCCACACAGTACACATGCTCACTCAATGGTATCTAATGCCCCCACTGACTAGTGTAGTAAAGTCATCTTGTTCATGCATGTGCATTCTAGTCTACTCTCCTTGGCTGCCAAGTTACATTGATGTCAGGCAAACTGTTCTTGTTATATTAACACTGGCTGGACTTTTTCCAGGTAGACAGAACTCTTATATCAGTAAGTATATGTAGTCAAAAGACTGTGTTTAAATGTTGTTTGAATTAATTCTTTTGTATATGTATGGTTATGTTTTATATACAGTTAAGCTCTTTGGTTTCTGTTTACATTCAAATTTTAGAGTTTGCTTTCTTCATCATTTCTTACTAAATATTATCTAAATATGTTTAAATAGTTCAAAATACAAAGCTATATAAAAATCCATACTCAGCCTTGGCTGGTGTGGCTCAGTGGATTGATCATCAGCCAGCAAATCAAAATGTTGCTGGTTCGATTCCTGGTCAGGGCACATGACCAGGGTTGTGGGCCAGGTCCCCAGTTGGGGGTGTGCAAGAAGCAACAGGTTGATGTTTCTCTCTCACTCAAATGTTTCTCTCCCTCTCTTTCTTCCTCCCTTCCCTTCTTTCTAAAAAGAAATAAAAATAAAATCTTTAAAATCATGTATACTCAATGATGTCTTACTTTTATTTGCCTCATTCTCACACAACTGCATATGTGTGCATGCGCATGCACAATTACTGAGGTCTGTGAAAACTTGGCTTACGTGTATAAATAAACACACTACATTTAAGAGCAAATCAGAAAATTTATGAAGCTCGGATGATTAAGGTATTTGACAAAACAGATGTATAGATTTTGCAATGATATTTACATGATTGAGAATGAAAATAAAAATATGTCATTCCCTTCCTGAAGTTCTGTGTCCTTCTACTTTTGCATTATACCCATCTCTGCCCCCCTTCATGAGCATTAATTATATTTAATGCATTTAACATTAAATATAGAATAAAAATAGAGTAATCATAACAATAGAATAATAAATGTTCATATTATAAATTATTCTAAAATAATTTATCCAAAGCAAAAAGCTATTTTTTAAAAGAGTGTAGTCGATTATTTTATTATTTATGTGCTTTCTTAAGAAGCTACACTGTAATTTGTTTAAAGAACAAGTTTGCTCTGAAATCATTTAAATATTTCTACTAAGCTTCCTTAAGTTATATTTCTGCTAACAAGGATAATACTTTTGGAGAAGAGTTTATTTGTGGAATTCAGGTCTCTTTTCTATATATTCATGTTGAATAATTTCTTTACTTTCTGATATCAGATTACTATTGGGTCTAGATGTGTGTTGCTTAAATTATAGGAATTGATTAGGGTAAGAATTCAGGTCAAGGATGAAGTTAATATTAGTAATAAGTAAATATACTGGTCTCTGCCAAGTCAAAAATTTAAGACTGAAATATGCTAATTGCTGAGTGTCTTTTTCCTGATAACTTGACCATTTTTCTAGGGCTGCTGTACAAAGTACCCAAAGTATGTGGCGTGAACAACAGAAACTCATTGTCTCAGAGTCCTGGAGGCCAGAATTCTAAGATAAAGGTGTTGTCAGGGTTAATGCTTTCAAGAATTGACAGGGACAATCTTTTGCATGCCTCTCTCCTGGCTCCTGGTGGGTTGCTGGCAATGTTTTTTTGCTCCTTGGTTTGTAGAAACATCGCCCCAATCTTTTCCTTCATCTTCACATGGAGTTCTCCCTTGCGTGTGTCTGTTTCTGTGTCCAAATTCTTCCTTTTCATAAGTGCAAATTTATATTGGATTAAGGTCCACCATACAACCTCATCTTAATTATCTCCAAAGACCCTATTTCAAAATTTTTGTAAAAAAACAGTCCAATTCACAGGTACTAGGGTTAGGATTTCACAGGTACTAGGGTTAGGACTGAATTTTTGGAGGGACAGAATTCAACACATAACATCTGATAAATAAATTGTACCAAAATTTTCTATGACATTTTTTGGGTAATTTTGCAACATTTGAATATGGTATAAGTGCTTAATTCCAGGATGTGTGTGTGTGAGAGAGAGAGAGAGAGAGAGATTGTTGACATTAAAAATAAATATGTCCAGCCCTGGTTGGCATGGCTCAATGGATTGAGTGCCAGCCTGAGAGCCAAAAAGTCACTGATTCAATTCCCAGTCAGGGCACATACCTGGGTTGCAGGCCAGGTCCCCAGTTGGGAGTGTACGAGAGGCTACCAATTAATGTATCTCTTACACATTGATGCTTCTTTCCCTCTCTTTCTCTCTCCCTTGCCCTTTCTCTAAAAGTAAGTAAATAAAATCTTTAAAAAAAATATGTCCTGCCTAAGTTGAAATTTTCTACCAAAACCTATTGATTAATATTAATATATATATTGAGGAGCATTGATAAGTTCCTTTGCATATGCAATTCCCAATATCATTCAGAATATGTGAACACAGACTTTATATCTAATATTGTGTTAGGAGTTACTGAAAAGCAATCACACAAACAAACAAAAATTATATAAAAGTTTATTTCACTACAAGTACAATGTGTTAGGGAAATATGGGCAACAGTAAAATACACACATAGTAAATACTTAAGAGCTAAATTTTGACAGTGACTGAAAATATTGCAAGAGCTCAGAAAAGGAAAATTCAAATGAGCTTTATTAATATATGAACACTCTGAAAAATCAATAAGAAAATGAGAAACACTCTAGTAAACAGGGTTCATCAACAGAGAATTGATTAAATTATGCTATATCACTCTACCATGGAGTACTCTGCCATTATTATAGCAAGTGCAGATTTTCCTGTGCTGAAATGGACATAGAGAGAGGTTAGACAAAAATTATTAATGGGATGCAAACTTCAAGAACTGAGTTCAGAAAATAGATAAGAGCAGGATACTAGAAAGTATGAATTATACTTTATACCTTTCCATGCCGTTTGCATTTTAATAATGTATATCCTTTATTTTGAGCATTTTTTTGAATTGAGGGATCTCATTTGTCTGGAGTTGAGCTAATCATATGTCTCCGTTCATAATATATTATTATCATTTGATGACATCTCTTTGTTGTTTTGTGTCTATACTCATATAAATATATACACACACACACACCACACACACACACAAGGTCCAGCACAAATAATGCCCCTTTCTTATTACAAAATCTTTTATTATAAAATCATAAGCATGTAATTCTGTAACATAACAATATCACACTCAAGCACATCATATGACATTTTAGGTGAAATGTTCAAATTAAAACTATAAATTATTACATGCATATTATTACTCTACCAACCACACTAAGCAGAGGTTACTTTTGCTGAATCCATGTATAATACATACATATTTTATTCACATATTCATATTCTATTCCTTTTGCCTTCCCATATACCATCACTATATTATGTTTAACATACATCTTTTTGTTTATATGTAACTTTACAAAACATGTATTGTTTTCAGTGCATAATTTTAAACTTATGCAATTTATATGGTTATAGCTCATTTTGTAACTTAACATTACTCACTAGGGACCATGATTTTGAGAGCATCTGTGCTGCTCTATGATGCATCTAATTTGCTCCTCCTACGTCCTGCCTACAAGCACGCACCATCATCGTTTACTGGTCTACTTTCCTGGAGAACACTTGGGTTGCTTTCACAAGTTATGCTGCAGTGAATATCCTTGTACAAGTACATAAGAATTCCTTTGCAATAAACATCCAAGTGGAAATGCTAGGTCATAGTTTACATGTAAACCTAATTTACCCAAGTGGTGCCAGCTCCTCTCCCAAATGGCTGTACCCATCCACATGCCCACAAATGGTACACCATAGTTTGCATCAGGGTTACACACCCCCATGTCACTGTTCACACTCAGGTGAAGTTGAATAATGTTGTCAGGTCTAGTAGGTATAAAATGATATCTCCTTTTTTTGCTTGAATTTCTTTGATAACTTTAAAAAAATGTAATGAGAAAATGTTTATATCTTTCTTTTCACTCTGCTATGGCTCTTTTTAGAATCCAGCTGTGTGTTTTCACTTACTTAAACTTGTATATTTTCTCTACAACCCTACACTCTTCATCTTTCAAGACAATATAAAAAGTTCACAGATGATAGGTGCTTAGAAGAATCTTGAAAATCTAGAACAATATCCTCATTTTGTAATCCAAGAAAACACAGACTAGAGAAACTATTGACTCATTTTATGAAAATAAATTAAATAGCCCTGGCGGGTTTAGCTCAGTGGGTTGAGTGTGGGCCTGCAAACCAAATGGTTACTGATTTGATTCCCAGTCAGGGCACATCCCTGGGTTGTGGACCAGGTCCCCAGTGGGGTTGTGAGACAGGCAACCACACACTAATGTTTCTCTCCTCTCTTTCTCCTTCCCTTCTCCTCTGTCTGGAAATAAATAAATAAAATCTTTTTTTTAAAAAGGAAGTAAATTAAATAAATAATATTATTATTTAATACATAATATTACAGGAATATGAGGGACAGAACCAAAACTGATAAGTGGCAAAGTGCAGGGTAGAAGAGTCAGGGCTTTGGAGTCAGATAGAAAAATGAAACTAAAGTAGTTGGAATAGTTGAGTAAGGCTTCTCAGGGGGAGATAAAGCTGAAACAACCCTTTGAAAGATGCACAGAGAAGAAGAGGAAATTTGTCGAATGAAGAAAGTGACTTAAACAAAGTCATCACCACAAGGCACAAGCATGCTGTGTTTTTTGCATAATAGGGAGCAGCAAGAATGTATGACTGCATGCAGTAAGACATCGGGAATCTGGAGAATCTAACCAGACTGGTTATGTAAGTTTTATGTCCTAATGTAAGTAAAAACATAAGGTCACTTATCCAAAAATCAAGAATTATAACATGGTCGACAGAAGAACATTAAGCCAAGTGTGAGGCTCTATGAGACTGCACATTTATGAAGCTCTTCCTGAATCTAGCAAGATTTAGAATATGTGGTTGGAATTTGGATCCAGTGATGTTTGTGAGCCTAAGAGTAATATAATGAAAGCAATGTTTTAAAAAATATAGATCTCTCTGGGGAGTAATTCCAAAATATAAATCAAAATTTAAAATGCAACTTCTGGCCAAGATGGAGGCGTACGTAGATACACTTTGACTCCTTGCACAACCAAATGAAGGACAACAACAAATTTAAAAACAAAACACAACCAGAACTGCCAGAAAATTGAAGTCTGTGGAAGTCCGACAACCAAGGAGTTAAAGAAAAAACATTCATCCACACTGACAGGTGGGGCAGAGATGGGCAGCTGGGGTGGAAAAGACCCACAGCAAGGCGGTGGCTCTGGAGGACTGGGCAGTCCCACATTTTCATGCAGATAGACTGAAGGAACAACTGCGGAGTGAGACAGACCTCACAAGTCAGGGTTCCAGCATGGGGAAAGAAACCCTCAAAACCTCTTGCTATAAAAACTTTTGGGGTTACAGTGGTGAGAGAAACTTCCAGCCTCACAGGAGAGTTCATTGGAGAGACCTACAGAGTCCTAGAACATAGACAAACCCACCCCCTGGGAATCAGCACCAGAAGGGCCCAATTTGCTTGTGAGTAGCAGGAGAAGTGACTGAAAGCTAACAGAAAGCCCGGCAAGCAACAGTGTTTCTTCTCAGACCCCTCCCCAACTTACAGCACCACAACACAGCAACCTGGGTTGCCTTGCCCTGTAGAATACCTAAGGCTCCACCCCTTATAGTAACAGGTACACTGAGACAAAAAAAAATATGGTCCAAATGAAAGAACATATTAAATCTCCAAAAATAGAACTAAGCAATGAAGATATAGCCAACCTATCAGATGCACAGTTCAAAACACTGGTCATCAGGATGTTCACAGAATTGGCTGAGTATGGCCACAAAATAGAGGAAAAAGTGAAGGTTATGCAAAGTGAAATAAAAATATACAGGGAACCAATAGTGAAGTGAAGAAAACCAGGACTCAAATCAATAATTTGAACCAGAAGGAAGAAATAAACATTCAGCTAGAATACAATGAAGAAACAAGAATTCAAAAGGATGAGGAGAGGCTTAGGAACATCCATGACAACTTTAAAAGTTCCAACATCCAAATCATAGGGGTACTTGAAGGAGAAGAGGAAGAGCAAGAAATTGAAAACTTATTTGAAAACATAATGAAGGAGAACTTCCTCAATTTGGCAGAGGAAATAGACTTCCAGGAAGTCCAGGAAGCTCAGAGAGTCCCAGAGAAGTTGGACCCAAGGAAGCTCACACCAAGGCACATCTTAATTACATTACCCAAGATTAAAGATGAGAGAATCTTAAAAGCAGCAAGAGAAAAAGAGACAGTTACCTGCAAAGGAGTTCCCATCAGACTGTCAGCTGATTTCTCAAAAGAAACCTTGCAGGCAATAAGGGACTGGAAAGAAGTATTCAAAGTCATGAAAGGCAAGGACCTACATTCAAAATTACTCTATACAGCAAAGCTATTATTTAGAATGGAAGGGCAGATAAAGTGCTTCCCAGATAAGGTCAAGTTAAAGGAGTTCATCATCACCAAGCCCTTATTATATGAAATGTTAAAGGGATTAATCTAAGGAAAAGAAGATGATAAAAAACTATGAACAGTAAAATGACAACTATCAACAACCAAACCTAAAAAGCAAAAACAGAAAGAAAAACAAACTAAGCAAACAACTAGAACAGGAACAGAACCACAGAAATGGAGATCACATGGAGGGTTATCAGTAGGGTGGGGGAGGAAGGATAATGGGGGAAAAGGTATAGGGAATATGAAGCATAAATGGTAGGTACGAAATAGACAGGGGGAAGTTAAGAATCATATAGGAAATGGAGAAGCCAAGAAACTTATATGTATGACCCATGGACATGAACTAATGGAGGGAGGTGAGGAATGCTGGTGGGAGGCAGGGTACAGGGCTGATGGGGAAAAAAGGGAGAAAACAATGGGTCAACTGTAATAGCATAATCAATAAAATATATTTTAAAAAACATTTAAAATGCACTTACCCTTTGACTTGGCAGTTGCACTTCAGGAATTTATCCTGCAGATATTTTCATGCATGAGCAAAATGGCATTTGTTCAAAGGTATTCATTGTTGTGTTGGTTGTACTAGCAAAAGATCAGAAACAAACTGAATGTCCTCTGCTAAGTAGCTGGTTAAGGTAATTATGATAGCTTGGAGCAGTGCACATTCTCACCATCTTCAGGCATCTTAGCACTACAGCTGGATTCTTTGTCTCCATGCCTTGATTCTAAATTCTTAGGAAACTCGGCCATAGGGCACTATGTGTGATTCTGAGGTGGAATAAATAATGGTTTAATTCCTAGTCAGTAGAGGGAAGTTACAATTGAGCACAGAGCCATTACGAAGAGTTAACTCTAAGTGTACTTAGAAGAAAAATTTTCTGAGATCTAGTTTTCTAAAAAAAAAAAAAAGAGGAAAGAAAAGGCAACGAGCACAACAGCATGTATGGTAAGTACCACCTGTGCATAAAAGTAAAATGCAATATTTGTATCTACGTAGACTATCTGTGGCGGAAAACACAAGAAACTGATGTCAACAGTTGTCTCCAAGAAAGGGAACCCAGGAACAGGGTGGGTGAGATTAAGACATACTTTTTAACACATACGCTTAAAAAAAAACTGAATATGCCTTTTTAAATTTTTAAATTATGACTGACATACAATATTATATTAGTTTCAGGTGTATAACAAAGTGATTAGACATTTATATAATTTATGAAACTATGCATCCAATAATTCTAGTACTCATCTGACACTACATAGCTATTATATTATTGACTATATTGTCTGTGCTGTATTTTACATTCCCATGACTATTTTGTAACTACCAATTTGTACTTCTTAATCCCATCTCATTTTTCATCCATCTCCCCAACCACCCTCCTATCTTGCAACCATCAAAATTTTAACACACACTCTTAAACCTTTTGAATTTTGCACCATATGCATGGGTTACTTATGAAAACAAGTATATTTTAAGAAACCAAATGACTTGTGAGGAAGAAGAGAGAGCCCTCCTCAAGGGAGGGGAAAGACATTTCTGCGGTTAGATGGTAGGTAGCCAAGAGTCAGAGCTCAAGTATTTAAATAAATGCCATACACAGTAATGGGCATAAAGAAAAGGAAAAGGAAAATTTACACCCACATTTCCTCTACCCTGAGGAGTTTGTATGGATTTGAAATTATCAATAAGTCAATTCTTGAACCAGCAATAAAGGAATGATTGAATTTTCAAAAATTAAGGAAATAAGAAACAGAGAAAGGGAGAGAGAGAAAGAAAAGGAGAGAGGAAGAAAATCTGACTGGTAGCAGCATGCAGGATGGCAAAGGAAATAAATCAGAGGTCTCTGAGGCAGCCTAGGGAGTGAGCAGGTAAGGTTCTGCACTAGGTAAGAGGGACGGGCGTGAGGAGTAACAGCAAGCTACAATGCCAGTTGAAAGGGGGAAAATCAGCCTTGTTGGCTGGTCGGGACATGCTGGAGGACTAGGAATGAGCATATCATGAACAGGATGATTTTACAGTGACAACTTTCCAGGAAAAATCACTGCCTTCTCAACATCTGCATGCATCTGAGAATTACACCTGGATTCTTCATTTCCATGCCTTGGTTTTAATCCTTAGGAAAGTAGACCTTAGGGTACTACTTGTGATTCTAAAATGGAATAAGTAATGATTTAATCCCCAGCCAGTAAAGGGCAATCCAAATAACTGGCTCCTCCATTTCCCCAGGGCTAGTTTGTAACCTGGGACAGAAATAAGCTGTGTGTATTAAATCAATACAATCACTCACAAATTTTTTTTTAAAAAAAGTCATTGCTTTGGTGGCTGTGTATCATATGAACTATCTCTGTTTCTTAATGGTTTGCTTTCTTCAGGTGACATCAATCTGGCCACATTTCCACAGTGAGTCAATGCCAATGGGGGACTAGGTGCCTTGAACAAGTGTTCCAAGATGCTATGATGCAATTTACATTCCTTGCCTGCCCTTTGGGCTGTCACAGTGACCAGGTTTCCCAAAAGAGATGACAGTATAACATGTCATGGAACTCCCTGCCTTCTTCCTTCTGCCAGCCTCAGTGCAGGCCGCTCATCAGGGCATGGGATAATAGCAGCCTAGGGAAAGTGTTTGTGTGTGCCACCCAGAAGGCACTCTTGGCCATCTCGTGGTTTTTCCATGCTTGACCATACCGATAACAAAATCACTGTTTGCCACAGCACCTAAGATGTGAAACAGAATTAATACAGAGTACATCTATATGTATAATAATACATGTATTTGTCATGATGTGCTGCTGAGAATTAGAAAAGGGGAGCAGGCTCTGCCTGCCTGAAGAAGGCATGTTTCTACAGATTCTATGACACCCTACTTCTCTGTTTCTCTACTTTTGGCTCCTCAACTCCTTGTACTCCCTAAAATAGAGCTTCCCAAGGCTCTGCCCTCAGCTCTCTTCTCTTTCTGTGATTTCCTCCATGTCTACATTATTGCCTTTGACTTCTGTGCAGTTGACTCTCAACTCCACCTCTGCAGCCTTAATTTCCCCAGATCTAGATGTCAACTGCTCAGTAGGCGTCTCCCCCTACTTGTGTCCTTATTTCCAAAAGGAAACAATTTACTGCACTCCGTTCCTTTCAGTTCTTTCTCCTCCGGACTTCCTGACATTATACCGCTGTTCTCCCAGTCACTTAAGCTGGATCCCTACATTGATTTTTCTTTCTCATTCTGCCTTGCCATGAACCTCACGCTAGAGTCCTCACCCTGGTTCAGGACCCCATTGCTTCTCCACTCCCACTGAAACCCCCTGGATGAATTTCTCTACTTTTAACTTGCACTTCTCTTACACATCACCCCTTCAAATGCTCTGCCATATCACCCCTTCGAATGCTCTGATCCTCCTGCTGAAAAACACTTCAGTGGCTTCCCTTGCTACAGAATTTACATTATTCCGAGAAATTAGGGATGAGTCCTTCAAATATTTCTCATGGGTTTTACTGTCTCTGTAATTCTACCACTGATGAGTTTCTTTAAACCTTTCTTATCCTTTCATACTTTCAGCCTATGTCACATTCAGGTAGTTCTCTAAATTTACTTTGTTTGTGGTAAAATAGATTCTCAGTTTGTGTTGTTCAGAGGCAAGCAATATAAATGCTGCTAAATTAACTTTAAAAAAGACAACTTATTGTCTAAAGACAACTTACTGATTCATATAAACTAAAATCCAGGCATGCCTGCTTCTAAAGGCTCAGTGTTATATTAGAGATACTTGTCTGTCTCTCTCTCTCTTTGACAAACAAGTTCACATCAGCAATCTCAGCTGTAAATTCAAACTGTTTGCTCACCCTAGGTGAAAGGTGCTTATTTTCTTGTGTATATCTCTGGCAAAAAAAATGTTGTTAAGAATTTGATTGTCCCTGGCATGATCACATATCCATCTGTACACTAAGCACATTGGCGAGGGAAATATTTAGCTAGACCTGTTTCATAGTTCTACCATTGCGACAGAAACAGATTTGGGGGAAAGTTAGCCTTACCTAAATCTCAAGGTTCTCTACATAACAAAAAATTTCTCCCAGACTTGTATCAGAAAGTGTGTGAACTGCTGGACACACATACACTCACACACACCCTGATTTTGGCTGCATGTAACAAAATGCCCAACTTAAATGGGGATAGAGATTAAAGATCTTTCATTATCTTGCTTAAACAAAAGCCTGAAAGGAGAACATGCAAGTATGGTGCAGTGTGTCTTTCCATCTTTCTGCTGGGTCCTCCTTAGTCATTCTTCAAGTCACAAGATGTCTGGGAGCTCCAAGCATCATGCCTCATACCACAGGGTTACAAGCAGGGAAGAAAAGGCAGAAGAGATGTCCCATCTTTTCCCAGAAGCCCCTAGCTGACTATATACTTCCCTCTCGTTGTTAGGAACTGTCAGAATCCCATCCCAAATAAAATTTTAGGAAGGAAAATAGGATAACTGGTTTAGGGTGCTACAGTTGTCCCAGGGGCTAGGTAGATTGGTACCAACTTTCTTTGAGAAAGAAAGTAAAATGGCCTTGGGTAGGCAAATAATAATGTTTACCATTACATCATATTTTTTATTTGATTCCTTCCACTCGTTTTAAACTTTTGGTAGTGCTTCTTATACTGAGGGTTGTGTTGATTATTTTTTTTAGATTGTTATTTTATTTTGAATCATAACATTTCGGAATTCAAAGAAACTTGGGTCATTCAGTTCAGGGCTTTTCAAAGTTTTTTTCCACGTCAGATTTTTAACCCATCAAACAAATGTAAATAAATGGGAGAGTTTAAAAATGAACTGGTGGAAGTGACACCTCTCCACCCGAAGAAGGTGGAGCCTTACCAGGCAATGGCCCTGAGGCCCTTTGGAAGAAAGCTAGAGCCCTTCGGAATGCAATTTAAAAAACCACATCTCCCCCTTGTTCTCTTATTTTAAAGAACTGGGGTTCAGAGAGGTAAAATGATTTGACTTTGTTTTTCCACAGGTCACTTAGGATTGCAGTCTAGATTTTCAGCTTCCCTAATCTCTTTATATCATTTATGTATTTATAACCCTGTGATATAGTTGTCTTCAATTTTTTTCTGCATCCACATACTAAAAATTTCTTAAAAACAAATTTTAACAGTAATTCTTACATTACTTCAGTACCGTTTTATGATCTTGTTCTAACTCCATTCTATTATTCCTGATATATAATGTCCTGAGCTAAGTGCAGTATTTCTGGTGCAAGTACACAGTGATTTACTCTGTTGTAGGCAGAACACTGTGGTGGCTAAGCATCTAGATGTTAACTATGACAACTACATGTTTTCCAATCTTTCCATGAGGCTCAGTTTCCTCATTTATTAAGTGGGAGTAATTATAATACCTCATTCGGTTGAAGTCCATGTGTAATAATACTAACACAGCCCAGCACATGGGCGCTGCTATGTGTTTGCTGTTATTTTCTCATACTTTCCCCCTAAATCTTCTTTGGTTTTCAATGATCCTAAAAATTGTTGGAAATTTCCTTCCCAGAGATAAAGGGCTAAATCCAGAAACTTCTATTTTATGTTTAGATTCATTTCCATAAGTGCATTCTTTTCACTTACCTTCTCCCCTTCATCTATCCTTGTAGGGTTTTCAATTTTACTTTCCACGGAAATTGAACATTGAAGACCAGACTCATACTATTTTACACTGAAAAGTCTATTCACAATGAAAGAAGGGGCAGTTTAGAGAATTTCATCACTTGGTTAGAATCACCAACACTTCAAAGTTTCCTGTTTGCATTACAGAGTTCCAATATACCCTTATAATTTGGTTCAAGATATCCCAGTATCCCTTCACTGCTCCTTTGTCCCTAATCTCATTCCTGACAAATATCATCACGTATTTGTCTTAATAGCTAAAATGATAAAAAATAAAGGGGTGGGGTTTGGGGAGAAGAGTTGTTATAAATTATCTAAATTTCTGAAGATAGAGCTAGGTAATTGTGGAGTACTGTACATACATAACAACATTTTAATTTGCCTTCTTCACCAAGGAGAGCTTCAAGAAGAATCTTCTCATATAGTTCAACATAAAATTAATATGAGGTTTTCTGTAAATGTTAATGTTTTCTCAATATTTTGGATAATTATTTAATTAAGCATTACATTACTTTTCTAAAATTGAACATATAAATACCATGAAATTGCAAAAAAAAACTACTGATGTGGAAATATCTGTATTTGTAGTATGTGGAAAGCACCCACCGGTAGCAGGCATTGGTGGTTCAGTGGTAGAATTCTCGCCTGCCACGCGGGAGGCCTGGGTTCGATTCCCGGCCAATGCAACCTGTCCCTTTTTGTACTTGCATATCCGAGTGTTGAAAACTGGGTCATAATGACGAGGAAATGTTTGCTTTATGCAGATGAATATGAATCAAGGCAATTCCCGTTTTAATTTTACTTTGTGCAATGAAAAGTTCTGTGTTTCTAAGCCTCAATATTCTTTTACAGCGTCCCAGACTGTTTTGGGGAGACCTAGCGTATGTGAGCAAAAATTACGTATGGTAATTAGAGTATATTGTGTTGTACGATATAAGTGGAGAAAAAAAACAAAAAAAACCCATGATGGCTGGTTGGAGATGCCGGGGATTGAACCCGGGACCTCACACATGCGAAGCGCGCGCTCTACCACTGAGCTACATCCCCCAGCCGCACTCCCCTCTTCTGATATAGACTTTCATTCAATTTATTTAGCACGAGTCAAATTTCTACATTAATTTCAAAATTTTCATTTTACTGAGTGCTTTTGCTTTATGTTTTTACCCTCCCTACATCTTCTTTTAGCTGATTTCCGTGGTGCATCTGGACCCAGCGCAGCCAGCAGTTTGGGATGCAGGGAGGACAAACCAGCCCCTAAGCGTTCCTGCCTGGCGTTTGGAGTTCGGGTAAGGAGGAATCGGGCACCTAAACACGCCGCGAGGGGCGAGACCTCGGTACGCGAAGCGCCCCCCGGAGCCGGACCCTTGAGGTGGAGTTAACGGCGCAGGCGCAGGAGAGTCCGGGGATCTGGGTACCTCCTTTCCCTGACTTTGCAACTCCGACTTCTGCTGGAGACTTAGCTCGCTGGATGCGCAGCAAGCGTCGCTCAGGTGTTCCGGGAGACCTGCTCCTGAAGCAGAGTGGTGGAGACCTTCTGTACGCACCTGAAAACTTTATAGGTTTATCTGTACAACCCTCATCCCTGAAAAAGAACGTGTTCACGCCAAATTCCCACCAAATTGGGGTATGTAGATGTGATAGCCAACTTTTGGAGATGCAAATGATTTCGCAGCATGCTCTTCTTTTTCATGGGGCCCACATTGAAAGAAAGAAAATGATACAGCCACTCTCTTTGTAGCTTAATTATATATAAATGACGATAAAGTCAGGGCGGGGGACCTGATCAAGAAATATTTTTCTGTTTGATGTTTATATCTTGGACGTTCCTGGCCGATTGATATGATAGTAATGTAAGTCATTGAACACCTTTAATGTCCTGTGAAACTTCCTTGACCACTAATCGCACTCCTAGTCCCAGATGAAGAAATGAACTGTGCCTTCTTTCTCGGAAACTTCTCTCCAGTTGTTTGCCTGCTAGGTAAATCCCTGAGCTAATTTCCATTATAGTGAGATGAGGTGTGTTTGGCTCTTCCCCGTGCAATTTAAACTGATACCACCCCACACAAGAGAAGGCTAGGTGGTAGAAGCCTCAGACATCCTAATGGAAGGAACGTGGGAGAGATTTGGTGTCAGGGAAACTGGGTCAAAGTCACTTCCAACCACTACTGGTAAGGTTGACCTCAACAGGTAGCACAATGAGGGCCTAGAATTTCCACTCCCTTAGTGGCAGCAAAGCACCCCTCATAAATGAAATGGTCAGTAGGCCCAAAGCCAGAGCAGAAAGCCAAAATTTCAAAAACTGAGTAAACCACAGCTTCACAATTAACTCCTACATTAACGATAAATGTTATGATTGCTTACAGCAATTTAAACTAATAATAGCTCCTAATCAGATTTTGTTTTTAACTAGAATAAGCCACATGTTTAGCTAATAATACAATAATACAGAAGGTAAAAAAAAAAGACTTATCATTGGACAGTCATTAAGGAGCTCTGCTCCAAGCCAGCTGTGGAGCCACCATGCTGGCCTTAAACTGTCTGCATTTGGATTTTATGAGAAAGAAATCAACTTTCTTCATGGTTAAGCCACTTTATTTAGAATCTCTCTTTTCCACAACAGACTAATTAATAAAAAGAATTATTCTTTCTAGGACAAAGGTAAACATGCAGATGTTATGTTGCCCATGTGGCCCAAACAGACATACTTTGATGAGAAACAGTATTGTCAGTTCTTTTTTCCTTGAGCTTTTATATTTTGAGTTTATTCTTCATTTAACTTTTAAAACACTACTATAGTTGAATATTAAAACAAAAACAATAGCAAGTAGTGAGCATATTATGATTATAGTCCTTCACTCATTCACTACGGTATATAAAATGCCAGCAGTGAGTGTTATTCACTGGCCCCATTAAGAGGTCTGACCCTGAACACCAACCCTAGGATGACGTTCATCATCCTCATATGCGTCTGCATTGTAATGGCACTGTCTTTCTTGATTTGGATCAAAGTCCACCAGTTCTACCTGGTCCATTTCATCAGTCTTTTCTACTTCCTTTCAGGTAGAAGAGAGTTTATCAGGAGACAGAAAGCCTTTCCCAGGAAAGTTTACCTTAAATTCAATGGATCAGACAACCCTTTTCATATGGTCTATGATAAATTGCCATGTCTTCATTTAACACACACTTGATATCTCCATGCTTGACAATCTGACCTGAATGAGAGGTGATGACTATAGTTTGGTTGCCAAGGGTATCTGCTGGCTTTTGGAAGCCACACAATGCTTCAACCAGCTGTATGCCCATACACATGAAAAGGTCTTCTCGTTGAATGAAAACGATATGGTCCTTCTGATGGACCTAAAACAATGATAATATCTCTTGGCTGTAGTCCTGGTTGTTGGCCTCCTTCACCACAGAATGTTATCTTCTGGCTATCTTTCATGTCTTTGTCAATTTGAATTTCTAGAATCTTCTCTCAAACTATCCTCCTTCCATTGCAGCTTTTGCATCTATTTTTAGGACTGATCCATTCCCCAAAGACCCTGGCACCCCATGCACACAGACTGAATGTGCTGAAACATTCCTGGTCCTATCTGATGAATTATTATTTGCATACCAGGACCTTGGCAGTTGGAAGAGCAGTCTACTGCTCCTTTCCACTACCTCAGCATTCACATTTGTCACAAATCACATTCTTTTGCTAGTTTTCTTGTTGCACCATTGTATAAATCTTCTAAGGTTATTGAGAGCTGATGCACACCATTTTTACCTCTTTTCTCCCTCTGCATCCTTCCTCAACCTCCAAAAAACATCAAAGATGTCCATGGGGCAACTAAAGTCACCACCTTTCCACCTTCTTTAATTGCCTGTTCTCCTCCTTTATCATATAATGCCCTTGTTTTTGCATCAGAGAGCACTTTGTAAGCTTGAGAAATCTGTTTAAACTCCTCTCTTTCATTTGGATTCTTATCAAGGTGCTACTTCAAGGCCTGCTTCCTGTAAGCCTTGTTCAATTCTTCCTGGGTGGCAATGGGTTTGACCCCCAGAGCATGATAATAATTGGTTGCTTTCACCATTTTTGACAGCTGGTGAACAGGCTGAGGCAGGTGTGGAGAGACAGGAGAGAAAATGTTGCTGCACAGCTCAGAAAGCCACCGCTCATCTGCTTCTCACCGAGTGTTCTGGAAAGTGCCCAGTATTGTCAGTTTTATAACATGAGGCTAAGGCTCTCTCAGCACTGCCAATGAGGTTGGGCTCTGACAGGTTGGATGGCAGCCTGTGATTGTCCTGTTCACTAATTCTAAGTAAAGAAAGGATATAGGACTTTCTTCCTTATTTTATCACCAAAAGAGAAAGGGAAATAAAGGCAATTGCACCCTAAAGAGATACTCTTTCTCAATAGTTCCTCTGTATTTTAACTATCCTTAACTAATTAGAGGCAAATTAAGAGGAAAAAGGCAGCGTAGGTTTCCCTGGATTCAGAGGTTTAGCTCCCAAAGATTGTACATGCTGCTCCTCTCCAATTCTAAGCTTTTGCAATTATGTTACAAACTCCTTAAAAAGTATGAGATAGATATAAATGTTAACTGGTATCCCAAATGCTCATATTTCTTGTCCCTCTTGACTAACAAAAATGAAGCAACTATGATATTATCCTCACTTAGTTAGGAAACTAAAGAGTTTCCCATGGATGTACAAAAAGGCAGAAAGGATAACATTTAGATAAATGTTGTGTGGGGCCCCCCAAAATTCCATAGCTATGTAAATATATATGGTGAAAATATATAACACATATACATATATGCTTTAAGAACTCTATACACTTTATTTATGCAAAAATTTATAATATTAATTCAGTAATTTTGATTGGATAAATATTCACTAAATATTGATTGGAAATAGAGATTAGAAGAGAAGAAGGTATGTAAGATGATTTCCAGTATTCTGACTTGAATAAGTACATGCAGGATGGTGTCATTCAATGAAACAGAAAACACTGGAGAGATAGTGAACTTTACAGGTGGTCATTAGTTCTATCTTCATTTTGTTCAATTTGAGGTCATTTATCTCTGCAAAAGAAGATCTTAGATGTCCTCAGACTTCCGGCCAAGATGGAGGCATAGGTAGATGCACTGTGCCCCCATGCACAACCAAGATAGGGACAACAACACTATAGAAACAAAATAACAACCAGAACTGACAGAAAATTGAAGTGCATGGAAGTCGGACAACCAGGGAGTTAAAAATAGACACGTTCACCCAGACCCGTAGGAGGGGCGGAGTCCGGCTGGGCGAGGGACGCGGAGCGGAGAGCTGAGCAACTAGGGCAGCGCACAAGTCTGCAGCTGGCAGACCCTGGGCACACAAGTGTCAGTGGCTGGCGGGCCAGGCTGGGGGGTGGAGACCAGAAGACCAGCGAGGCGGCCATTGTGAAACAAGGCACTGCGCGCAGCTCAGGGTCCCAGCACCGGGAAGTGGAGCTTTGGGGCACTGACTGACGAGGACGGTCTTGCAGGGTGCACAGGCCCACCCACACTAGAATTGGTGCCAGAGGGGCCCAGTTGGCTTGTGGAAAGCGGCGGAAGGGTCTGAGGTTCTACAGAGAGCAGAGCAAGCGCCATTGTTCCTTCTCAGACCCTGCCCCCACATACAGCGTCACTACCCTGCGACTGGGGTGCCCCGCCCTGGTGAAAACCTTAGGCCCCGCCCGTCACTACAGGAGCTCAACAAGACCAAAAAAACAAAAAAACAAAAAAACCCCAGCAAAAGATGGCTCAAACAGATGAGGATTGGAAAGCCCCAGGTCCCATCCTTTTAAGCGACCAAGAGATAGCCAACCTATCAGATGCACAGTTCAAAGCACTGGTGATCAGGATACTCACAGAATTGGATGATTTTGGTCACAAATTAGATGAAAAAATGCAGGCTACAATAAGTTTAATGAAG
>CM052541.1:59313753-59411025 GCA_028533065.1 Trachops cirrhosus
AGGAAGAGCAACAAGTGGAAATCTTATTTGAACAAATAATAAAGGAGAACTTCCCCAGTCTGGCAAAGGAAATAGAATTCCAGGAAGTCCAGGAAGCTCAGAGAGTCCCAAAGAAGTTGGACCCAAGGAGGAACACACCAAGGCACATCATAATTACATTAGCCAAGGTGAAAATGAAGGAGAGAATCCTAGAAGCAGCAAGAGATAAGGGGATAGTAACTTACAAAGGAGTCCCCATCAGGCTGTCAGCTGATTTCTCAAAAGAGACCTTACAGGCAAGAAGGGGCTGGAAAGAAGTATTCCAAGTCATGAAAGACAAGGACCTACACCCCAGAGTGCTCTATCCAGGAAAGCTATTATTTAGAATGGAAGGGCAGATCAAGTGCTTCTCAGATAAGGTCAAGTTAAAGGAGTTCATCATCACCAAGCCCTTACTGTATGAAATGTTAAAAGAACTTATCTAAGAAAAAGAAGATAAAAAACGTGTAGTAAAATGACAGCAAACTCACAATTATTAACAACCACACCTGAAACAAAAACAAGAAAAAACTAAGCAAACAACTAGAACAGAAACAGACACACAGAAATGGAGATCACATGGAGGGTTAGCAACAAGGGAGTGGGAGGAGGAGAGGGGGGGATATGAAGAATAAGTAGCATAGATGGTAGGTAGAAAATAGACAGGGAGGGCAAGAATAGAAGGGGAAATGTAGAAGCTAAAGAACTTATGACACATGGACATGATCTAAAGGCGGGGAGTGGGAGGGGGTGTTCAGGGTGGAGGGGAACGAAAGGGGGATAATAAAACAACTGTAATAGCATTATCAATAAAATATATTAAAAAAACAAGATCTTAAGTTGAAATTTAGATGATAGATTTAAGGACAAGAAGACAGGTCTAGCATTGAACTACGTATTTGAGAAACATTGGTATAGAGAAAATAAAGTCATGAACTGGATGGTGCTATTTAGGGAGAGAACAGAGAATGAAACTAGAAAGAACTAAAGGTCTAGTTTTGAGGCACTCTAATAACATTTAAATGCTGAGAAAGGAGAAATGAAAAGGAATAGTCAGGGAGACAGTAAGGAAACCAGAAGAATAAGGTTCCAGGGATGCCAGTGGGAAAAGAATGTTTCAAAGGGGAGGTGAGTTTTAAATACTGGCACCTGAGAAATCAGGTCAGATATCCAAGATTTAAAATGTCCTTTAGTTTTAGTGACATGGAGGCATTGTTAAGTTTAATAATAGCTATTTCACTACAAAATCAAATGTTAATTCTTCTAACACATGCTATGCAATTTTCAGTTATTCTCTGTGGGAGTTTTTCTGTCTTTCTTCCAGTGAAAGAGCTCTTTCATGCTCTTTATCTTTTAATACATACGTTAAAGAAACGATTTCTTTTCAAACAAATTCATCTGGAAATTAATGAGATCCAAAGAATGAAGAAAGATCAAGAGAAAAAAAGACTTTTAAATCACGGAATTTGCAAGTAGAAAGGCCTCTCTCTCTCTCTCCTGATACTAAAACAAATACATTTGTTCATTTACTCATTCTATTACTCAATGAACATTATGTAGTGTTGTCCATGCTTTGACTGTAGTTAAGGTCAAAGGGGGAAGATAGCTAAACATAAAGAAAATATCAATAGTAAAATAAAGGCTATGGTAGAAGAAACTAATAGTTCCATGTGAGTACACAGGAGGAACACATAATCCAGACCTAGGTGATTAGGGAAGGTTCCTGAGGAGACTTGAAATATGACTAGCAGTTAGTCTATTGAGGGTGAATGAGGACATGGGGAATGAAGAAGAGCATTTAAGCAAAAGAAACAGGACACACGGTGACCTAGAACCCAAGAAGATCAAAGTGGCTTCGAGGGCCAAAATTACATTTAATGGGCATTATGTGCTATATTATGGAGTCAAAGAAGGAAGAATTGAAGCTGGAAAGTGGGCAAACATATAGATCTGTGAGAAAGCACACAGAGTCCTATGGAGAAAAGCAACATGAAATTTTGTCTTTAGAAAAATTGTTCTCTTTGTGGTATACAGAACATATGGGAGGGGGCCCCAACAGGAGACAAGAAAAACACTGGAAGCTTCCTCCTGGCATTCAGCAAAGAACTGATGGAATCAGGCAAGAGATGACCATCTAGGGCTGCACTATTCAATATGGTAGCACTAGCAACTGTATATTTAGATGTAGTTAATCCAAATGTAGAAGGTAAATATCCCGTTAATAATTTTTATCATGATTATATATTGAAATAACATTTCTGAATATATTGGGTTAAATAAAATAGATTGTTAACATTAATTTCATTGTTTTTACTTTTTGTGGCTACTAAAAATTTTTAACATTTACACATGATTCACATTATTTTTCTATTGGACAACACTGACTTAGAGCCTTTGCATTGGAAATAAAGAAACTTAATGAATAAAGAGATATGGAGGAAATAGATTTGACAGAAATGCATTTCAATTGGATATAGGGGACAAAGACAAGGAAGGGATAAAAGATGCTTCTGACTTGAGCAACTAAGTGTTAGAAAAAAAAAGGTAGATTGAAGAGCTCCTCAGGGTAAGAAAGGCATTTTTTTTGTTTTGTTAGTATTTTAAGTCAGCAGATTTGGTATGTCTGAATGAAAATATAAGGGAGCCATAACAGAGGGAGACAATAAAGATATGTGAAAAGTTACTGAAGTGTCTTCCCTTAGTGCAAGGGAGACACACCTACCCTACTGAAGCAAAAGAAAAGAAGGAAAAGATGAGTTGTGGAATGCAGGTAATTTTATAGATTTGGTGATAGTAATTGAAGATTTTCCTATGAAAAATCCTATTTTTTTCTGCAAAGAAGAGAGTTCATCTAGTTGGTCTCTTGGCCAAGATTTGATAAAAGTAGAAAAACTTAAAAGAAGTTGGAAAAATTTCCAGGCAGCATTGAAGCCCAGATGAAGTAGGAGAGGGAAATGGAGAAAGCCACTGGTCCAGCAGAAAGCCAGAGAAAGGGGTGCCTGTGGCAAAAGGACAATGGGGCCAGAAAGTTTGGGAATTCACAAAGGTATGACTAAAGAAATGAACATAGAATCCAAGATTTTCCTGAAAGGAAGTAAAGAGGAAAGGGTTGACCATGATTGAAGAATTCTTTGACTTCAAATCAGACAACTGTGATCAGTGGGATCTTTGGAATAAACATTTCAAAGACAGGGAAGATCAGAGTGATGACATTGCCCTGGAAGTGGATAACTAAAGTAGAATGGAGGTGAAGGTTAATAAAAGTGAGAAGATCAAGGGATTCATAGGCTTGAGAAGTTCATGGGGATATTAATCCACCTTAGGGACTTAGTGGTATCTTAGTGTAACAGCCAGATACATGTCTTTAAGCAATGGGGGTGGGACAGGGTTGGTGACTGGAATGGGATACAAAGACATAACATAGTAAATATCTAATAAACATCAGTTCTTTTAACAGTTCACATGCAAATTAGTAAATGATCATAATTTTACATTAGAATAATGTTTTATCCTTTTTTCCACAAACACACGGAGACACACTCTCTCAACACACACACACACACACACACACACACACGCACACACACTCCGTACACTCGCATATGCTCCCCATGGCTGATATACATTAATCCAGTTTCTTTAGACAAAAACTGTTACAGGGAATTGGGGGAAATGTGTTAAATTGTACACTTTCTTTTTGTGGTGCAGGTAGAAAAAAGATGTACAGTTTCTTAGCATCATTAACAATAGAAACTTCATAAATGTGCTCAAACAATAGCTTCTAAAGGTTAGGGGCAAGCCATGCTGGTACATGCTGAGGAAGCATTTTTAAAGACAGATATTTATGGTGAAAAGAATGCTGAACTAGGAGTCAGAAAACCTAGTATCCAAGCAGATTAGTGAGTTATCAGTTGGACGTTTTAGGCATGACCTTTAACCTTGCTGAATCTCTACCTATAGAAGACAGGTGACTTTTTCAGTTCCTATAACTCAATAGGGTCTTTGTGAGAACTCAGTAAGAAAATACACAGGGGACTTCCGGCAAAGACAGAGGCATAGGTAGACATGCTTTGCCTCCTTGTGCATCCACAGAAATAATTACAACGATATCTTAAAACAAATAACAACCAGAACTGTCAGAAAATTAAGCTGTATGGAAGTCTGACAACCAAGGATTTAAAGAAGCCACATTCATCCAGATGGGTGGGAGGGGTCAAGTCATGGAAATGAGCAGAGATACAGTGTGGTGTGGAGAGGTGACAGCAGCAACAGAGGAACAGGTGCTCCCACACCCACGTATGGTGGATAAAAACTGGGAGGGATACCAGTGGGGGTTGTGGTGGCAAAAGAGACTGCTGAATTTTCAGGAGAGTCCATTTAAAGGGTCCACATGGACTTAAAACATACACAAACCCACCTACTCTGATATTCACCAGCAAGGCAACAGTTGGAAGGGTGCCAGTCGCATATGTGAAGAGTGTAAAATGACTGCAAATGGGGCAAGTGTTGGGCAAACCTCCAGAAGACAGGCAGTGGCATTGTCCCCTCTCTGAGCCCTCCCCCCACACAGAGCCACAAGGCAGTGAAGTGGGGTGCCCGACTCCAGTGATTACCAAAGGCTCTGCCCCAGACAATTTACAGGTACCTTTTCTAAGACAGGGAGTCAAAACAGCTCTACCTAATACACAAAAACAAACACAGGGAGGAGGCCAAATTGAGTAGGCAAAGAAATATGGTCCAAATGAAAGAACAGAATAAAATCCTAGAGAAGGAAACAAGCAAAATAGAGATAACCAACCTATCAGATGCAGAGTTCAAAACACTGGTGATCAGGATGCTCAAAGAACTCATTGAGTATGGCAAAAACGTAAGGGAAGAAATGAAGGTTACATTAAATGAAATAAAGAAAAAAACCTACAGGGAACCAACAGTGGAGAGGATGAAGCTGAGAATCAGATCAACGATTTGGAACACAACAAAGAAAAAAGAATTCAATCAGAACAACAGGAAGAAAAAGATTTAAAAAAATGAGAATAAGCTAAGAAACCCCCGGGACAACTTTAAACATACCAATATCCAAATTATACAGATGCCAGAATGAGCAGAGGAAGAGCAAGAAACTGAAAACTTATTTGAAAAAATAATGAAAGAAAACTTTCCTAATTTAGTGAAGGAAATAGACATACAAGTCCAGGAAGCTCAGAGAGTCCCAAACAGGTTGAACCCAAACAGGGCCACACCAAAACACATCATAATTAAAATGTCAAAGTTTAAAGATAAAGAGAGAATATTAAAAGCACCAAGAGAAAAGAAGAGAGTTGCCTATGAAGGAGTTCCCATAAGACTGTCAGCTGATTTCTCAAGAGAAATTTTTCAGGGAAGAAGCGACCAGCAAGAAATATTCAAAGTGATGAAAAGCAAGGCCCTACATCCAAGATTACTCTATCTAGCAGAGGTATCATTTAGAATAGGAGGGCAGATATAGTGCTTCCTAAATAAGGTAAAGCAAATAAGGAAATGTTAAAAGAATAAGGAAATGTTAAGAAAAAGAACCAAACTATAAACATTGAAAGGGCAACAAATTCACAACTATCAACAACTGAATAAAAAAAAAGTACCAAACTAAGCAAACAACCAGAGCAGGAACAGAATCATAGATACAGAGATCATTTGGAGGGTTAGCAGCTAGGAAGGGAAGGACGAGAATGGGTGAAAGGTGCAGGGATTAAGTAGCATAATTGGTAGGTACAAAATAGACAGGGGGAGGGCAAGAATAGTACAGGAAATGGAGAAGCCAAAGAACTTATATGCATGAACCATAGACTTGAACTAAAGGGAGGGATTGCTGCAGGGAAGCGGGTACCAGACTGATGGGGGCAAAAAGGGAAAATTTTTTGAGAACTGTAATAGCATAATCAATAAAATATATTTTAAAACTAAATAAAAAAGAAAATATACAGTGAGAAAAATTCTTTTGTGGCTCATTCAATGCTCATACAAGTTATCTAAGGGGACTCCTGTCATAGTTTCAGCAAATATTTATCATGGTTCCTAAAATACTGATAATACTCACATTCATAATGGGGAATTAAGAATTGGATCAAATTTGTGATTTCTGAAGAATTACTACTTTTTTATTGATGATGGATTATTCTGAATATTTGTGGGATTTTTTTTGTTATTTAGGGGAAGTACCAAAATATATCACTTTTTATGATTTTCTTAAAAGAGTGAACCTTGTATCATTTCACTGGAGTCACTTGAGATGTTTGTTTAAAATACAGTTGCCTGGACTTAGCATCTAGAAATTCTGCCCTTTGGGCTGAGACTCAAGAAACTGTATCCTATTTGACTCCACACACTAAACATTTTTATAACCACTTTGTTGAGATATAATTTACATACCATATAACTCACATATTTAAAATATACCACTTATTTGTTGTTGGCATATTCCCAAAGTTATGCAGCCATCACTATAAAATCTGAGGTCTGTTGGGTTAGGTAAAAGTTTTATAGAGGTTGAGAATGCTCTGTGGTCATTGTATATAGAATCTCATCCCAACTCTGAGTATAAAAGTAGATGAAAGACAAAATCATTGTATGCCACCAGACTAGTCTGCTTCTGAGCACTGGGGACTTTCTGCTAAAAAATTTCCTCTGCTTTACAAAAGGATTAGGAGATACTATAGGGAATGCAATTACTGAATGGCCAAATGAACGTGGAATTTTCCTTCTCCTTGAAAATTTGTAAGCCTTGGCCTTGTTTTCCCAGACTGTGGGTCAGAAAGAATTTGTAAGGAAAAAGAATCATGATTATGCTAGTGTTCCTCAGCTACTCTTCAGTCCTCTGTTCTATCTAAAGGTCTTTTCTCTTCTTAAGAATTCAGGATCAATGCAACTTCCTAATATCTTTAGAGAGATAGTTAGAGAGAGCATGTCTTTAATAGCTTATTGACATTTTCAGTTTGTCTGCTTCCCAGAACTCCATTGTTGACTCAGTACCAGCTCTGTTATATTAGAGGGGAAAGACTTTTAAACAAAAACACTTCATTGTTCCCATAAACAGTAACATGAATGGTAACGCCAATGGTAGGGTGTGAGCCTAAAACACCCAAGACTTTAGAAGTAGTCACAAGTCTACTTAAACTGATTTTTAGATATTTTGCAAAGTGCTTTTCTTACTCTGTAAGAAAAAAAATGTTCTGGAATATCATATTGGGGAAGCTAGGTAAGTTTTCTGGTTTTCACAAAGGCTTTCTTATTAAGTTTATAGTGTGGTAACTTTCCTGAGCATCATATTTCACTGATGAGTATTATCGTATTATATACAATGAGGTGTCTCCAGAAAGTATCCAGCCATGTAGTATGGAAAAATAGAGATATACACAGAAGATACAAGAAACCAAAAACATTGTACAGAAGACAATGATGCCTCAGTTCCCTTCAAAGTAGGCATCTTGGGACCTCATACAGTTCTTCCAATTGCCATCAGCTGCCTGGTCATATTTTCCTGAATCTCATCGATGGTCTGAAATCTGTCCCTTTCAAAGGTAATTTTAGATTTGGGAAAAGCCAAAAGTCACAGGGCACCAAATCTGGGCTGTAGGGGGACTGAGACACCTGGGTGATTTGATGTTTTGCCAAAAAACACTGCATGAAATACATGTGAAGCATGAGCAGGCACATCATCCAGATGAAACTGCCAGTCACCAGTTGCCCATAGCTGTGGCCTTCTCAGTCATCTGAATAGTTTACATGGAGGAAGGTTAAAGCTTAATGCAAAATTTGATGCATACTTGTTGCTCTACTCATTCAGTAATTTTTAATGCGATTGTGACACAGTACACATGCTCACTCAGTGGCGTCTACTGCAGCTACTGACTAGTACAGTGAAGACATCATTGTTCACACATGTGCATTCCAGTCTCCTCTCTTTGGCTGCCAAGTTACATGGATGTTGTGTGAACCATTCTTGCTGTATTAACAATGGTTGGACTTTTCCTGGAGAGACCTCATATGAGTGTGTATGTCATATATATGTGTGTATATATATGTGTGTGTATATATATATATGTGTACACACACACATATATATATATATGACACACACACAGGCCTCGCTTCTTCTGTTGGAGCTAATAGTCACTCTAGAGAGGTCATATCAACAACATCTGAGTTTAATTATGAGGATGAGCAAAAAAACCCCACAAACTCTTATGGAGAGTTTAGACCAAACCTTCCTTTTTTTTTTTTATAGCTGAGAAAACTAAAGCTTAGAGAGATTTGGTAACTTTGAAACAGAACACATTTTTCTGGTTTCCTTAGAGTAGATAATCACAACTTTAGAGGAAGTAGTCTCGAATTAAAGTTAAGAACTCAATTAAATATGATTTTCAGGGTGAAACCCTAAAATTTGTAATGAAGTCCTAGCCTCTATCAATAGTTAAGTACTATATTTTCAAGATCATGCTATTAAAATGAAAGCGAAGTGCAAGTTACGTGTTAAAATTGGTTATTTTTCATGATGTCAAAATAAAAACAGAGAGCAAGTTGTGCTTTCAAGTTGGTTATTTTCCTCTGCTATGTACGAAGATTGTCAGTTCAGTATAAAGCTCAGCTCAAACTATCTGTGAATGGTTTTCAAGCTCCAGAGACCTCTGTAGGGAAACATTGGTCAAGCCACTGCTAATACACATAGATCCCACCTTGGTTTAAAGCACCGGCCCCCACAACATTACCCTTGTTTATAAGTCTTGAAGCAGCCCCTAGTTCCAGGAAATACTCTGTCATCATGCACTTGACAATTTTTGGTTGCCATCAACCACGTCACAAACTTAACACTCAGCTTTCCCAGTCAGTCTTTCCAGGGACCCAACTCACCTCTTTTTGTTTGGGTTTCCATGCTGACATTTAGAAAAACAACAGCCACTTGACTCATAAAACCCTTTCTCTATGTTCATACTAATTTTATTATTGACTTTCTCCTAAAAGCTCCAAAAATTTTAAGGACTTTTTTTTCTTTTTTGCAGGAGTGAGCTTCCAACTTGTATTTTTTAAGTGCTTCCAAAATTTTTCTTAACATATGTTGCACGAAGTCTGTCCTATTAGCAGGAACCACTCCTCTTCCAAATAGCATAAAAATCCAAAGATTTAGCATTCAGAGAGCATTTCTAGGTGGTGCCATTAATTTGAGTTTTGTGTTTAGCTGAAATCAATTTGTTTAGATTAGGTTCTCCCATGTCGCTTTAATCATTAAAGATTCTGAGTTCGTATCCATTTCTGCAACACTAAATTTGGTGTTGTATCTGGATGGAGATACATTCTTTGTACTCACCAGAGCAGTGAAAGGTTTTTTTAAAAAATGAACACAGCAGTGTAATGTTTGATCCTAACATTTTTGAACAGCTCTCTTTGCATCTTCTTTCCACTCAGGAAAATCCCTCTCTCCCTCCCTCCTCCCTCCCTCCCTCCCTTTCTTCCTTCCTTCCTTCCTCCCTTCCTTCCTATTTAATCTTCACTCAAGTATTTATCCACTGATCCTACAGAGGGAGGGAGGGGGAGAGAGAAAAGATCTGTTGCCTCCTGCACCAAACCCACAACCCAAGTATGTGCACTGACCAGGAATCAAACCCATGACCCTTTGGTTCATGAGATGATGCTCCAGCCAAGGCAGGAAACTCTATTTAAAAATCATAGGATTTAATACTTATAGCAAATTAAGAATTTTAGGGAGGCATTACTGTATGGGATTAAGCATTTTGATGCTGGAATTAGATTACCTGGGATTGGATTTTAGTTTTGCTATTTCCTACCTGTGCAGCTTGGAGAAAGTTACTATCCTTTGTGTGCCTCAGTTTCTAAGTGGGAATAGAAAAGGCTAAATGGAAATTAAGTGGTAAACATATGTGAAGCACTTAGAACTGTGCCACAGAGGAACAATAAATGTTAGCTATTTTTATATAACTGCATTACATACAATAAAATATATAAATGAGTTACCAGGTATACAGTTTCTGTAGAGTTTGGAGGCAAAGAGTTTTGTATCCCCAGTACACATAAATAGGGTAATTCTGGGAGGAATTTGAGTTCCTTATTGCTTTGAATTATTACTTTATTTTATTTTAATTTTCCTAATTGCCTTGAAGAATTTTATGTATTGCCTTGAATTTCATCTTGCATTGTAGAGAAATAATCCTATAATAGGAGGTATTTAAGAAGTTTGTTATGGCTGTTATTTGTGATTTTATTTAGTTTTGATATCCATTTCCTGATGGGGCTGGGATTTGTATGAAACTTTTTCTAAATGATTTTGACTAATTCAAGACATTATGGTCCTGGAATTCTTCCATAACAAAGGTATCAGAGAAACCTAGAGATGTTTGCAGGAGAGCAATTTGAAATAGGGTAGGAGGTTAGCTTGTTCTCACCATGAAGAAGGCTGTTCATAACTTAACCAGATCTCTCACAGACTCATGGTAAGATCAGAAGCTGAAACAAACAATTTTAGTATAATTTGGGATGTTTAGTTCTTGATTTACCTTGTTTTGGTTGGGTAAAGGCAATGGCCCAGCCATTATGACAGTAGTTCCTGCTTACAAGACAGTTGCTGAAATACTCAAGTTACGAAAGACTTGACTTGCTCATAAAGAAATGATCAGAGAACATGATTTAAAACTTCATCATTGGACAATGGAGATTACATGGATTATGCTCTTCAATGGGGATAAAATATAGTGTACTTTACTGTAGAGGTATATGTGCCTGAGGATGTGAAGAAAATAGTGATGTCCCTAAAACTTCAGTGTCTAAATAATGACGAACACTCTCTCGAGCTATATAAATTCCAATTCCTTACATTCTTCATCAAGGAATTTAGTAATTCCTTGCTTGCTCTAGTCCTCACATCTAGGCAAATCTCACCTTCCCGAACAGGTTTCTGGACTTGTATTTCCTTCTCATCTCCCTGGGTACTCTATCAGGCATTGATTCAACTTTGCTACAGCTTCTTCACAACAAGGACCTTAACCCTGACCTCAAATCTAATCATATTGTCAAATATGCTATTTGCAGTGCCCTGGGTGGCACGGACAATGGCCCTCCCAAAGACAGATATCCTGTGTTCATTCAATAACAGCCCATGCTTCCAGATGGGAGATTCACAACAAAAGCCAGAAATCAAAACATCTGCTTTCAGAGGCACAGAGGAACATGCAGTGATGAGAAGAAAGCCATTGACTCCTAGCTTAAATGTACTCTTTGGTATAAATTCACACCAGCCACAGTGCACCCACACTCTGCCAACTGTTGGGCTAGGCCCTGTAAATGTAGAAATCAATGACGTTTTGACCTACCTCTAAAGACGGTATAGCCCATAAAAATGGTACTCTGAAAAAACAGGGTTAGGAGGAAACAAAGCAGCACTTGCAATTTCAACAGAAGACTTCTCCAAATGGAAAAAGAAGTGAAAAATTTAAGTGATAATAAAATCAGCTGAAGTAGCTTTTTCCCCCTTTTTTTTTTGGGAGGGGGTTAGTATGGGGTTGTAAAATGACCAAGCGGGACTGTGACAATGTCTACTCTGTACCAACAGCTAAAGTTCCATGTATGTCAGCTCCTACAAAAAGGGTAAACACTAGCCTTTATGGCTTTGACATTCTGAAATAAGGAGAGTGAAAGTAGTTACACAGATTTACACAGATTTTAAAGTAAAAAAATTCCAGATAATTAAGTGATACAGCTTTTTACAGCCCTTTAATTTATAATCCCACTTGTGAATTATGGAAAAGCTGATTTTAAAATTAAGACAGCTTTTAATTAGGACAGATCATTAAGCAGGACCATCTGTATTTGATTCTAAGAATGCTTGATTATACCATTGTTCCATATTTCACCCTAATCTCAGAAATGTGTCAATATGTATGTTAAGGTAACTTGGTATTTATTATGTTGAGGCTATCAATAGTATACAACCCAAATTTGTCTACATTTATGATTTCAAGAACTAAGGAAAAAACAAGTCACAGAAGCAGCTAGGCAAGCTGTGTAGAAAGGAACAAAGAGCCATCTTCACATGCCTGCAATATACCACCTTTTGAAAGACAATGGAGAAACAAACATCTAAATAGATTTAAGGAAAAGACAACTACAAACTTTTATACTTAAACAAGCTGTCTTTCAGGCAAGAGGGCAAAGGAAGAGCTCCTTTGATATGCATTGCCTCGGAATATATCTTGTCCTGAAGTTATAATCTGATTAACTAGGAGGTGATTTAAAATTAAGAAATCAAAAATACTGAAGTAGTGATATAAAAGAACTTGTATAGTTTTTCTTACGTAGTCTGGACTCCTCTCAATAATCCTGTTGAAAATGTGATATCAGATGAATTCTACAGTTTTGGAAAAATCTTAATGTGCAATGATTCCCTAATCTGCTCTTTCACCTTTTATTCATTTTTACTTCTCTTTTCCAGTTAGTTGAACATTAATGTTTATTTGCAAATCTGTACCTTCAAATTTTATATAGAATCTCTCTCCATATTTAGTGACAACATATAATAATATCTGTTGTTCTGTAGTTTTATCACTTGTTTAAAATGGATAAAAACTTCTGGTTAATGATTATATTTGTTTATCTCTGAACCTTGCACAAATCTCATTAAAATAAAAATAAAGGAATAAAATATGATATAAACCCACAGGAAGAAAAATAATGTGAGAAGAAATTATTGGAGAGAGAGTGTAAACAAATTTGGAAGAAGGAAAGCAGATGGCTGAATACTGGGAAGGCTCAGGAGTACAGCAGGTATCTAGAAAGGTGTAATAGGAGGAAAGACGGGATGAGGGGGTGGCACACAAAAAAGAAGCAAACAAGCAATAAAGAGAAATTCGATATGTTTGATGCTTTTCACTTCAGTGGGGCAGTTTATTTTTTTAAATTAATATTAAGATTTTGATGGGCAAATAAAATTAGATTTACAGAAAGTAAAGAAAACATAACAACACAAAAGCAGACAATAATTAACTCTGGAAAGCAAAGTTATAAAAGAAAAGGAATGTAATCACACTAAGTTACATATTCATCTACAAAAATATTTATATGGACATGGCAGTATAAGTAACTTATGTTGATTTCACCAAAAGTTGGGATAAACTAATATTTGGAGGGTGGGAGGGGCAGTGGAAGAGTACTAAATACTCATCTTCTAGAGTTGTGAGGTAAAAAGTATTGTCCTAAATTAATAATGATAAATGTCAGTAAAAGCATTAAGAAACATGACAGTAGTGCCTAGAAGTCAAAGATTAAAAGAAGTAAATATGGTCATCTCTGGCAAGATGGACTAAGAGGCATGGATCCACTAGGAGAAGTAGAGCAGAAGACTTCTGTTTCATATTTGTCTTCTTAAATTATATGCATATACTATAATACATTGACAAAATTAAAATAAAAATAGCTATGTTATTTACTAAGTTGCAAATCACACTAAAAGAATTATTATATGTAAGCCCCTTTTTTCTCTTCCATAAAATAGAGCTACATACTGCAATGGTGGTCATTTTTTATTACTAGGAAGCTTGAGTTATGATTTTCTCCATCTTTAAAACTCATATTGATTACCTGAGTCATTTTTTTAATTGGGAAAGACTAATAAACCATCCAGTAGTAAATATTATTGTCATCTAAGACAAATGAGTATTTCTTTGTTAATTATGCTTAAAACACAAGTATAAATAGATTGACCTCATTTTACTATATAAAACAAATATTTGATGTATACAGAAAAATAGACATGGCATCTCAAAGAGATTTCTATTTTTCCCTTCATTTATTCGTTTGCTCATTCCTTTCTTCCTTCATCTTTCCTGTTCCTTTTTATTTTACACTTCTGTAGTTTTCCATTTTAAAAACTTGATTATTTCTCTTAGAATCAAAATTACATATAGTTTAAGGCTCAATTTAAAATAAAATATAAAAATACAAAACTTTGTATATAACATTGTATATATATATATAATATACACACACACAAGTGAGAGACAATGATAATACACTAAATTTTAATGATGATTATCTTCTCTGGTGGGATAAGAATCTTTTTGTATCCCTTCTAATTTTCTCTATTTTGCACACTTCAGTAACAATATTTTAGTGCTTATAAGTATTAAGTAAAGTAAATAACATTTTCCTTAGAGACAATGCTAGTATATAGCTTCTTTTATTTTACCCAAACTACTCTAACACCCGGGCAGTAAGGGTCTGTGGAGGGGGCTGCTGTATATAGGTAGCCAACAGCAAATAGGCTCTGAGGGGAATTGTGGTAATTTCTACAGCTTTAATTCTCTTACCCAATGTGTGGCATACTTTTCGTTTTGTTGGGATTTATAGCATCTCCAGCCTTAGGCACTGGTCCTAGTGTGTTAAATTGATTAGGGTGACCCCATTTCCTTTAGCTCAGCATTGGTTCAGGAACACACTAACTCAAGGCTGACCCAGTCAATGCTTGGCATTCCCTGGCTGTAATCATTAGCTTATGGGTGGTTCAGTCTCCTTAGGGATGGAATTTTGTTTTTGGTTTCAGGAACAGCATTCTTTCACACTATGTGGATCCTGCCAGCCATCTTGAGATACTAGCCCAGAGGCAAAACCAAAACACAGAGGGGAGAACAGAAAGAATCACTGAGCCAGAGTTGTGATTAAACAGTACTTGATGGCCACCACACATCTAGACTTTTCACTTCCCTGAAACAATACATCATCTTTATTGTCTAAGCACAAGAAGTTAAACTTTGCAAACAAGAGTGTTTCTTATGTGTCAGGCATATTATACATGTTATTTCATTTAGTCCGCTGAAAACAATGCTGCTACATTTTATTACTCTTACTTTAAAGTCAGAAAGTTAATGGGGGAAAGAAGGGAAAAGGTCATCAAGGACCATGTATAAAGGACCCATGGACAAAGCCAAAGGGAGTAGGATTGAGGGTGGGGGGAAGGAAGTGGAGACAACTGTGCTTGAAAAACAATAAAACAATGAAATATAAAAAATATATTTGGTAACAAAAAAAACAATAAAGTCAGAAAACTAGTGATAGTGATGTTGGTAAATGACCCAATGTCAAAACCCAGCAATATTTTTACTAATTTTTATTTTGCTAAGGACAATTTTTAAAAGTACCATGTTTTGTCACAACGGTTTCATAAAAGGCATAACATTCTAGTAAATGCTTCAGATGGCCATGGTCTGAGAACAAAAGCCAGTCCCTCTCAAGAAAGGATGTTGCCATCGTAACATTAGGATTTTTCATGTGGATGGGTGAAAGCGCCATCATGGGTGTGTGTTGGGCCAGCTAGGTCAAAAATTATATTCTGATTCAGCAGGACTTGAGTAACATCTGGAAACGGGGTTTTGCAAAGTACTCCAGGTAATTCTGAGTTACCACAATGGAGAACTACTCTTCTGGGAGGCATAGGTATGTTTCAAGTGGAACAGGTCCCTGTTGCCTGCTTCTCCCCCAGATTTCTTTCCTGTTCTCCAACCTGCTTCTATTTGTCCTTCAGGCTATACTCCTCTGCTAGGCATGAATCATGTCTCTTCTGGCCCTTGGTTTCTAATAACATTATTTCTCTTTCTCTTGTTGCTTCAGTTATTACCTGACTTCATTTTGACTACTGCTTTCTTATTCAGAACATCCCAGAGAAGAAAGAAACACTTCTCTTTGAGTCATTCATCATAAGTTCACAGAAAGGAAACACTGACGTGACTATTTCCAAAGACCTCTCACCTCAGATACTTACCCTAGAAGGTGAACAGTAATTCATCCTGATTCAAATCAACTTACAATTGCAACTTTCCTCAATAATTTTACCTGACTATATTATATTCTTTGGGAAAAAAAGATTAAACCACAATTTGAAAATAGATTCAATGATTCCTATAGTCTGAGGATAATGATGATGATGATAATATGATCCAGCTCCATAAATAACTGTTCAATAGTTGCCACTTTCTATGTTTCTTCTCCCAATTTCCAAGATCAAAGATTTACTGTGTTGATTGCTAGAGCTCAGCTATTGCTTAATTCCCCTCTTTCTCTTATTTACTCTCTATTTCTCTCTCTCCTTTGCACCTTGTTTCTACCATGGACACTTCTGGCATCCACCCATCCCTGACTCTGCTAATGTTTCCAAAGTGAAAAACTTTGGTTATGTCGGTGTGTTAATATCCAATAAGGTACATTCCTATTGGGTAGCTTTTGGCTCAGGTACTCATCACCTGCACTAATAAATAGTGATCGAGGAAGCAGGCCTGCTTTCATTTCAACCACTCAACTATTTCCTCCAGAGGTTTTAGCAGAGGAAGTACAGCTGGCAAGTTCTCTGAGACTCCATACCCCATTGAGTACAATCTGGTTTAGCAAACAGCTGAAAGATCCCCAAGCAAGATTTAGCTAGGAAGAGAGAGAGAGAGAAAGATATCCTAGGTAAGGACTGCTCTCACCTTTCTTCCTTAAAATAGAGAGATGATAGTATTGTCCTTGAAATGTTTAGATTTTCTCAAACACTCATGGAGGAAAAGCCTAGGCTGGTATTTATTGGCAACTTTAACAATCCCAGAATGCATGCCTAAAGGTGAGAGAACTTGATTTCCTGCTTCCACACTGCCTTCACGACATGGTTCCTATCAGCCTTTGCAGTGACTTCTCTCACTATTGTACAAATACAGAATGCCCAGCTCCAGTACTGTGGTTCCCTGATTTTTCCATATATTTGCAGAGTAGCTCTCATTGCCTCTCAGCCTTTCCTGACTTTATTCTCCTGGCCAACTTCTACTTGAATTCAAGATTCAAAATAAGCAGGATCTCCTCCATGAAACCTCATGAGAGTTCTTGGCAGACTTCTGTGGGAGGCACTATTCCTTGCCATGCAAAGCCATTCCCCCTTTTGGTCCCAAATTAAGCCCATAATTTGTTTAGAAATCAAACAAAAATCTCTAGTTCTTAAGAAAGGTGGCCCCAATAACTGGTCTAAGCATTGTCATGGGACCAACTTGTAGTCAGTAAGACTTATGGAGAAGTCTGTTGAAGGGTTTCAAGGAAGAGTTTTCTCTCCTTAATAAGAGGACAGTATACCAGGAGAAACTCCCTTACCTGTAAGGGATACTACTTGTTGCTGCATTTGGATACTTTTTTTTTTTTTTGGCCAGGACAAGTATGCCAGAACATTTTTGTGTGGCAGTTATCACCTGACTATGAGAAGAAGGCCAGCAGAATTGCTGAGGCAGCAGCCTAAATGTCATTGAGCCACTGAATCCAACTCTGTTGAAACCAGTTAGTTGATTATTTTGTTTCTTGCAGCTGAAAGCATTCCTAACTATTACCTCCTCTGTGTGAATAAATGCCATTTTGGAAGTGTCCCTGTCATCTCCTCAGAATCATTTCTACCTGAGAGTGAAAACATCTTCACTCTTTAAGCAGTACTATATTATTGATAACAGGAAAGCATCTACAATTGGGTATATTTGGATGCATACTTACTATGCTGTTAAAAGTAAGGCAGCTACCCTGGCCACAAGATCTCATGCTATCACTGGGTGGCATAGATTAATATAAACCCATATTGACCAGACAAATTTTCCTTACAGTATGCCTGAATACAGAAAAACAAGAAGGAAAATTTTTGGCTGAGAAGAAATAAAAAAAATTCCTGGTCTAATGATTTTCAAAGTCTCCCAATAAGAAGAACAAACCTCACATTTTAGGAGCCAAAATCATCTATCATCAGCTATATATGTTTCTTGGTCTATATTATTTCTGTCCCAGACACTGGAAGTCTGGACTTCTCCCAGAGAAGAGAACTGTCATCCTGTCACATGATTGCAATTGGCAAGTCTTACCAAGAAACTTTGGCAGATTCTTAGAACAGGACTAACATATGTTTTATATGTGTGTGGGTAGGTGTATATATAGCCATCCATCTACATACATATATGTATACTTATTTATTTATAAGCCTTAGTTAAAGTTAGAAAAATTAATTTAGATGCATATGTATAAGTCACACAAATTAGCACTAGTTTTAGAGGAATTAGTATAACCCTAAAAGAAATCATTCTGATTTTTTTAAGTAAAAATGCCAATGCAAATTTTAAAAGTAGAACATCATGTTAGTTAATAACTTTTATCTTTAGGTTATTGCTCATTTATGTCAGTGATTCATTCATTCATTCAAAGTCTTTATGAAACCAACTACACAGACAGATAAGACACAAAAACAAAGTCCTTTCCCTTCAGAATCCTATGGTCTAGTAGTAGCCAGAAAAAAACAGAAAATAGTTCATTCATTCAATTATTTAAAAAATCATATTAAGGCACTCTATGTCTGTTACATGTGATGATAATAAAGAGGTGAAAAGACAGAGAAGTTACCTGCTTTCATAGAGCTAATGCAATATTGGGGGGAACAGTAAACAGATACCATCAACATATATACATAGAGTGATACCTGCAATGTAGAGATTTCAAATAGAATGATATGATAAATAATTGTGTGACATTTTTAAATGAGTGGTGGGAAAGACTCCTCTGAGAAAACATTTCAGTGGAGATCCATGAGGCCATTGGAAGAGGATGTAAGGTGAAGTGAGAGTCTTTTCCTGCTGTTGATGCTGTTGTTATTGTTGCAGTTGTAGTTGTTGGTGTGTATTTAAGAATTACTAGAGGGGTTCATGACAAAGGGAATAATTGAGCAGAGAAATGAAGATTTAGGAGAGGGTGAGAAGGTAATTGAGAAATGAAGCCCATGAGAAGGTGAGGGAGAATGGGATCCAGAGCAAAACTAGAGGGGCATGTCGCTGATGGCAACAGAGACACTTGCTCTAGGATAAAACTAGGCAGTCAGAGAACAGGTATAGAGTGAGGTGAGTGGACAATTTTAGGTTGGAAAAGTGAGGGAATTCTTATTTTATTACTTCCATTTTCTCAATGATTTATGACACAACATTATAAGCAGAGAGTGAAAGCAGCTAGGGGATATAAGGAGTAAAGACAAGATGTGAAATGTCATTTGGAGAGTGGGGATGCAAAAGTCCAACAGAATTAATAAGATTGCTCTCGACCTCTGCGATGGGTAATTTTATGTCAACTTGACTGGGTGCCCAGCTATTTGATTGAACATTATCCTGGGTGTGTCTGTGAGGGTGTTTTTGGATAAGGACAACATTTGAATCTATAGGCTGAGTGAAACAGACTGTCCTCCCCAGTGTAGGTGGGCTTATCCAATCCTTTGAAGACCTGAGTAGAACAAAAAGGCTGAAGAAGTAAAAATTCCCTCTCTGCCTGACTGTCGTGGAGCTGGGACATGGGTCTTCTCCTGCCTTCAGACTCGGACTCATACTAAAACTTATACTATTGGCCTTCTTGGTTCATAGCCCACTGGACATGGACTGAAACTATATCATTTGCTCTCCTGGGTCTGCAGCTTGGTGACTGCAGATCTTGAGACTTCTCAGATGCCATAACTGCATGAGCTAATTCATTATAATAAATTTATCTATCTATCATCATCATCTATTATCTGTCTCTCACCTATTGGTCTGTTTCTCTGAAAAGTTCTGACTAACACAACTACCCATTTGAGATGTATAGCAAGAATTTAAAGTGCTTCTGGCCAGCATAGTTATTGTGTCTTCATCAATGTTTGTTTGTTTTGGTGCATGGGAATTATTGATTGTAACCAGGGTTGTAGCTCAGCCAGGTAAATGAGGTGGCAGAGAGAAAGGAATAAAGGGTGTTGTCAAAGAGTGTCTTAATAATGTATCACAGAATCAAAGGTGTGTATTGAGGGAAGACAGGACCTGAGGAGGGCAGACTGACAATGATACAATCACAAACTCAACAGATTGGGAAGTCTTAATAAAGTCAAATGTTGCTTGTGTACATGTACCTGATTTAGTGAGCTGTGAGGTGCCATGAGTCAGAGTGGCATGCTTGAACTTGAGATTTGAAGATGATGGATTCATTGATGATCACAAGGTCAAAAGTATAGTATGAGAAGGTGGCTAAAGGTGGGTGAAGAAAAACATTATTCTATTGTAAGGTGGGGAGGTCCAGAAACTTAGAGTCTAAGGTACTAGATATATCATCCATGCAGGTTTTTATGTCAGTAAGAAAGAAGTCTGTGAGAATAATGGCAGCATAATAAAAAAAGGTGGTAAATCGGGGGCTAACATTATCGAATAAGAAGATAACTGAGTTCTCTGGATGGCAACAACAAGGAGGAGGAGGAGTAAATGACAAAGTCTGGCAGCATGAACTTCAAAGAGCTGGGAATTTGGAAGGATGAGGGAGGAGAATAGATTTGGAAGAGGCTCTGGAGAGCACGGCGAACAGTCACTCCAGGATCAGGCTTGTCATTAGGTAGAATGTTAAAGAAAAACAGTCCATACTGACTATGACATAACAGAAGTTATTTCAAGAGGATACATCCAGGTTTTACTCAGAATAAGAGAGCAAAAGGAACATGCAGAGATGAAGTTAAGGATGCAGACACATGTGCTGCTGATGAACTGTTAGCTTCAGGTAGTAGAGTGCAAGGGTTCGAAATGGCAGCAGAAGTGAAAGGACAGGTCAGCTGAGTGGATGTGTAGGACAGTATGAGGATGAATGTCTAGCTATGGGTCAGAAAACTTTTGTATAAAGAGCCATATAGTAAATATTTTAAGTTTGACAGGCCAAATGGTCTTGGTCACAACTACTCAGTTTTGCTGTTTTAATGTGAAAACAGCCATAGACAACAGGTATAAAAATGAGCATGATTGTGTTTCAATAAAACTATACTTACAAAAATAGGCAGTGAGCTGGATTTGGCTTATGGGTAATAAAAAAGGTAACAAAATGAGCCTGGGCTTCTGATGATGAGTGAGGTAAGACACAGAAATGTGGGTGAATGGGTGTTTGATACTTTCCGGGAGAAGGGGCAGAATCAGTTTAAGTTGGAAGGTGTCATGCTCCCAAGTGTCTATTGGCTCCTGCAGCTCCCAGATGTGACAGCCAGGAATGAGAGAAGACCTTGACATAGAGCTACTGCGATGGAGCAAGGAGCATCACTTTTGGTGAGGACATCTGCTTTTGAGTGGCTGCAATGTAATACAGAATGCAAATGGCTCTTATTTCCCTGGACCTAGAGGCTTGGGACTACCTCCTCTCCAGGATGCTCAGTGTTGTTGATCCCATTGAGTTGACTCCAATTCAAGAAGAAATGGTGTTGGGGAGGGGGAGAAGGCTTCATATAAATGGAAACACACTGAGATTCTGAAGAAAAAAGACACAAGCTCTGGTAAATATGGGAATGGGCAAGGTTTTCTTACTCTGCTCATGTATACATCCAAAGACTCAGTCACATCAGGTATCTCCAATGTTTAAAAAAGATTCAACACTTTCCAATCAAGCAGGCTTTTAGATTTTGTTAAACATCAAATTGTCTATTTGAGGCCCTGGTGTCTTATATCAGACTCATTTAGAGTCACTCATCAATCACTCATTATGTGAGCAACGTGAGCTCAATGTATAGAAATAATTTTAAAAGATCCCCGGGTTGAGTTCACTACAAATTCTCAGTAAACTCCGTACCCAGAAATGTTCTCTTAGATGCTCATTTTTAATGAATCCTGAACAAGAGGTTTTCACCCTCATTTCTAAAAGATTTTTACCTCACAGCCCTAATTTACCCTATAGAACTGGACTTCATTAATGCTATTGTTGTTTTGTTGATATTATTAAAACATTCCCCAAATGTTTAAATTATTCCATGATAATAAACCAGGTAGCATTTTATAGGGAGATATTAATTAATCTTTAAGACCCCAGGAGAGTAATTTGGCTATTTTGCTAGTAATCTGAAGGTATTTAATGTGCTTGTTGATAGTGAATTAGGACCTGGGGTACTGGTTTATCACTTATAACTTGTGAGGTTTCTGTTATATGATGACAAAGAGATGGACCTGTCTTTTAAGAGAATGCTTTGTTTGATCTTACTGAAAAAAACACAGAAAAAATGGTTTGATTCAATTAAAGTACATTGGTATGAAAATCCATCTTTTTTCTTTATTTAAACCATTTCCTCCTTATAGTAAATATATATTTCAATCAAAGCCATGTTTATCTCCTCATTTTGGCAGCCTCCCTGTGTTTGTTCCTATGCATTAAGTAGAGCTTTTATGTCTCTCAGGCTTGGTGGAATGACCTCATGTAGTAGGTGTCCTACAGAGTCCAGTGGCACAGCCTCTGCTATTATCCAAGCTGAGAGAGGCACCCAACATGTGGGCTATACACCTTCGTCTTATAATTGAGCCTGGATCGCTGTTGGAACATCAGTGGGAGGAATTTATCCAGGCCAATCAGCTTCAAGGACTGGCTGTGACCACGGATCACCAACCTCCAACCACCTAGGAGGATGAGCTGTGCAGGGGCCCATTCCACAGGGAAGGACTTCTTCCAGCAGAGCTTTGGTGATCACTGAGTCTACCCTTTGAGTGTGTTGTTTGTGGAAGTGGGTGGGTGGTGGTGCTTTGATGTGGCCTGAAGCTGCCCACTGGGTACACTGGCTCTGGGACCTCCTGGGAGGGGCAGGCCAAGGTCAGCCACCACCTCTGTCCTGCATGGGGCCACCTGGCATAAGTTACAAAGCGATCTTCAGATAGCTGCTACTTGTACTTTGCTTGGAGGTGCCCAGGTGAGGCCGAACTATGAACCAAGGCTGGCTACTGCTACTTCCAGGCCTGGGGCCACTTAGCAAGACTTACAGGGCTCACTAAGACCAGATGCTACTTATTTGAGAGAATTCAGGAAAATGTGATGCATGAGTCAAGACTAGCCATTTATATAGAAAAGTCACTGGAAACAGCTTGGATGGACCTGAGAGTTGGATAGGGCAGAGCATTGGGAATCTCCAGGGTGGGGCAAACCATGTAAGCAAGGTTGATGGAGTCTCAGATAATGCACCCACCCGCTGGCTCCTTTGTGTGTCTGTGTTGGGGGGCGGATCTCAGGAGAGAAACAATGGACTCTTCCAGCACTTCTGTTGGGAGAAAACTACCCTTCCAGCCCTCACCATGATGTCAGACAATTCAGTCCCTCCCGTATGTCTCTAGTGCCTTTTATTCTCTTGCCTCAGTGCTGGAGCTCAGAGGGAGTGAGTACAAGTAAGTCCATGTATGGGCCCTTAAAGTGGAACTTCCTGGGACTCTAGAAGTTTCTGTCTTCCTCAGCCTCACTCCCTGCTGCTTTTTACTGCCAGAAGTTATGGAAACTTCTCTTTCTGGCCCTGGAACCCTGGGCAAGGGGTCCTTGTGTGGGGCTGGAATCCTATGCCTGCTGGGGGGTGGGTCCTACAAAGCTGAGATATCCCTCTTGATTTTTATCCCCCACACATAGGTGTGGGACCACCCCATTCCACATCTCTGCCCCTCCTACAAGTCTTCATGTGGTTTCTTCTTTAATTCTGTAGTTGTAGGACTTCTACTCGGCTTGATTTCTGGTAGTTCTGAATGATGATTGTTCTGTAGTTTAGGTGCAGTTTTGATGTAGTTGGAGGAGGTGAGCCATGTTTACCTACACTGCCATCTTGACCAGGAGTCTCAAAAACTGTGACATGTCACCTGCTTGCAATAGGTCTTCAAGAGTTCCTTTTAAAAATGCAAATTTGTATTCCTGGAAAGATAATATTTTTAAAAAGTAAAATATTTTCAAGTTCTTAATATGTGTATCTTTACAAAATATTAAAGCAATGGGACAAAGGACAGATAAGTTTTTATAAGGTTAAGAAGTGACAGGTATGGAATAAGAAAAGGGCAAGACAAAGTTGGGGAACGAAGTAGGGAATACTACTTCCAGAAAGCAGGTAGCATCAAAGAACTGAGTATGTGTGGTGGGGGCTCCTAAATGGGACAAAATGGAAGAACATCTAAGACAATATTTTATAGCTATATAATTTTACACAAGGTAATTTTTGCTGCTTCTAAAAAATTTCAATAGTACACTAAGTAATGACTGAGAAACAATTCTTTTTGTCAAAGAGCTTATAATTCAGGAAGCATTTTTCCCCTTTTCACACCTGTTTGTTCCACTGTTCTTTACATAACATCAGAAGACTTCTATCCATGATTGCTTGCAACATGATTCTAATTCGCATGATACTCAGGACAGGGATGCTAACAGAATTAACTGCTAATTAATTTGTTGTTCCTTTTCATTGATATATTTTTAAATATGACTTGTTGCTTTATGAATCATTCACAAAACAACTGCAATTTCAGTTAAATACTTAGCTACCATCATCATAATGCTAATAATTATAAGGATAATGATGTTTATAATCATAATAACCTGAAATAGTTTTAGGGTTAGAAATGTGAGTCTAAAAATGATGTCTTCATGATCTGCATTTGAATTTGCCTCAGATTTGCTCAATTTACAAATCAAAAATAGATTTTTTTCTGTCAGCAAAGATCAGTCTTGTATCTGAAAATCAAGCACAGCTTGTACATCATCATTAACCATAAAGGCTCTGAAATCAGAACTTAGCTGCCAATTTTGTTGATGATGCATAAGATGAATTTGAGTACAGCTGGCTCTTCTGTCCTATGCTAGCTCTGCAGTACTGACATTACTGAAAATCTGTTTGTTTTTTGTTTCAGGAAATTAAATAGCTATAACTAAAATGAAGCAGAGGGAACAGATATATCTGAGTAATAAACCAGTGCCATTTTTATTGTTAAGTTTATTTTTTCTTGCAAATTCACCTCAATTACTGTAACAGTACTTTGACCAATCATGATGACCTTGAAAAGATATGTGAAACTTCTTCAAAAACAGCACCTAGAGGAGCCCTTTTTTTGGTAAGCGGGGACCAAATAACAAATCACGTATAACTTAAAATCCACCATAAGTAAATATAATTTTTTCAATGATTTTTCTTTTTAATATATGTCTACAGGCAAATTGTACTTCTAAAAATATATTTATTTGCTGACATGTCAACTGCCTTTTCAGAACGGGCATTCTTGTGATTTAAGCCCAATTTTAATGCCTTAGTTGTGGAGAAATAAATCAATTTCTGAATATTACCTCAAAATGAGGAAATAAAGGAATTTCAACAAAACAACATTATTTTAATGGCATAAAATCAAACTCTAAATCCCTAAAGCTATTGGAATTTTGGTGAATCAAGGAGATCCTTATCCTCTTTTCCAGAAAAGCATTAAATATGCTGTGCCAATGTGGAGGTAAGGCAAGAACTGAATACACCCAGACATCAACTGCCACCACTTCAGGAAATCTGGTGACAACAAAGACTTTTTTTTTTAAGAGAGCAGCAGATGGGGTAGAAGAGAGGAATTAAACCGCAACATACTTTTGAAAACTGAAAAAATAGGTAGGTGAAACCAGACTGATTTAGCAGACCCTGGATAGTGGAAACTGAGCTGATCATGGAGAAAGTTGAGAATCATCCCCATTAATACAAGAGTCCTCAAAAGTTTCAAGAAATGATAGCGCTGGGTGATTCTGGAACTGAAAGTGCAGGAAAGAAAGTCAGTGCTGAAAAAGGATCCGGTGAAAGCTGAAAGAAAAGGAATTACCTCCTTCGATCTCCTTGCCAACTCCATCCCATGGGAAAATGGATCTCCCCACCATGCAATACGCCTGTGGTTTTATTTTGGACTGAGGGAGGCCTGGCACAGTTGAAGATCTGAATATTCTATTGAGAACACCCCCTCAAACCATTTCCTACCCTTGTTCCCAGGACACTGGCAGCTGGATCTCAACCTCTCAGGAAGAATGTAGGTGGTCTTTTTTCTGGTAACCTGATCATCCCAACTGTAAAGACCTAAATATACTCCCAGCAAGGAGGGAAGCCCAACAACCACCCTTCCCCCATCACCCTGTAGCAAAGCTCAAAGTCAGTGAGCCCCAAATACATCAGACTTTCAGAGTGCCCAATCGGCTTTCAGTTTTTCATTCTTGATCAAGAGCAGAAATCAAGGATTATAAAACATCTGAAAAAAACCTTTCACATGAAAAAGAGAGACCAAAATAAACAAGCAATCAAATTGAACTTGGATACCATGATGCAGGAAAAAATAAATTTATATACATATACATATAGTCATATAAATATACCTACATATATATTTCTACTTTATATCCTCAGAGAGTTAAGATTTTATAGCCTTGAAAACAGAACAAAATACTATACAAATGGAACATTCAGAGAACTCTTCAAAAATAAAATATGTAACAGTATAAATTAAAAGCATGATGCACCAGTGTTTATAGCAGCATTATTCACAATAATGAAACATGACAACACAGCAAACATCCACTGACAGAGGAAGGAATAAACAAAATTTGGTATATACAATACATGCAATGGAATATTATTCAGCCTTAAAAAGAAATGAAATTCTGACACTTTTATATGGATGACCCTTGAAGACATTATACTAAGAGAAACAAGCCAGATACAAAAGAATAAGTATTATATAATTTCACTTATATGAGGAATGTATATCAAAGTCATAGAGAAAAAATAAAATGGTGGTTGCCAGGGGGCTTGGCGAAGGGAGGAATGCGGAGCTACTGTATTGTGTGTGAGTGTTTGTAAAATCTGTAAAAGAATATACAAGAAGGTAGAGACATATATATTTGCCTCTGGGAAAAGGAAGTGTGTGGTTAGGCAAAGAGGCATGAGGAAAACATACTTTTTTAAATGTATCCTTTTTTTCCTTTTGAATTTTTATCACAATTTAAAAATGAATAAATTCCTTAAAAATGAATACATTCCTTAAAAATTGGTAACACAGTTTTAACCAAGTAATTCAACTTCTAGCAGTTTATACTAAAGAAGTATCTGTAGGTGTGGGAATATCTGCATTAGTAAAAGATTGGAAATAAATTAAATGTCCATTCCCTTGATACTGGTGAAATGAATTATGAATACTCTTGCAATGGAATAATATGCAACCAGGAAAAAATAATTTGAAATTCCTTTGTGTACTGATACAAAACTATCTCCTAAATAAATTGTTAAGGAAAAATAAAAAATACACATTCTCAAACATACATTTGTGCTTATATTTGCTTATATGTACATAGACTATCTCTGGGAGAAATTACAAATATTTTATAACAATGGGTGAGCATGGAAAGAACTGAATGGGAGGGGAACAAGAAAATGACAGAAATTATTCTCTACATACTATATTGTACTTTTTTGAATTTTGAGCCATTTGAATAGGTTACCTTTGTAAACTAAATTGAATTACAATATTGAAAATGTGGGGCATTTTAAAATAGCCTAGATTATTTTCATCTTGATTCTTTCTTTATTCTCTATCGCAAAGCCAGTATGCGCTCTTTCATCTAATAATAACATTCTGGTTGTAGTTCTGCAATGCTTAAGAAATAAAATCTGTTACTCCTGCTGGGATCAGAACAGTTGTCAGCATATGTGGGCAGCAGTGGGTGAAGAGCTTTTGAATTTAAGACATATAAACTAAATACCAAAGTTGAATGTATTATAACATCATTGTTGATATAGGAGAAGTCTTGTATTAATGACATTTATGAAGATATTAGTGATGTTCTTCCCTGACACACAAGAGGATAAGACTATATATCAGCTTTATACTATCCAGTCAAGGTACACCAGAGATATGAAAATAGAGAGGGTAATGGTTTTCAAAGATGTGCCAGGGTCCCTTTTCAATGGTATGACTGACTGGGATGGATAGAGGTGCATAGTTTCTGGTTCTTCCTCTTTGATGTGTTTATAAGCTATTATACATATTTGAAATTTGGGCATAAACTTAACTTCATAGAAGACTGTTGAAAGTGCTATATATTGTTTAATTTCAGGAATTAAGTGGGCTCTGTGTGTCATAAAGCCCCTGACACAACATGATAAAGAAGAGGTGCAGAGGTGAAGAGCCTTGCCCCAATGTTAGTCCATTTGTACTCAAAATTTATGTTCACAAACCCACCGTGCTGTCTATCATATTCCATAGTACCATCTCTCTGCACCTAGATTCATTTAGGATGAGAAATATTTGATTAATTCCATCAGATTTATTAAAGAAACACATTTCATAAGCCTTTTGATCACTGTGTAGGAACATCTACTTTCCTAAATTTGACAGATTTTTGAGGACATTGCTGTCTCTACTGTGGTGCCATCTGTCTGAATACTGAAAACTTGGGAAATCTTTAAATGGGTAAATCTTTAAATGGAATTCTATTAGCATGGCAAATAACTTTAATGGCACTTATTTAAATACCTAAGCATCCAAGGGAAAGGTGCAACTTTCAGTAGCAATCCTAAAGACAGTGATAGGCAGAAAGAAGTGTTTTACTGGAAGTATTGGCTGGGGAGGGTCATGGCCAACAGTCTTTAGAAAGACAACCATAGTGATGGTGTGGTGTAGAACTGGAACACAGCAAGAAAGCCACTGGTGACAGGAGACAACATAGATGGCTATTGCCAAAAATCCAGGGGAATTAAATGATGAGAACTGAAGGAAGGGGGAAGAAATAGCCAGATTTTTAGAGGGAGGAAAGTGGGGGTATAGGGATTCGGTGCTCAAAGGTACAATTGACAGGTAGCTCTGACACTCTCAGCAAAGGTTTTACTCCCTCCCCCACTGGCTTGTCTGCCCCCAGGTTGTCTGCTTGTCCACAGACCTCTCAGGGCCTTTGTTCTCCTCCATGCTTCTTCTCAGGCCGCTATTCATTTCCCTGATATTTGCCGGAAGCTGGGACTGTGAGCAGTGGTGTTAGACTTAGGTTTTTGAGTTCACTAAAGAAATAATTCAGAGCCAAAACTCTAGTGCAAGAAGTTTATTTAGCTTTTTAGAAAGAAAGTCACAGAGACAGAAGTGAGCCAGCTGGACTGTGTGGACTCAGGAACCAAGTTACAGAGGGACTGTGGAGAAAGAAAGCAAAGATATATGCCTTAGGAAAGAAAGGGTGGGAAGGCGCAGGTGTGCTCTGGAGGGAGGGAGGACGGGAGGGAGGAAGAGAGAGCGAGAGAGAGCACGCTCAAGTGCCTGTGCACTGGGTTCTTTATCTTAAGGATTTTTACCTCTTCTTTCCTAAAGGTGGGAATTTTAGAGGAGGATCTCAATAGAATATTCATCAGCTTTCCAGGTGTTTCCTTTCAGGGACATGGTCTCTACTAATGGGTCAGTGCTAGGGCAGGGGGTCATTGGTCACTGCATCTGGCCCTGATACCAGCCATGGCATTGTTTTGTCTGGTTTTGCTGCTTTTCTGGACCTGGAGCTGAAACACAGCCGAGGCTTAGTTATTATCTCTAGTTTGACAAAAACTTTGTCTCTGTGGTCAACAGACCAGAGACTTCATTCCTAAGATCATTCAGTGCCAATCAGAACCTCATTGTCCTGAGGACTTCATGCTTAAGGGGGTGGTCATGCAGGGGAGAAGGAGGCAGATGGTTCAGGGTGCTGGATGGGGCCAATCTGAATCAGCTGTCTATCTCAGTTTCCCCATTCTGCTTGCCAAGGACTTTTCCTGGCTTCTTTCTATCTTGCCTCAGGACCACAACACTAGCCTTGGAGAGCTACGATGTACAGGCTACAGTTCTCTATGTTGTTCTTTTCCTTGATTGCCCCATACCCCACCACAGAAGTCTGTGCAAGTGTTCATAACAACTGAAGGTTAGAAACAAATGAAGGGAATTTTAGCATACAGGAAAGACAAAAAACTGTTCACCAAATAAACTATACAGTTCAAAGGAAAAGAACAACAAAAAACTTAATATTCATACAGAGATCCCTAAGGAACAGACCCAATTCCTAGCCTTGCTTCCTTGTCTTAGTCCTGCCTCAGGGTCCACCATTACTTACTTTCTTCTTTGGAAGCACCTTTCTTCATACGTCTGCAGTACATATATCTTCAATACTTTATGCCCTATTTGCCGTAGTATGATCTGATTGAATGTCCATCCCCCTTTCCCAGTTAGTGCAACCCATGAGATATTCTTTGTAGTAATACCTTTCCCAAAGTCTTGAGTTAGGCTGTCTAAAATAATACTACAGAAGGTCTCTAACTGCACAGTCCCTATTAGTTTGCATTTCAATTTTTGCCTGTTGGTAGCAGTGGAGATTTACCACCTTATTCTTCTTGATCACCCATTGAATTCTATACATACCTACCTCACAAAGCAAATAATAATTATCAAAGGCATTCACATTAAGGAAGAGAAATATTTCCCCAGATATAACACAATCTGCACTATGTCTAGCCTAAATAAAGATAACTGGGTACATTTTTATGCAGAGCTATGTCGATTCCCAATTTGTTCATTCTCCTGCTTCTAACCATGCCCAGATTTCTATAGGTTTATAAGAAACAGGATGCATTGCAGTAACCTTTTCAAGTGACAGCAACTCCCTTCCAACACAAGATGTTGAAATCATGGAATTATTAAAGAGTATAGATGTGAATGTGTGTGTAATGTGGGTGGAGGGCCATTTTTCCAGTTATAATTAGCTTGGTTCTTTTAAGATTCTGAATTTATTTGCTATCTGAGCTAATGTTTTGGTTCTTATCTATAGTAAAATACCAGACATACATAGTACACATAATGTTTTGTATATTTTGTAGGTCTGGGGAATAAACAGACAAGCATAAGAAAAAAATGTCTAAAGGGAAAAGAATGTCTTAACCTTAAAAGAGAGAAGGGAAGCCAAATTTTAAAAGTGAGAATTCTTTTAAAATTTTTTTGATTTGAGAGAGGGGAGGAGTGAAGGGACAGAGAGAAACATGGATTTATTGTTCCACTTATTCATGCATTCACGGGTAGATATTTTCTATGTGCCCTGACCAGGGATCAAAACCATGACCTTGGGGTATCAGAATGATGCTCTATCCAACTGAGCTACCTGGCCAGAGCAAAAAAAAAAAAAGAGAATTCCTAAACTTTGTAATATATTGCTATATCTATGTGAGAATAATATACAAAATGCTATATTATGATGAGTTCTGATGAAATTCAACATTCCACTCTCAGAATTTATACCTTTCCTATTCCTGTTGTGGTAAATATTTAATCCACAAGGATTAGATGAACTCTAAGGTCTCAGCTATAAAAATGCATGATTTTTTCTGCTTCCACATTCATTCACTTAATGTATTCAATTATTTTTACTATTCACAAAAAATTGTAGATAGCCTAATGGCTATATCCCTAAAAATTTTAAGACAAATTGGTGAGAATTCCTGCCCTTGTGCAGTTCAGTCTAGTAGGGGAGAGAGAGAAATTTAAAAATTACATATAGGTCACAATAGAAGGATGTATACATTGTGACAAGTAAGTCATCAATTTTAGAGTTTGTGGGTGAGAGGTGTGAGCATCAGAATAGTGTTGATGTCAAGTAAAAACCCACAGAAACTGTGGCACCTGAGCTGAGTATTGAAGCATAGACAGTGTGGGGAGCTCTTTCCAGCCTGAGGACAGAGTTAATGCAAACATACTAATACAAGAAGCAGCATGGGCCATGTGGGGAACTATTTATTAGTTGACTAAGACTGGAAGTTGGAAGCAGATTGCAGCAATTAAGTGGTAGGAAGGACCAAAGACTGCTATGTTTCATATCTCCAGCTTTGATTGCTGAATTTTCTCTTGTAGTGATAGAAGGATATAATATTTCCATGGCAAGAAGTGTCTCATCCTCCCTGGAGGTTTAACTAAAAATGGGCTCTCCCATTTGGTTTTAACAGGCCACTTCCTATGTGATAATGTAAATCCTCTCACCTGTCTGGTATCAGTAGCATAATAAATTGATATCCTATATGCATCAATGAGTCATCATGTAAATTTTGTACTTATTATGCCCTAGCACAAAGGCCTTGAACAGATATTAGGTACAAATGTATCAGTTAGGACTCTTTCTAGTGCAAATGACAGAAAATTCAATCCCAACTGACTTTTTAAAAAGATTTTATTTTTGGTTATTTTTTAGAGAGAGGGGAAGGAAGGGAGAAAGAGTGAGTGAAACATTGATGTGCAAGGGAAACATGGATGGGTATCTTCTTGTGTGCTCTGACCAGAAACTGAACCAGCGACCTATCAATTTACAGACTAGCGCTCAACCCACTGAGCCCCACCAGGTAGGGCAACTCACAAATGACTTTAAAAGAGAACTGCTTTACTCAGAAAATTTGAGAGCCAGGTGATAGGTCTAGTTCCAAGAACAGCTTGATGCAGGTTCAAATATCTTCAATAACCAATTTCTCCTTTCTCATCCTATGGATCCTCTTGTTCTGTGGTGGCTATACTCTCCAGCACACTCTTGCCTGTGGTGGCATTTACATCTTTCTTTGCTCAAGTGCAGAGAAGAAAATATGGAAGAGATCCTTCCTGGTGGCTCCCACAAAAGTCCTGACCAATCACTGTGGCTACCTGGGGTGCTGATTGGTCAATGGAAGGAAGAACTAGTGCAGTTACTCATACAAATGAGTGAAGTCTAGGTAGTATTTGTGTGATGATTCATCTCTCATTACACATCTGGATGCAAGAACCAAGACCAAACAGGACTCCTTTGCCAAGTCTCCCCTGGGTCTGTTCTCCAGTATTAGGTCCCAGCTCCCTGTTCATTCTCTGTTTCTCTCTCCCCTTCCATGTACCCGGTGGGGATCCTCTTTCCATTTTCAGGGAAAATCCTTTTTTTTTTTTTAACCTCTGAAGATTCTTCAAATACTTTGGCTATGTCCTATAACCCTTTCCCCCAAGAATTTAGGACTTTATGAAACAAAGCCAGTGTCCATCAATAGATGAGTGGATAAAACAACTATGAGGCATTAACATATTTGTACTCAGCCGTAAAAAAGAAAAATTTACCCTTTGCAACAGCATGGACAGACCTGGGGAACATTATGCTAAATGAAATAAGCCAGTCAGAGAAAGACAAATATCATGTAATTTCACATATATGTGGAATCTAATGAACAAACTGAACTAATAAGCATAATAGAGACAGACTCAAAGATAGAGAGCAGGGTAACAGCTGTGAGGGGTGGGGTTAGGAGGTAGACAGAGCAGAAGGGAAAAAGGACATGGACAACAGTGTGGTGATTGCAGTGGGGAGGGGAGTATAAGGGGGTTAAATGATATTGGAAAAAATACAATAAACAAATAAAATTATAAAAAAAATAAAAACAAAACCAGATATACTCACAGAACACTTTTGTTTGCCCCCACCCCTTCTTTTGATCTCTTCTTGAGATAATGAATAAATCAAGCAGTAGACTTGCTTATTGGCATGGGGAGGGACTAGAGAAGCAATAGCAAATAATGCAAGGAGAAAAACAGTGTAGGCACAATTTAGATTTCAAAATATTATACCAAGAATTCACATACACACTATTTCAAATTAGTAGTATACAAATATTTAAAAATTTTTTCTTCTCTTTTCTAAGATATGAAGAGGAAGAGAAACCACTGGCAAATAAGCTGGTAAATGAGTGGGCCTTACAGTTGGTGTGTGATGAAAATTAAGCCTTGACATTATATCTCTGCCCCCTTACTTTCAGCAAAGAATTTATGTATCAGTCTCTGCTAAGTATTAGCTCTGTTCTGCTAATGAACAGTAAAGTGTACAATATTTTTGGTTTACAGTTTTGAATATCATATCCATGGAAAATATGTTCCTTTCGCTTTTCTGAGGACTGAAGTCTTTATTAACATTCTTAAATACACATTTTTAATTGTTGTTCAAGTAGTTGTCTCTATTTTCCCCCCACCATTCCCCCCACCCCAGCCATCTCCACTTCCCACCCTCAATCCTACCCCCCTTTGGTTTTGTCCACGTGTCCTTTGTAGATGTTCCTATAGACCCTTCCCTCCCTCATTATTCCCTCCCATTTCCCCTCTGGTTACTGTCTATCTTAATTTCAATGTCTCTGGTTATAGTCTGCTTGCCTGTTTGTTTTGTTGATTAGGTTCCACTTATAGATGAGATCATATGGTATTTGTATTTCACCGCCTGACTTATTTCACTTAGTGTAATACTCTCTAGTTCCATCCATGCTGTTGCAAAGGGTAAGAGCTCCTTCTTTCTTTCCGCTGTGTAGTATTCCATTGTGTGAATGTACCATAGTTTTTTGATCCACTCATTTACCGATGGGCACTTAGGTTGCTTCTGGCCCTTGGTTATTGTGAATTGTACTGCTATGAACATTGGGGTGCATAGGTTCTTTTGGATTGGTGTTTCAGGATTCTTAGGGTATAATCCCAGCAATGGAATTGCTAGTTAAAAAGGGCGTTCCATTTTCAGTTTTCTGAGGCAATTCCAAACTGTTTTCCACAGTGGCTACACCAGTCTGCATTCCCATGAACAGTGCACTAGGGTTCCCTTTTCTCCACAACCTCGCCAGCACTTGTTGTTTGTTGATTTGTTTATGATGGCCATTCTGACTGGTGTGAAGTGGTATCTCAATGTGTTTTTAATTTGCATCTCTCTGATGGCTAGTGATGCAGAGCATCTCTTCATATGTGTCTGTAAATACACATTTTTAAAAAGAATGTCTAGCAAAAGAAAATAAACAATAGAGTTTTTCCATGTATATCATTCAATAATGTATTTCAATAAGATGCATGGAGTCACACTCTAACTAGGAAGACAGAAACAGCTCTAAGTATTCAACACAAGGAGCATTTAATTCATGTATTGTAATTTGTAAAGCAGGTGACCAAAGGCCTGAGAAGCCAAAAAGAGGACAATGATTTTCAAGAAGATAAAGCCACTAAATGAAGGAATAAAGGGAAAAGGCAAAGTTACTGGAGTGCAGGGTCAGAAGTTTTGGGGCATTTGGCAGAAGTGTGGAGGCAAAGAGGGGGAATACACTGCACTTCTCATCCTCCAGCTCTCTACTCTCCCACTGTTCCTTTGCATGAGTCACAATCAGCTGGCAGCCAGCTCCTAAGGAATGTAAGGAAATGCTACTTGCAGAATCAGCTCCTTGTGAAAGACCAGAGGAGGGGAAAGAAGAACCAGGAATAGATCACAGGGCAAACAGGCCTAGGACTTTGAAACCTCACAAATAATTTTTTAAAATTCACTATTAACACCTCCTGGTTTAATGTTATAATTTATACTTCAAGATCAAAGTTGTTTGCAATAGATCCCCATCAGTGAGTTATCAGTCTGTGCAGTTTGGGGGATGAACCATTAAAATCAAGACAATCTTATTAGAAGGAGCAGTTATGTATGTACCAAGATCTGTCCAGAAAGTATCCAGCCAGGTACTATGGAAAAATAGAGACATTTATTGAAGAAGATACAAGAAACATTATATACAGGATAATGATACCTTCAGTCCCCTTCAAAGTAGACACCTTGGGACCTCACACAGTTCTCCCAATTGCCATCAGCTGCCCCATAGTATTTTCCTGAATCAATGGTTTGATATCACGTCCATTTCTTTTTTTAAAAAAGACTTTATTGATTTATTTTTAGAGAGAGGAAAGGAGAAAGAGGAAACATCAACGTGTAGTTGCCTCTCAAGCGCCCCCTACTGGGGACCTGGCCTACAACCCAGGCATGTGCCCTGAGTGGGAATCGAACCCGTGAGCCTTTGGTTTCAGGCTGGCACTCAATCCACTGCACCACACCAGTCAGGGCTGAAATCTCTTCCCTTTCAAAAGTGATTTTAGTTTTGGGAAAAGCCAAAAGTCACAGGGTGCCAAATATGGGCTGTATTGGGGCCGAGTCACCTTGGTGATTTGATGTTTTGCCAGAAAACTGTGCATAAGATGTGATGCATGAGCAGGCATAATGTCTTGATGAAACTGCCAACCACTAGTTGCCCAATAGCTGCAGTCTTTTGAATCATCCCAATAGTTTCCATGTAGGAATGTTCAAGTATAACACAAAATCTGATGCAGATTCGTTGCTCTACTCAGTCACTTGGAATGCAACAGCCACACAACATACATAGCTCACTCAATGGTGTCTACTGCTCTCACTGAAAGTACAGTGAAGTCGTCATTGTTCACACATGCGCATCCCAGTCCATTCTCCTTGGCTGCCAGGTTACATCGATGCTGAGCAAACAGTTCTTGTTGTATTAACAATGGCTTGAATTTTTCCAGACAGAGTTCATATCTCCGTATTTTGAACTGATGTTGGGAGACTTGTTAATTTTGCTGAATTTATTTTCCTTTAAATTTTCTTTTAAATTTTAATAAGAACACAGCCTGCCTCATCACTTTTCTTGTTAACCTTCTATTTATCCATTTGAAGGTTGCTGAGATTTGCTTATACTCTAACTTCAATGATATTTTCCAAAATGAAATTTTTATCACCAAAACTATACTACACAGGACATGGCAAATATTTGTGCTCATTCCTTTGAAACCTCAACCTGGCTGCCATCATTCTCTAAATATAGATCAGGACTAACTGAGTAATAAGGCAAGAGTGCACAGTAGTTTCTTTAATAAATTTTTCAATACCATTACTATAGAGGAGTCTTTTTAAAGGATTTAACCTCAGGTAGACAGAAACTGAAAATATTGAGAAATGTCCACATTTTAAAACCTTCACTATGTTTGAAAAATTGTAATAAGCATTATGCTATCAAGAAGCCTGAAATAAAAGATTTTCCATATTTTCAGTCTGTTATTTCACAAATTTTAGCAAGATGGTTTTGTTTTTTCTTTTGTTTTTAGGAAATTGGTCTCTTCACTAGATTTCTACTGGTCTTCGAGCCAAGCTTTATTTCCGCCCTGTAAAATTGGGAATGTTTCAATTTTAGCACTTGTACTCTAATTTTCATTCTGTTAAACTTTTAAGGATAAGGATAATGGTGACTGGAACTGACCACGTTAAAAAGGGCTAAGAAGTAAGACAAAGAGTTTTGATTTGAAACTATGTGAGAAGCTAGAAGTGTCAGGAAAATAGCAGTGGAAGAAAAATATCTCCTTCTAAGCCGCATAGAAGGAACTTGAACATGAAATTAAATGAAAGGTACCAAACATTTTATGGAAAAAGGAGACAGATGTGCTTTTGGAACCGGGAAAATACTGGTTAACTTTTAGTTGTGATCACACTTTGATAGTGTCTATGCGAAGCAAATGTTTTGGCTCTAAACGTGTTTCTGCCACTTTTATGTTTTCCGCCTTCATCAACCTGGAGACAGAAGACTACAGCAGATTCTGACTCTCTGGTGAGGTTCAATCAAAAGAAGACTTTTACCTGTTCCACAAATACCACTCATTGGCAAACACTTTACTGTCTTTCAACAGAAAAATTCCTCCTAAAGACCACACAAGCCAGAATGGAGGCAAAATTGGAGAAAGTGGTCCTAGTACATTTTGCTACTCCATAATTCATTCACTCCCATAAAAGAACATGGTGCTGGAAAGGTCCTAAGACACCAGCAGACTGTCATTATATCTGCTGTCATGTAAATGAAGCATATAGCTTTAATGGTGTCATTGAATTCATTTTTTTCTGAATTGGCCCTAATATATTTTCTTTTCGTAAATTTTACAAAATAATAAATTGTCAGGAGCTGACTCATTCTACATTTTGGTTACCCTTTTCCCATGAGACACTGGGTGCTCATATTAGTAATTTCATACCCAAACACAATTATATCCTATGGCATCCTAGGATGTTAGTGTTCAAAGGGGCTTAGAAACCACCAGTCCTTCGTTTGCAAATGAGGAAACTGAGGCAGAGAGAAGCTGTGATTTCTGCAAGGTGGCACAGAGAGGAACAATGAATATAATTAAAACCCAAATTCTGTAGTCTTCCAACTCCCAATCTAGTACTGAACCCTTTCCTACACCGTTTTGTCTCCATCCTGAACCATTTCCCCAGGCCCTTAACGTACTCTATCCAAGCCAGATCACTTCGAACCTCTGCTTGCACGGGCAAAGTATGTATCAGCATCTCAGAAAATTTGGAGTTCGTATATCTGAGACATTTTGCTCAGGAGGAAAGATTATCTTGATCGTCTATTAACTGACGGTCCCAAGACAACTACCTCTGGTTGTATATGGGCACCTTATGGGGCAAAATTGTCAGCGTGTGGAGCAGAACTGCTGAAGGATGGAAGCTAGAACAGCAAGTCCCCATTAAAAAATTTACCTACTGAGACAGTCCCTTTTAAATAGCAATCTTGATGAAAGTCTAGAACCGTTGAAAATGTGTGGACTTTCGGAAAATGCGAATGTGCTAATGTTCAAGGCCATACTAAGGTGAAAAAAGACTTGCAAAACGGTCTGGGAGTGACAGCATGAGTTCTGGAACCCGTACCCACGCGGCTTATAACGGGCACCCTTTACACAACTCCCCGTATTAAAGGAGCAACGTGGTTCTGGCCTCGCAAAAACCTAGACAAATCAATCAGGTGGCGTTTGAGGAGAGGAAAGAGAGGGTCCAGATACAGCTGAACCCCATGAGATGCAAACACACGCATATACTTTAAAATATGCTCCCATCAGGACAGTTAAGATGCAAGCTTTTTGTTTTGACTTGAAGATTTACCCTGCCCCCACCAAGCTGGCCTGTACTAGAAGGAGCGTGGAAGAGCAGAGGAAGCAGACAGAGGTCGAAGTCACCCTGAAGTACAGATTCCACCCTCTCCCCAACTCGTGGCCAAGTCGCCTGCCCTCTTGTTCCCCAGGGTGGAAATAACCCCACTCAGCCCCGACCCTCGGGTGTCCCACCAGGACGCGAGGACGCCCGCTAGTCTCGGTGCTTCCCACTCGCGTGCGGCTCTGCACAGGGCGCGCCGGGCGGGGCCGGGTCAGAGCAGCCGCGGGAGTGCGCAGGGAGACTGGGGCGGCGGCGGGCGGTTTTATTGTTCCCTTTGCCCTCCTCCTCCCGCGCCTTGCCGTCGCGTCACTGGAAAGCCGCCCGAGCCGCCCGGTGGCGGGTTATTTATAGAGCGGGCTGCGCGCGCGTCACGGAGCCCGGCCGGGCTGACGGGGCCGCTGACGCGCTTGGCCGCGGGGTCGAGTCCGCGGGGCTGCGCGCCGGGGGCCGGTGACAATGGGCTTCTGTGTGTGCAGCTGCCGCCACCGCCGGGGGCCGGGGCCTGGTGGCCGATCCCCGACCCCCTTCCTCCCTTCCGCCCGAGGTGACCGGCCTTTTCTGCCCCAGGCTGGGACCGGCCCCTGCCGGCTGCTTTTATTTTTAAAATTTTATCAGTGAGTTCCCTTTGACTCAGCCTTCGCTCCCACTTACCCCGTTTCCCCTGCCTTCCCCCCAACTTGGTGAGAGAGGGGGGGATTTAGCCGGCCGAGGGAAGCCACTTTGCGCGTCCAGGGGAGCGGGACGCACACCAAGCGCAGCCAGCGGGGGATGCGGTGACCGAGGGGCCGGGAGCGCCGGGCAGGTAAAGTATCCTAGACCCGGAGCGGGGGCTTTGTGTGCGGTGGGGGAGGGGATCTAGGGTGTCTGCGAACGCGGGGCAGCCCTTCTGGAACTCCAGTCGCCCCGCTCCTCCGCTCCCCGACCGGCGCGCAGGAAGCCAACCTGGGTGTGTGGCGCCGAGAGCGAAAGAGAAACTTCTGCGTGACTGACTAGATGAGGCTCCTCCTGCGAGGCCAAGATGATAAAGGACAACCCTCCCCACCCCCGCGCCTTTCCGCAGCCCCTCCCCCGTCCACTCCCACCCCCAACCTCCCTCCCTCTCTTTACCCCACCCCCTCCCGGGGGATCTGGCCTTTCACTCCCACGCCCTGCGGAAGGAGGGGCTGGAGAGGATTTTTAGGGACTTCCTGCCAGGCAGAGTCCAGCTTCGAACCCTCCCCTTTCTGCTGCCGCGAGCTGCGAGAGCTTGCTCTGGAGCCTCTCTGCACGTGGCAGACAGGCAAAGAACTTGCTGTGCCTTCTAGGAAATTGCAATCGATTTGTTATGCAGTTTCGCTAATTGGGAGTTCAAAATTAAACTTTAATAAAGCATTTGTGTTGTCTCGTCTAATTGTGAAAGCTTCCATTCGTCCTGGCAGATAGACTCAAAGTCTCAAGTTAATGGCGCTAAGCTAGATTTCCCCCCCCAAGTACAATTCCGTCAGCCGGCGTCGGCGCAGCTGGATTTCCGTAAGGTACAGATGTTGCTAATGGCAGCTTAAGCACGGATGGGCAGATAGCATACGGAATGCAACATGTTGCCATATGGTTCTTTTAGCCTTTCACCTCCAGGGATGTCAATCACATATATTCTGGGAGGAACTTAATGACTCTCTGAATGGCAAAATGAATTACCTGGTGCAATTTGTATCCCTTGACCTGATACGTTGTAACAACAGTAAGATAGAATCTCACAGTTTCTGTGGTATAAATGGAACTACAGAGCCACATTTCAAGTTCTATAACATTTATTTGTAGTTTGAGGGGCTCTGCCAATCATCCTGGCTGTAAACTATTTGTGTATTGCCTTCCCTCTCCCACCTTTGGGTGATACAAAGTTTATAAAGTTTAACAAAACTGTTGTCTTGGAAATTGGCAATGAGCCTTCCAAATGGTAATCGATGAGGGTATGAAGAAATGGAAAATACGATTTCCAGAGCTAGTTACTTAAGAGTTAGCAATACACTACCATACTTTTGGAACCCAGAAAATTAAAGGACTCACGAAAAGTAGGTGTTCTTGGAGTCGTTTCAACATAATTCCTAAATCCATTCATTAACTATTTAAAATTGTTTTTTTAATGAAATCAATCATTCTTAAACTTTGGAAAGCAACTTACAGAAAACAGTGCTTAGAAATGTGAAATGTAAAAGATAAGGAGGACCTTCTCAGCAAACCAATTTCTATTTGGTTTGCTTCCACACAAACACACACAGACTGTGTACTTCAACTTCAATCATGTATGTGGTGGTACTGATCATTTGTTCCCCTCAACATCCCCAATACGTCAGTGACAGCATACTGAAGTCACTGTTCAGATCCTAGTGGAATGATTCTGTAATATTTCACAGGTCTTATTTTTACATATCTTGGTAACTAATTTATTGCCTCTAATTTCGGATGATAAACCTGGTTGTCCTTACTGTATTCCTCCTTTTTCCTTCATTAATGCAGAGAGGTAACACTGAAAAACAAGAAACTCAGGGTAACAAGTACAGTGACTCACTACAACACCTTTTTACCTCTTAAGGGATGTCTGAACTCTATAGACATACTCTCTTTTAAAAGATTTTGCTTCCAACAAAATCTTTTAATGTGTAAGCCACATTAATAGTAAAAGTACACAAAGTAGACATAAACAGTCTAAAAAAGTATATATTTTCAGTCATGTGATATTTCAGAAAGTTAATATTTTGAAAGATTGTCTATACATCTTGCCCTTTCAAGATCATTTTACAATTACAAGATAATGTTTCTCCATTTTTCTCCTTTTGTGATGGCTGATAATTTGTAACTTAGTGCTTCAGTTAGTGCAATATTTTTATAATTATCATCAAATAATATAAGATCTTTTGTGTATATACACATAGCAGAAAATCTTATACAGAAAGCATTAAGGTATATTTGAGTTATGACAACATTTTCTGGGGGCTGTTTTGATAATCTTTTAAAGGATGAGATTTTGTTTGTGTGGCATCAGCATTCAATGAATTTTAATCTTGATCAGTAGTGGCCTTGTCAATAATGACTCCATCTCCATGACTTCTGAATAGACAGTGAGTGTGTCCTTCAATCAGTCACACAGAACTTGCCTTATAAAGTTGTTCTTGTCATGAGCAGATATTGCAGCCTTTTGTTAGGCCCCATGATTATTAACATGTTCGTCCTTCAAAAGTCAAGCGAAAGTCCTGCTGTGCTGCATGTCAGAATTCAAGCCCATTAGTAAATAAAATTCTAAGCAGTACTATTTACTTTTTCTCAAATTATTACATATAGTTGGTGAATAATTTTGGGCCCTTTTATAGACATAAAGTATGTATATTTTTGGTATACATATATAGTAACAAAAGCAAGATATGTATCTTGCATCAGGACTTCTATTTTAAATGAAGATTTGATGGATTTCCATTGTTACTCTAAATGAGGTGGCTAGCTGCCAAGGCAATCCCTGTAGCTGGAAAGTACTAGCATTGTTGTCTGCAAGGGATCTCTTTCTTTTCTTTCTTTCCTTTTTCTTTTCTTTCCCTCCCTCCCTCCCTTACTTCCTTCCTTTTCTTCCTCCCCTTGCCCCTTCCTTCTTTCCTCCCTCCCTTCCTTTCTTCCTTCCTTCCTTCCTTCCCTCTCAATTCCACTTCCCTTTTTCATGTTGCCTTTCCATATTGTTAATTTTATAATTAGTTTGGATATGAAAACTTTAGAAAATGTGTTTGTATTGGCCAAGATTTTCACCAGTGTTTTTGGTTGCCTGCTGGTTTACAGACTTTATCTTGAGCTGGTATGTTTATTTTAACTGAAAAAATGAGAAATTTAGGACAAGGTATATCCCCCTTGTTCTAAGTAATTTTAATTATGATGTAACCCTGGCTGCTTTCTTAGTTTTATACTCATGAACATATTTTAAAACATTTAAAATAGAGCAGATTTATGCGTTTCTCAAGGTAATATAGGAGAGGTTACGGAGAGGTATCAGGCCTGTAACAGAACTTCAATAGAATGAGTGAGGAGGGGAGGAGAGCCAGAAGGAAAGAGTATATATAGTCTCCCTGCACTGGCCCTGTTTGCTTTTCATACTTAAACTCACATCGCTTCATTGGAAACTTGTTTCTCTCTTTTGTAGCATTTCATTTTTAAAGAATTTTTTTTAAAACTGTCAATCTGTAAATATTTAACCAGCCAAGCAGGAAACACTCTTTTATTCTCAGCTATATACGCAGCTTTGTTTTTTATCTGGTTTAGTGTTAGTGCCATGTAAATACTACATACAATTTTGACTTGGTTTTCCTTACTTTGACTGAAGATTGACAGAGGCTTCTTTAATTAATCTTGTTCTATTTCATGTTCTGTATTCAGATATTGAAATACAGTATTATATACATTTATAAGATTGTGTTTGCATTTATTTAATTTGTTTCTTTTTTTTTTAAGCATGTAGCCTGGAATGTTTGTTCTTCTTCTTCTTTTTTTTTTTGCTTCACATCATTACTCTGGTACTGCTTGATGTAACTTGATTAGCTCCCTCCCCAGTCATGATTGGTAATTAAAATAGGCATTAAAATTAGTCACTTAGCAATTTTGCTGTTCAATTGGCAATTAAATTACTTAATTGCAATTAAAGTCCTAATTTTAATTGGCAAAATGATAGATGTAGATTTAAGATAATATGTATAAATACTTTAATAAGTGTCTATATAAGGATTACTTAATTACTCAACTTCAAGTTTATGCTGTTAACTTTAGAACTTTTAAGTGAGCAATGAAATTTATATTACATCTATTCAAAGGATATGGTAATTAGATTTATTACTTATCACTCTAAGGGTCCTTGCTATAAGTTACTTTTGTAGTGTTAAAATTGTAGGCTTAATAATTGCAGAATTATGATGAGAAAATAGGCATATATATGTTTGTCATATATATAAATATTGTATCTTTATTTTTTATTAAATTGAGAGGTTACTATCCACCAGGTAGTCTGACGGAAAAAATCTAAAGTGGTTATCTTATGATTAAAAGTACAAGGAAAACTAGCCAGCTAAGATATACACATAAAAACAGTTGCAAAGTGTATGTATTTTATCAGCTTAAAGAAAGTGCTATATAATACTGTGATGGTTGCTAATGTTAATAGCTACTTTTAAAATTTCAAGTGTCCTAGATATTTTCTTAGCATATAGCAACTTATTTTCAGAATCTTCAAATATCTTTTAGAACTTTGTGCATTGTAATGACTCCCATGTTTACTGAAAGTTGCAATGAAATATATCTAAAACCACAGTTAAACTTCCTTGCTTAATCAAAAAAAAATTGTTACAGAAGAAAATATTTGTGGTTGCCAGGGGCTGGGAGGAGAGGAACAGGAAGAGTTATTGTTTAATGGTATAGAATTGTAGTTTTTTTAAGCTGAAAAGTTATGAGGATGGATGATGGTAATGGGTGCCCAACATTGTGAATGTATTTAAAACCACTGAACTATATACACTTAAAAAAGATTAAGAAGGTAAACTTTGTTATGTGTATTTACCACAATAAAAAATAAAATATTGTGGTTAATTTAAAAGCAAATATTTAGAAGACAGTTACCCAGACTTAAACGTTAGAAAAAAAGATAAAGGATTCTTATTATGCAAAATACTTTTTGAGTGGCATGACGTTTTACCATATGTTCAGTTTTATCATTTTAATTTATAAGTAGATGGTTCTAGAGAAAAGTCTTGTTTTTTTCTTCACATCTGTACACGTTTGTAGAACTGGGTTCTTAATCAAAGTAAGACAGACTTTTTAAAGTTTTTGCATTAAGTGTTTTTTGGTGAAAATGGGTTGAGTAAAACTGAGTAAAAGCCACAACTACCCAAAGTGTGAATATTAGCTAAGCAACTGACTTGTTGTCTAAGCATCCTGTAAAAAGGAACACATTATTAGTTGATTAATGTCCTGCTAATGCAAATGAAATGGCAAAAGCAAAAAAAAAAATAACCTTAATATTCAAAAAGGATTTTATATTTTCAGAAACAGATTTTTTCCAAGTGAAAATTTCTTTTATCAATAAAGTAAAACTTCCTACCAAACGACAACACTGCCATGAATGTTTGTCTAAATATAACTTCAAATATATATCTCATTTTAATGCTTAAAATAGATTACATTAAGTAATTTTATTATGAAATATCCAGGAGCTACCTTGACTTTTACAATATGAGTTATGTATATTCACTGTATTTGAATTGTGGAGGCTACTCTGAGTTCATTTTGGGAGACTAGTGAAATAAATCCCTAAAGGCCCCTTTTCCATGCATTAAAATAGAAAATCCTATGGGATTACATTCATGTTTGCTTTCTAAATTATACCAAAAGCTCAATTTTATTAAGTATAATCTGCCTACCCATGCATAAAATAAAATACTTTGGTTTAGATGTGAGTGTATGTGCTATTTACTTTGATTTTATAATAATATTCTTCCATACATGTGCCAACATGTTCTGCTTAATATTGGTGAGTATGGTAAAAGATAATGCCATAACATTACTTTCCTAAATGCTTTTCTGAGCTCATCTAATAGTAGCATATATTGATAGGAATAACAATCTTTAAAGTTATTTTATTGGTTTCAAAAAAAAGATCTACTTAGGGATAATACCAACTTTCACTCCAATTTAGTCTATATTTTAAGAAAATAGACCCCCAATAGCGGGTAACTTTACATATTTATACATGGCAATAATTTAAAGTTATATCAGATTCTAGGCCCTACAATATTGTCCTTTTAATTGAGTTACAAAATTGTTTATATTCAAGAATCTATTTATGTTCAAGACTATCGAAGGGTTTCGGTCATATAAATGCAGAATTTCAGTTTCTTTTAGCCTAAAGCATCATTTTTAACATTTTCTAAAAGGTTTTTCAGTTGTGCATGTTGACTCCATTATATGTGTAATTAAACCTCTATGCACAAAAAGCATTTTCTTATGTACTAGCAAACACACCCACAGGAATCCTCTTCTAAACTATAATTTATTTAAACATGTAATCATAGGATTTTTAAAACATGCTTTCATTTTTCCAAACCGTATGCCAATTTGAACTGCTTGGTGATAAATTGAGAGATTTTATTACCATTTTGATTCCCCTCCCTCCCTCCCCCCATGACCTAGCAGTGAGTTAAACGTGAGCAGGAGGAAATAAAGAAAATCTAGTGTGAACCTAATTCCATGTGTTAAACTATTTCCCTTTACCAGACAAACAGAAGAGAATCACAGATTTGTAGGTATTTATGAATGCCAGCACAATTTGAATATTTGGGCCTGCAGCATGCTCTCCTCCGGATTGGCCTAAGTAGTGATAGCTGTGTGTGTGTGGGGGGGGGCGGGGGAGGGTGTCTGTGTGTCTGTGTGTGTGGTGTGTTTGTGTGTGTGTTATCCTCCTGAACGTTGTAGTGTCAGGCCCCCTACTGACAGGATCAGTCAATTACAGACGTGGGCGTTTCTACTGAGTCTTACTTGCATTAGAATCTGGTGGGGACACAGGAATATGGAGTTTGACAGTAGTCCTTCTTTACAATTTCTGATGCCTGTGCTCAATCCTTTCCACCCTTTGCACATCCGAGCCCTACCAAAAACGCCAACCCAAGAAGTAGCTTATTTGATAATTGGTTTAAGTGAGTATATCAGTCTTGCATCTGGTGTGTCTTCCTAAGAAGTAACGCTTCCCAGGAGCTAGTTCTCTTCCCAGAGAACTCTTTCACGGATTGTAGCATTGGAAGAAATAAGTCTACCTCTTCTCTCATTTTAATGTTATATTTAATCGCGCCATTCCCAGTTATTAATAATTGTTACAATAAGCTGCTGTGAAAACTGCCTCTCCATCTTGGGTGCATTAAGACTTGGGCAAAGGCTAGGTTATCAGACTCCACAGGTTGCAGTTATCGAGCAATGAACCACAGGATGGATTCCTTGGAGCTCACTCTAAGAACTCCAGAACACTTTTCCACTCTCTAGGGGAAAATTCTCAACCTGTTCTGAGACTCAACCCAGGCTAAAGTGTTTTTTTTTAAAGGCAATAACGGTGGAGGAGCGTGTGGAGGAAATGTATCCACTTAAATGTGCCTTTTTGTGTATGAAGGGTAATGGTTACAACCTTAAAAGTTCTCCCAGCCTGTGCTTTCCTAGGAATATATTAAAAAATAATAACTGCCAACCCAGCGTGGCTGTGCTTGATTTTCCGATTGCCCGAAAATAGCGGCTGGTAGCCTGCCCTACTACTGGGATCAGGGAAAGCTCCCCTCGGGCGCGCCCCGCTCCCGGGCGGAAGGGGAAGGGAACCCGGGAGGGCGCCACCGAGCCAGAGCTGCTATTTTGGGCCCAGCCGCGCGGGTGCGTCAATGCCTGAGCCCCTGCGTCACCGCCACCCCCACCCCTTTCCTTCTCCCCGGCTCTCCAAACTCTCACTTTTTCCCTTTCGTTCGCGTGGAATCGGTTCTGCCCACGGGGCTCTGACGCTACCAAGTCCATTCTAATAAGCTATTCTTCGCTCTCCTCCCTTAATCCCCCTACTCGCACACCCTCACTCGCCACCACGAGTTCCCCACCCCCCAACACACACACATTCACACAAGCACACACACTTCCTGGTTTACTTTTTTTTTTTTTCTTTCCCTGGAGCCCGCTCTAACACAGCTGAGCTGCAGCGGCAGCGGCAGCAGCAGCAGTAGCAACATCTGGGGAAAACTTAAGGTGGTCACGTAGGATTTCCGAGGCTGTGGCGCTGGAGAAACTGCGGCTTCTCGGGGCAGTCTCAGGGCATTTGATGGCTTCGCCTCTCCGGCCGCTGGGAAGCAGGAGGCAGCAGGAGGCGGCAGGAGCGGGCAAAGGCAGGGGTGCAGATTAGAGCTGAGCGGCTCGGAAGCGCCGGTAGTGCCACGGCGCTTTCGGCCCATACTGGTAACACGAGGATGGTGGGGGCGGGGAGTTGCCGAGGGGCCCCAGCGGCCTGGAAGCCTGCCCCGCCGAGGGTAGAGGGGCGGCTGCAACTTCCAGCCCCACCGGAGAAGCTCTCGTAGGCCCGGCCAGCTCGGGCCGAGGGACTGGCAAGGGGGTTTGCTCCTGGGAGAATCGGCATTTCCTTTGCTAGAAAGTGCCTTGCGCCCTCAGGGTAGTGGTTGGATTGACTTGCCAAGCGGAGTCGGCGACGACCCAGAGGGCCGCGGGGCCGAGGCACCCCTACAGCCTTACAGCCCGCCGGGGCCCTTCTTCTGGAAGGGCTGAACGCGCACCCTTGACGTTCAGCGGAACTGCTCTATCACCTACTCCTCAGGTTTTGTCTTTCCTTCTGGGCTCTCACATGGAGGCTGTGAGAACCCTTGTGCTTCAGAGGAGGGTCAATAAATTTCCCTAAAATTCGTGGAAGGGTAGGAGTTGATCGGCACCGAAATGTCGAAAGTACTAGAGTTAGCAAACTGTGAGATTAGAGCATCTTTCTGCAGAAGGCGCACCTGTTGCCCTCAACAGCTGCCTTGTCTGTGCAAGGAAAGTGGCCTCACTCTGACTTTTGGGGTTCCCCAAGGGCTGGGTCTCTCTTTCCCCTCCACTCTCTTCCCCACGCATCGCGTCCTCTATTGCACGTGAGCATTGCAAGGAAGAAGGAAACACAAATGAGCCCTTTCCATCTCAGACTCCAAGAGACAGAGGGAGGGAGCGGGGAGAGAGAGGGAGAGAGAGAGAGAGAGGGAATGAATATGAATATGCTAGAGGAGGAGGTGGCGGCCTGGGACAGGAAAAGGGAGAAGAGGGGGATACACCGCGCTAGGGAAATCCCACCCCAATTGCCTCAGCCCTCGGAGCATCTCGTGACAGGGGACATCTGTACTCTCTTCCATTAATGGGGGTGACGATTGTGGTTGGGTGAGGTTAGGGAGCTGCCAGGCACACCGCATCCTTACGATTCCAGGTGCTGGCTACCTGGCCCACACGAGGGTTCCTTTCCGCCCAGGCTTTTGTTGCACCCTCCCCCACGTGTGAGAGGCTAGGCGGCAGCGGTGGCGCGGGGTTTGGGGGAGGTGGGTGAGATGTCGCTCTGTGGGCTGCACGGACCAGAGCGGAGAGGTCACACCTCTTTCGGAAAAACACACACACACACACACACAAAACCCAAGCTGGCTACCAAGGTGAACCCAGAATGGTTCCCACCTTAAAATCGGCCCTGCTCGTGACGTCAGGTCGGAAATATACCAAAGCGAGCGCGGGCCAGGAGTCCGGGGAGCGCGGCGGCGCGGCGATTGGGCGACAGGCCTCTGACGCGCGCTGACGCGCGGAGACTTTAGGTGCATGTTGGCAGCGGCAGCGCGAGCCACATAAACAAAGGCACATTGGCCGCCAGGGCCAGTCCTCCAGGAGGCTCGCGCAAAGCTCCGCGATCCTGCTCGCCAGTCCTGCCGGCCGCCTTCCCCAGCTCCCTCCCGGCTCTCGGCGTCTCCGTACCCTTCGCCCCTCTCGCCCACCCTCCCCAACCTTGCGCCCGGACTACCAGAGGAAACTACACTTCGGCAGAGTTGAATGAATGAAGAGAGAAGTGGAGAACTCCTAAATGAGTAGGTGATGCCCGTGCAGCTCGCGTTTTTTAATCCTTCTTTCTTCTTTTGCACGTCTCTTCTTTCCATATCTGTGGTACAGGTTTTTTGGAATTGGGCATCAGAGGCGCGAAACGCGAGTGGGGCCGGAGGATGGGGAGGAGGTGTCGCGCAGTTACGGAGGGCATTTGTCCGAACACCAGCTTTGGCACTAGCGGGGAGTTGGCTCCCAAAAGAGATTTCCAGGCTCCTCATTTGTAGGCATGAAGGGAGACTTGTATAGTTTGGGGAGCTACGGACTTGCCCGCGGGAATAAATGTGCGCAAAGTTTGCTCTTAGTGCGGAATTGGTTGTCATCTTTAGACACGGAGACTCCAAATCCTGTGTATTCGAGGGGCTTGGACGCTGCCCACAAAGTGACAGGGAGAGAGAAAGTGCTTCAGTTTATGTGTTGCTTGGGAACTGTGTCACCGCGGCTGACCAATGTGCCAGTGTTTCCTGGGTATTGTTGAGTAAGGGAAGGGGGTGGGGTGGGGTGGGGTAGAGTGTCCTGTTACTAAGTTGACTGAAATGTCTGGTTTTCATATATGCCGAGCTTGTGTATGCGAGTGTGTCAGAGACAAACAGAGAGAATATGTAAAGAGTACAGTTATGAAGCTGTGAAGTAACCAGGGGGGTAATAACCAGCACAGGCACGTCTCTCAAGGCTGTGAGGGTCAAGAATCTCCTTTCTTTCTACCTTTTTTTTTTTAAAGTTAACCTCTCTCCATTAATGAAGCAAGATCCTTAAAGGGGAGGGGGGCAAAGAGAACAGAAGGAGTGGATGTTTGGCTTTCTTTTTCATTAGGAATAAGATTGTCTATAGTGTAGAATGCCTTCCAAGTAGAAACATTTGAAAATTACTAGGATACAAGAATACCTTGCTCCAGCAAGTGGGCAGATTGTGGCAGGCTGTATAGGGAAGGTGTTCAGCTTGCTATGTTGGGAATCACTTCCAACATTGGTACCAGTACCAGATAAGCAGCATTGCCCTCTCTCTACAATGGACCTAAAATGCTCCTAAGATGCTCCTCTTTCCACCCCTTGGCCATTAAAAATGTTGAAAGATAAGTTTCCTGGAAAAGTGAATGACAGTTCAACTGTTCCCCAACCCCAGTGCTCTGTCAAACTCACATTCATATTGACTTCAGGGCTGCCCAGGCCTTTCTAACATTTTGTATCTCAAAGGGGTGGAGGGAGAGGCTTCTTCATTTTATATTCTTGACTTCTACTTTCTTCTCCCCTCCCCAAAGAAAAGCCAGTTTCACCGTGGGGGGTGGAACAGAGAAGGTTCTAGTGCTGTATTTTATTAACCTCTAGTTTCTTCTTTTTGGGTCTGAATTAAACTAAAATAGAATGGCACTCCCCTCCCCCCATACACCCTACCAAAGGGTCCAATTTATTACATCATGAGTATTAAACAAGTACATGGAATACCTTTGCTTCTTCAGAACCCTCTCTCTGCCGGGGTTTACACAGTGCAATGGGTGGCATTTTCTGTTGTTTTCAGCCATCTCTTTTACACATTTATGTTAACTGCTAGGTTTGATGAAGGCTGCACACAATTTCCAATGAAACAATCATGGAGGGCATAGAAAGGCCTGCCTGGTGAGTCTACAGATGCCTGGCTGAATCTGACCAGAATGTCACCCTGAAGCTTTCTGTGTCTGTTTTCAGGGAGGAGATCTGACAGGCTGGACTCCCCACTGCTTTCCTAAAATCTTGGAAACTTTAGCCTTCGTTGAATTACGACACTGTCCACCTTTAATTCCCTTGAAAACGCCTGTAACTCGGCTGAAGGTTAGTGCAACTTGATTTCTCGACCCCCACCCCACACCCCATTCCCTAAACATCAAGACAAGAGGCAATGCAATCTTCCTCAGCAAACCCTGTAACTTAAGGTTTTCCAACCCTTCACCTTCGGGAACAACTTTCTAGTTGTGCAGGTCAATTTCATTTCTGGAATGAGTTTGCTGAACCTGAGCTTCAGAGGAAAAGGCTCATTTGAGCAGGATTGTCCATGAAAGGGGGTTGATGGGGGGCGTTTGGAAATAGCCAGGCTTTCTCGCTCTGGGTCTTTATTTGACCAGCCTTTCCACACCCTGCAGTTTTGCCCTCCAAGCATTCGCGCTCTCCACCCTTCCCCTCTCGCCCCTACACCTCTCTGACTGCCGCGGGCTGCCGGTGTAGCTCCAGGTGTCCCTGAGCCTGGGAGAAAGTGTTCAGTTGCCCAGGCTGAGTGTATATTATTACCCTGTTTCATTTCCAGCCATGCCTTGTGTTCAGGCGCAGTATGGGTCCTCGCCTCAAGGAGCCAGCCCCGCTTCTCAGAGCTACAGTTACCACTCTTCGGGAGAATACAGCTCCGATTTCTTAACTCCAGAGTTTGTCAAGTTTAGCATGGACCTCACCAACACTGAAATCACTGCCACCACTTCTCTCCCCAGCTTCAGTACCTTTATGGACAACTACAGCACAGGCTACGACGTCAAGCCACCTTGCTTGTACCAAATGCCCCTGTCCGGACAGCAGTCTTCCATTAAAGTAGAAGACATTCAGATGCACAACTACCAGCAACACAGCCACCTGCCCCCCCAGTCCGAGGAGATGATGCCGCACTCCGGGTCGGTTTACTACAAGCCCTCCTCGCCCCCAACGTCCACCACCCCGGGCTTCCAGGTTCAGCACAGCCCCATGTGGGATGACCCAGGCTCCCTCCACAACTTCCACCAGAACTACGTGGCCACCACGCACATGATCGAGCAGAGGAAAACGCCTGTCTCCCGCCTCTCCCTCTTCTCCTTTAAGCAGTCGCCCCCCGGTACCCCTGTGTCTAGCTGCCAGATGCGCTTCGACGGGCCCCTGCACGTCCCCATGAACCCGGAGCCGACGGGCAGCCACCATGTTGTGGACGGGCAGACCTTTGCTGTGCCCAACCCCATCCGGAAGCCCGCGTCCATGGGCTTCCCGGGCCTGCAGATCGGCCACGCGTCGCAGCTGCTCGACACGCAGGTGCCCTCGCCGCCGTCGCGGGGCTCCCCCTCCAACGAGGGGCTGTGCGCAGTCTGCGGCGACAACGCGGCCTGCCAGCACTACGGCGTGCGCACCTGTGAGGGCTGCAAAGGTTTCTTTAAGGTGAGCAAGGCCGGGGCGGAGGAGGCAGGTAGGGGCCCCCTAGGGCTGGGAGCCTGGGCCTGCGGTCTCCACCTCGGTCCAGGCAGCTCAGGCCCAGCTGGTCCCGGAAGGTTCAACTCCCAGGGTCCGCAGAGGTTGCGGTGGGGGCAGCCTGCCTGAGAAAAGGAAGTGGGAACACCGGGAGACCCGGGTCGCATCCCCTGCACGAAACCACCCGGCAGGCCCCCGCCCCAAGTTGCTGGAGCGGGAGTTGGAAGAGGGTCATTTGCATGTGCTCGGAGCTGTCTTCTCTGTTCAGATTGAAATTGGTTAGGACAGAGAACCGTGTCTGAGCTAACCAAGTGGAACAGAATTCCCTATGGTCAAATTAAGTGATCTCTTTATTTCGCCATCCTGATTGAATAATCTTATCATTTTAAATAGAGAAGGTCTCCAAGGAATGTAAATAATATGAATGCCCACGGATTTGTATTTACTGAACGTCTCCTTCTCCTTCTCTTGGCATATAAAACACAGCAAGGAGAGGCAAGGTTAGCTCAAATGTTAACGCTATCAATTTTCTTCTCTAACATGCCCTGGGGGAGGAAAAAGAAAAGAAAGAGAAAGGAAAAAGAAAAAAAAATAAAAAGGAGTTGCGTATATGTGTTTGTTTGGGGAAGATAGTGTAGACTCCAGCCGTTCAGAAATTGTCTCTGGATTCCCTCTTTTGCTGGTTTTTAAGAGAAAAATAGTTTTCGGTTTCTATTTTTTTTTTTTTTTTGCAGCGCACGGTGCAAAAAAACGCGAAATACGTTTGTTTAGCGAACAAAAACTGCCCAGTGGACAAGCGGCGCCGCAATCGCTGTCAGTACTGCCGATTTCAGAAGTGCCTGGCGGTTGGGATGGTCAAAGAAGGTAGGTCGGGGCTAGTGGCCGCCTCCGCCGCCTGTGCTCTTGGGAAACCGCTGTCCCTACCCCAACCCCATTCTTCACTGCCAGAGCCGGGGGTCTCCTGGCCCCCGACCCGCGTCTGGCCTCCGCAGCTTCTCCAGCTTGTCCTAGAGGAAGCTGCCAGGCCCTTCTCCTTTTAACCATATGATTCATTTGGAAGAGGACTCAAAACAACCCAGCACTTTTTTTTTTACAAGCAGCGGGGCCTGTGCCGCCCGGCCCGTTGCCCCGCGGCTGTGGCCTTCCCCCCGGGAGGGGCCGAGGGAGGGGCCGAGGCGGCAGCTGGGTCCTACTTGGCGGGTCGGCACTAACCCGGCTCTTTCTTTGCAGTGGTTCGAACGGACAGTTTAAAAGGTCGGAGAGGTCGTTTACCCTCGAAACCGAAGAGCCCACAGGATCCCTCTCCCCCCTCGCCCCCGGTGAGTCTGATCAGTGCCCTCGTCAGGGCCCATGTCGACTCCAACCCGGCTATGACCAGCCTGGACTATTCCAGGGTAAGAAGCTGGTGGGGGGTATCATGTGGACAAACCGACAGATGGGCAGGAACCCCTCCCCACTCCCATCACTAACCCCAGACTCTAGAGATTAAAGGAGGCAAGCAAGGCTGTGGCGTCACATTTCTGGGCAGAGCCACAGAAGACCAGCAGAACCACAGACAAGTGTAGACATGAAGACCTTGCACAGGAGGGATGAAAAGTTAGGCCACGGTGGTCAAATCTCTTTCAGCCCCTTTCTCATTAACATGGTACACACATACTCACGTATTAATGCCCCTGATGCCAAAACTAGAGGCAGTGTGAAAACCCCCATTGGATTTTATTCCCAATCTTCCACAGAGGTGCTTTAATCCTCATCCTCTCTGGCACATCAGGGTGGGGGATGCCTGTTTGGGGGTCCGGAAAGGGAACTAGAGAGGGTCTATGGAATGGCAGTGCGGTGGAGGATCAAGGAGGTCTGAGTCCTATTTTACCCCAGCTGTGAGGAATGTGTGGGCTTTAATTGGAGGGAGTATGTCGGGCAAACCTAGAAGTCACTGCAATTTTATTAAGATTTGCAAAGGGCATCTCTGCTCAAGACCCACTCCGGGACTGGCATGAATACTAACGTGTCAATTGTTTTGTGGAGATAAGAGTGAACGTTTCCCAGGGCTGGATGCACTGTATTTAGTCTGTATGGAAATGGTAATTTACATATTTAAAGCAGCGACCTCATAGCACCATCCCTAATTGAATTAATTGCCCCAGAACATCTAATTTCCCTACTGGTCAGAGAGAGGTTTAATTGTTATAAAAACCTGGCTCCACTACTAGAAACGGGGTTAGCAATTTCACGGGTTATATATTTTAGAGAACCTCATTAAGTGCTTTTTAAAATGAAATTCCAGTTCCAGGCGAACCCTGACTATCAGATGAGTGGAGATGATACCCAGCATATCCAACAATTCTATGATCTCCTGACTGGCTCCATGGAGATCATCAGGGGCTGGGCTGAGAAGATTCCGGGCTTCGCTGACCTGCCCAAAGCCGACCAGGACCTGCTTTTTGAATCGGCTTTCTTAGAACTGTTTGTGCTGCGATTAGCATACAGGTAAGGGAGGAAGCAATCCAGGAGTCTGGGGGAGAAGGAAGAAAGCGATTGAGACAAGAGAAGAGGGGAGCAAGGAAATAAAAGGAGGGAAAGAGAAAAGGACAGACTAGGGAAAAGGAGGGAAAGGACAGTAGAAAAAGAGAAGGGAAGGAGTGAGCCCAGAAGTCTGGGACAAATGGTATGGAAGTGGGATAGGGGGCGTTCTTGATTGTTATGATATTGAACCCTTTCAAGGTCCACTGGTCTACATTTTATTAACTCTTCAGTAATTAGGTGCCTCTTAAATCCCTCATTTATTGCTCTTCAAGTAATTAGTTGTTTAGCTTTTCTCTCTCTCTTTTTCTCCCCTCTCTTTCTTTGGTATTAATTGCAGGTCCAACCCAGTGGAGGGTAAACTCATCTTTTGCAATGGGGTGGTCTTGCACAGGTTGCAATGTGTTCGTGGCTTTGGGGAATGGATTGATTCCATTGTTGAATTCTCCTCCAACTTGCAGAATATGAACATCGACATTTCTGCCTTCTCCTGCATTGCTGCCCTGGCTATGGTCACAGGTCAGTAGAACAGGCGCAAGGCACTTCTCCAGAACTGCCCAGCGGGATTTGTCCTGGTTTCCCCTTGCCACGGATTCTACCCTGGTGTTGCCAGCTCGCTAACCACTTTGTGCATTCCTCTTTTGTTTTTGATTGTGTTTTCTGCAGAGAGACACGGGCTCAAGGAACCCAAGAGAGTGGAAGAACTGCAAAACAAGATTGTAAATTGTCTCAAAGACCATGTGACTTTTAATAATGGGGGGTTGAACCGTCCCAACTATTTGTCCAAACTGTTGGGGAAGCTCCCAGAACTCCGTACCCTTTGTACACAGGGGCTACAGCGCATTTTCTACCTGAAACTGGAAGACTTGGTACCACCACCAGCAATAATTGACAAACTTTTTCTGGACACTTTACCTTTCTAGACCTACTTCCATGCACTTCAAAGGAACTGGAAAGAAAACCTAAAACTGTCCAGAAGGGGCAAGTCACAAGGGCAGAGATATCCCCTGAGCTGTCTCAGCTCTTGCCAGACCCCACCCCTTCCATAAACCCCCAGCCCCTTAATCCCTAAAAAGGAAAACAAAAAACAAAAAACAAAAACTGTTGCTATTTCCTAACCTGCAGGCAGAACCTGAAAGGGCATTTTGGCTCGGGCATCCTGGATTTAGAACATGGACTACACACAAAACAGTGGTATAAACTTTTTATTATCAGTTTAAAAAGCAGTTTAATGTTCAGAAGAAAGATTACTAATGTATGATGGGAAACGTTTGGCCACATTTGGTTGTTGAAGTTAAGACAAATGTAATACACACACATACACACACACCATAAGGGGACCCACGAGTATTGCCCTTTAAAAGACTTTAGAGTTTTCTGCTGTAAAGAAAGCTGTAATGTATAGTAAAACTAAATGTTGCGTGGGTGGCATGATTTGAAGAAGGGAAAGGCTTGTAAATTTACCCAAATGCAGTTTGGCTTTTTAAATTATTTTGTGCCTATTTATGAATACATATTACAAATTCTAAAAGTTAAGTGTGTTTGCAAAAAAAAAAAATAACTACACAAAAAAGGGACCAGCATGTTGATTCTAGGTTGAAAATGTTATAGGCACTTGCTACTTCAGTAATGTCTATATTATATAAATAGTATTTCAGACACTATGTAGTCTGTTAGATTTTATAAAGATTGGTAGTTATCTGAGCTTAAACATTTTCTCAAATGTAAAATAGGTGGGCACAAGTATTACACATCTGAAAATCCTGACAAAGGGGACACATAGTGTTTGTAACACCGTCCAACATTCCTTGTTTGTAAGTGTTGTATGTACCGTTGATGTTGATAAAAGAAAGTTTATATCTTGATTATTTTGTTGTCTAAAGCTAAACAAAACTTGCATGCAGCAGCTTTTGACTGTTTCCAGAGTGCTTATAATATACATAACTCCTGGAAATTACTGAGCACTTTGAAATTTTTTGTTTTTTTTAAATGTCTAAAATTGTCAGTTAATATATTATTTTATGTTTGAGTAAGAATTTTAATATTGCCATATTCTGTAGTATTTTTCTTTGTATATTTCCAGTATGGCACATGATATGAGTCACTGCCTTTTTTTCTATGGTGTATGACAGTTAGACACACTGATTTTTTTTCTGATAAATTCTTTCGTTGAGAAAGACAATTTTAATGTTTACAACAATAAACTATGTAAATGAACAGAATTTTGTCTTCTTTCTGGGTGAAGGAAAAAAAGCAACATACATTAGACAGAGTTGATTGACTTGGGATAGGTCCCTTATTTAACATGTGAGTTTCAAACTGCCAACCCAGCTCTATGCTGACAAAAGGAACTGGGTAATTGAACTAATTTCCAGAAAACTCAGTACAATATTTTTCTTTAAGCAGAAGTTTCCAGTGTGGCAACCTACATTGATCAGAAGCGATTAAGACTATCTCAACTTTTCTGTTAACTTTGCTACAGCTTTCAGAAGAGAGTTCAGGACACCAAACAGCTTTTGAACTTCCGCAAGTCCAAAGTCTTGTCAAATTTTCATCTTGCACAATGTTGAGGAGGTATATTTTTAAGATTTAGGAAGTCAACATAGATGTGAAGCGTGTTGTACTTAATCTGGAACTTTTCAAATTCCTCTACTTAATACTGTTGTAAAGATTCTTGGTGGAAGGACCAGCATTTTGGGCCCTTTGGGCCTTGGGTCAGTGGTCTTTGGAACAGAGCTGAACTTTGTAGAGGCATTTCTTGCAATTTTTTCTTCTGCAGTGGATAGTGATGAGATTGATCACAGTTTTAGAATAATATTTCACTTTAAAAGTTTCTCCAATAAATAGTAAAATATCCCTGTGTCAGGTGCCTTGTGTGGTATAAGCCAGTTATATCACAGCCTTAGGATTTCACCCCAAATCAACTTTTAGCAAGAAAGTTATGCTGTTCATTCACTTAAAGTCTGGGCTGCCTCTGGGCACCACCCTGGCCCACGGGCAGTGGAGGTCCACTGAGTTTCTCCTCAGGACAGTTGTGAATTCACAGAGCACAGAACATGGGGGCAGCCTTCTTCACTGACCCTGGTGAATTACCAATCTCCTTTGGGTCCCTGAAATTTACAGTGTTACGGTTTTTAAAAAACAAACTTGGAACAGGAAATTGCCATGGAAGTCCTCTGGTTACTTTTATTTTGCTCCCCTCTTCTTAAAAAGACGAGTTTTGAGGGTGGGTTAAACAGAGAAAGCAGGTCTCCCAGTAACTTAGGTTGTTTTTAGGAGGTGGGTTTCTCTGCAGGTAACTTGGAGGAGCAAAAGCGGGTGACCATATAAGAGACTGAATAGTAAGTGAAATGTTCAATTGCCTGCCTTTGTTGAAAAGATGAGGCTTGCCTTTTTTATTTTCACAACTTCGGCCCAACCAAAGCTGAGCACTAATAAGCAGAAAAGAAAGAGAAAGCTCTTTAGAAATAGTAGAAGTCTGTAGAGCCGTCAGCACTCATCTCCCAGGGGTCTGCAGCCCGGGACAATTACATTCCGACTCAGAATCCCATAGAGTTGCACCAGGAACGAACTCTGTTGCCGGTTCTCCCTTAAGGAAGAGGCTGCGCATCACCCGAGGCCAATGGGGTGGTAGGCAGTGAGCATCCCTCCAGAGAATTTGGGGTGAAAGGAGGGAGGGATGACCTTCTCCCACGGCCGCGTGCACACTGCATGCGCCGCCTCCGCGTGTCTTCAATTGTAATACCTGAGTTGCAAAGTGGCTAGTGCTTTTCTGCTTCATAGTTATCTAGTCTCTTTCCAACTCCAGGCTGTACATCAGGGTTGTGAAGGGAAAGAGTTTCGCATGCATCTATCTCTCTGGGATTTTTTGAGATCGGCGCAGCTGAGGACTTTTCCTGTCTGTCCTAGTCTTTCTAGGAGGAAAATGCAGGAAAAGCAACAGACACGCTGCATTCCAAAGCTAGATATTGCATGGAAGTTCTTTAGAAAGAGATTAAAACTTTATAATAGGGGCTTAATTTCTCACTCCTCTTCCCAGGTCCTCTTTAAGAATGTCAGTTATTGTATATCGTCCTGGTTATGAAAGTACATAATCATTGTTCCGAAGACTTGACCATACATTTTTCAGTTTGGCGAGGTCTAATTTTAAGTTTTCACGGTGCCCTAGACCCACTTTGAGTGGTTGCTTAGAAGGCCCTGACTTTACGGACAAATGCCCTTAATCCAAAGGACAGGTGAGCTGCGCTACAGCCTGCTGCTTGCAGAACTCTGCTTCTGCTTGCTTCCAGCAACCGCCGCCCTCTCATTAAGTGTCCAGGCTGTCCTCGGCCCTCGCTCTGGCCTTCCGCTTGGTCTTGATGCTAACAAGAGAGAGACCTCGGGCTCAAGGAGCTGGTAGCACCCTGCAGTGGCAGCGGAACCCAACGACCTTATCTCGCGTATTTCTTTTGGTGCTTGACTCCATCCCTAGAGAGTTTGAGTGCCCTCTTCACTAAAAATACCTATTCTAAATCTTGTGCGACACTGGTGTGCAGAGTGCAAAGAGCCTGACAAACTGAAGAATGGCACTTGTGGGTTCAATTTCACTTTGCCTTGAGTCAGTGCTTCCACACGAATATTCAGTTATCTAGTTATTTTAAACCTAGGCGCCGCCCGTGAATATTTCCAAGATGCAAACTGGTCTGTGAGGGAAAAGTTTGATTTCATTGTCATATTTTGATTACAGAGTTTTCCAGTACAGGGTACATTTTCATCCCGCCAGGCCCTATGCAGGGTGGCGACACTACAGCGCTTCTAGACACTGCGCGTGTCGCGCATCTCCGCGCCACCAGCATCCTGCCTACCACCGCACACACGTCCGTTTCCCTTTCTATCCGCGGCGCGGCAGCGCGGAGGTGGCTTCGGAGAGTAAGGACTGGGGGCCTCCCGGACTGGCCTCGTCTCTCTCACTGGGGGACGCCTATCTCCAGGCCCTGTGGGCCTGCAGCCACCTAAAAAATGAAGGGGGGTTCTATGAAGGCGGGGAGGAAAAGAGGTTGTCTAGTCCTGCGGATTTAAAAAACTTTTCTTTTCGTATTATTTTGACAATTGAACAGAATTCTGGGAATATCTCTGAGACATCCTTCTCCGAAAGGGTTTTTTGAAGGCTTTATTTTATTTTATTTTATTTTATTTTTTGCCCCCCGCACCTGCTACCACAATCCAAGATCAGGAACTGTTGCTTCTTGGGCGCACCTGGGAATTTCTCAGCAATCCAAGCTTCCCCGGCATCCATCGAGCCGACACTTGACTTAATTTTACAGTTTCACAGAAGACGGATGGGATTGGGGTGTAGTCTATCCTTTCTCGCCTCGGGTCTCAGCCACGGCTGAAAAGTGCCCCCCCCCCACCCCGCTGCAACAGTGTTAGGGAAAGGATGTGCCTAGATCCCGGCACCTGACAGAAGTCAAAGCAGAAATATCCCACAGCTGCATTCTGGGGAGATTTATGTTTCCCACGGCTGATTTTACTGGTAAAGCAAGGTATGAATTTCAAAGAGTACCAACATTTTTAAAAAAGGAATTCGTTCTTAATAATAAAATAAACACGCAAAAATCTGATTTCATTTGTACTTTTTAACTGTATTAGAAACCCCGAGTTGGATACTATACATAAACATTTAGAATGGCGAAACCGTCATTTAAAGTCATTTTCCCTTAGTGTGTTTCCTGAGCACGGCTGGAAACGACCGCTGGGGTCCGCAAAGTCTTTTCTCCGACCTTGACGTTGCGTTTCCTCAGGGAAAGTCCCGCTTGTGTCTGAGGGCGCTTCCAAAAGCGGTCCTGCTTCCAGAGCTGGCACGGAGGGCCCCCACCCCAAGCTGGGAGCAGAAAGAGAGACACACGCCTAGTCTCAAACCCCCGACGTGAACTTCGGGCCCAACAGACCGTGGGGGCAAACTCCAGAGAGCGGGGCTTAATCACCTAGTCCCCACGCCTTCTCACTGGTGCCCCACCTTCCCAATCGGGTCTGATTTTTGAAGTCCCAAGGTCACTGGAGAGGACGTGTGTCCATTTGCGGTTTGGCTGGGAGCGAAAGTGGAGGCGCAAGCTCTCCGGCTCTGTCTACTGCGTTTTGCAGACTTAGAATTTGACTCCGCAGGTTGCACCCGGATACTTTGCTGAGGGAGCCCAGGGGCAATTAGGGCCAACTCGCCCGGGTTAACTTTGTTTCCTCCGGTTCCTGTCCTGCCAACTCCAGCTGTTGCTTCTTTCCCAACTGTTGTCTGTCCCACAGGACCGGAGGCCGCAACAGGTTCCAATCGCCGGCAGGCTCGGTCCTGTGCGTCAGGGCGCAAGCACGTGCAGCCGAGATTGCGCCCAGCTTTCCCTGCACCCACTGATCAGTGGTCAGTCTTGGGTCTCCCCGAGTTGTGAGTGGGGTTGGAGTGTCCATCCACACCACACTAGGGAAAATGTTTTTTTTTTTTTTTCTAGTTGTGGGCGGGGCAACAGGCGTTAGGACGCGAGTTGGAGGCACGTCGGAACCAAGGGAAGGACCAGGAGAGGGGCCCACACGTCCATGCCACACGTGTTCCACGTGCTGGACTCCGAAGCTCGGTGGAGAAGTTGCGGGCATCCTGGCAGTGCTTTTGGGTCTCCTGGCAACCCATGTTAGTAGCCCTAGGCCCGCACAAAAGAGGTGGTGACTGGTCAAGTGTTCAAATGAGTGCTGCGCGGGGTGGGGCGGAAGAGCAGCCAGTTTTTCCTGCGGTGAAGACGCGGACAGGCGGGGGTTGCCCTCCCTCTTCTGGGCTTAGCCCATTTCTCTTTGCGGCGCTCAGCTGGACTGGACATAGCGCCGAGAGGGGATCCGGTTCCTTGGAGAGATCGGTTTCTTCCCCCAGGTCATCTCTAACACTTCTACATCTTTATATTTCTATCTAAACTTGCGTTTATTGAAACCAGGATTTCCAGGATATGCGCCACCTGTCGTAACACTTGCAGTGACCAAGTTTCCGTTAAGGGACTTTCCCCGGGTAGCAGGGGGTAGTCGAGGGGCTTCTGTGCATGTTTTCCATCAGGTTCTAGAGGGACTTCTAGAGGCAAGGAGTCTGCTAAGATATTCTGCCTCTGGTATCTTGCAGAAGAGGATCACATTGACTACCTCAAGTTAAAATGGACTTTTGAAAAGCGTGCGGGTAGAGAGAGGGAAGAGACTCCATCAGTAGGCTTCAAGTAGGCCAGTGTTTCTCAAAGTGAGGGTCCTGACCCATTAGTGGTTTGCAAAATCAATGTTGTGACCGTAATTTTTTCAAAGAAATGAAGGATAACAATAGCAAACGTGTGTGCTTTGCATAAAGTATAAAAAGTCTAAGCATTGTTTTCTGAAACTTTTCTTGGCCACAATATAAAATATATTTATGAGTATGGGTCTCATTCCAAAAGTTCTAGAGCCACTGCTGACAGACCAACTGTGCTGGAAGTGAAGGAGAGAGGCTGCTTGTACTGAGAGATGCTGATGAGGGAATTTGAGGAATGCAGTTTTGTGTTCATTCCTCTCCTCTTTTTTCTTTTGTTTGTGTCTCCCATCTCCTCCCCAGTCCTCCACAACTCCCATAGGAGTCTATACATCTTTATCCTCTGGCTTGTTATCAGGACCCTTGTTAGGCATTCTGAGTAAGGGCCAGGGTACAAGTATGTAAAGCTACCCTCTTTACCTTCTCCCAAGTACTTACCTAGTACTTGGGAAAAGAATGAATAGGGATGATGTTCATGGGGGAAGATAGAGAGAAAGGAGTGGAGTGAATGGCAAAGTAACTACTCACCATGTGCCAGATGTTCTCATTTACATGCTATTGCCTGACACAAGGAAAGAAGCAAAAGCTTTTGAGGGAAATAGGTAGAGATAGAGATGGATCAAGATAATGGACCATACTGTCAAATGATCACATGAATGGGGATTGAGAAGATGGAAGAAGATGGGGAAACATGAGGATTTACTTAATTAGGGTGCTAGAATTGAAGGCATGGAAAGGAGAGGACTAAAAAGTCCTAGAAATACAGGATTCCAGGGCATCGAAAGAAGAGAGATAAGTGACAGCAAATGAAAAGAACACATAAAGGATGCTGGGGTTATGACAGTTAGATGTGGAGGCCATAGTAAGGACTATGTAAGTAAGGAGAGGGTAGCTTTAGGTGTGGGAAGCCTTGGGCTAATGCAGACAGCACAGAAATTCCAGGTTGTCACAAAAGAATTAAAAGGAACAAAACCATGGGCATGGAAACGTGCCTCCCCTGTCATCCCACTTCACTGAAGGGCTTTGAACCCAGGCTTGTTTCCTGAAGGGTGCTGTCGTCCCCACACAGGAGTGACGTAGACTCCAAAGATGTGAACCCACGTGAGGGACACATGGCACATGAAGCCTGGTGGCACATGAAGCCAGCTTTCATGGTTTCTGAGGTTCCTCCATCACAATAACTCTACCTACCATAAATTGCAAGGCGAGACCTTATCTCATGTAATCCTCTCAACTTCATTCTGTGAGGTTTGGATTATTGCTTGCATTTTACAAATGAGGAGATGAGGCTCAAAGGTGTTGTTAAATGTCTTGGCCTGTAAGTAGGTGAGATAGTGGAATTTGAATTCGGAACTAAGACATGCAAGGCCAACCACCTTGCTTTTGTGCTACTTGGCGCAGAAGGATTATACCTTACCCCTTTGCTTCTGCAGAAACTAACTATGGGTTTCTACTGAGAGTTGAGGGTGTTGTCTCAGGTGAGTCAGACACCTATGAAATCTCAGTGGGGTAGTGATAATAGCATAGGGGTCTTCTTACTTTTTTTTTCTTTAAAGAGAATAAGCTTCTGTTAGATTACTGTTTGTAGTAAATGCATGGAGTTTTTGAGGTGCTTGCTTACTGCTCAGGAAAAGAATGGGAATGATTGCTGCATGTGTTTTTGTCACTGAGAAAGTCATATTAAAGGTAGTAAAGAGAAAAAATGCTTTTCCTCCTCAAGCTGTTTGAATTTCCTTATATTAATCATTTGATTTTTAGCCAGCTTCTAGGTTTCCTATCAGGAAAACCAAATTGCACATCAGCGAATTCACTTTAGTCACAGCCCCGAGCAGACCACTTTGTAAAACCCGGCTGGCTGTGCACACCATTTACTCTTTCTTTCTACTTCTTCTGTTTTTGTGGCCTACAATGTTTAAATGTTATTAACATTTTCTTAGAAGCTACTCTGACAATCTACCAAATGGCATAAATAGATTTTGCTTAGAGTGTCAAGCCGAGAGTAATATTTCTTCAGAAGACTATCTGCATCTAACTTGGTATGGTCAAAGGGTTGCAAAAATAGTCTTATTATATTACAAAATTTATTAGAATATACACACTTGACAAACAAAATATGGTGGATTTAGGTCAGCTGTTTGCTTATACAATAGATTTTGCTCATCTTTGACATTTAATTTAAGCTTCTCTTATCTGAGGGCTGGGAATGGGATAAGTATGTTCTACATGTATTATGCTTCTTGCTTTATAAAACTTACTTGTTGGCAGCTATCTGGAAATAATTCATAACCAGTGACTTAGGGACAAGGAAGCCTTGTGAGATGCTCTGAAAGTGCCTTTCTGAGACGAAGTTCTGTGAAGTTGAATTATGGAGACCTTAACAGGGGTTTTCAATTTTGAGGAATGTAGATAGCTACATTTGCTTTCTTGGTCTTTTGCTTAATTATTCTCCCTGCATACTGAATTGATACAGCTAAAAACAAGCTTCCAGAAATCCATAATGAATCTGTTTGATGCCAAGAGTCTGTGTTTTGTGTAATCGTCCTGCTCTCAGCAATGCTGGGCAGAAATGTGTGTGGGCCACATGTATGGAAACAGCATCAAAACCATGAGACACATCAGTGACTTATTTTTAATATATCTTAGAAAAATAAAGTCTGCTACTGTGAAATCTGCACTTGCAGATGTGTTAGCCCCAAAATACCTTTAAAGGTGGCCGTGGTGTGGTGGGATATGTTGGTATTCATGAGTGTTTTTGCATGTTTGACATGTTATGTAGGGGATGCTGCTCTGTCTTGTATTTTCCCCCCAATAGTGCATGATTTCTCACTAAAATGTAGCTATTGGTGTTTATACTTGGGGTTTGTAAGACTGCTTGTTGAATGAATGATTTTTTGTTATTTATGCAAATGATGATTTAATGAATTAGGCTATGACTGCTTTTTATGTTATGGCCAGAAGAAGAAGGCTGTACTTAAAAACAACTAACTGGATTTTTATTTTTTAAAGAAAAATATATGTTAAAATATATTTGATACATGTCAAACATCTTAAATTTGCTATAATCCTAAGTTAGCAAATAAGGAAGAAGCAATTCTATGGAGTTATTATGCCCTCAGAAGTGGAGGAATTTGGGTACTAAAATCTGATGTAATGAATAGAGGTTTTGAAATCAGTCTGAGTAGGCTTTAAAATTGTCCTTTATTCATTTATTTTTGAAAGTGGTGAAAAGGTTCCTAGTAGGGAATTGCCAATTGAACTGAGAAGTCTAGGTGGGCTTGAGGTAAATATATTGTACAAAAACCCATGCCTAAATAGAGAGAGAATCAGAGATCACAGCAGCATTCTCTTAATGAGATAGAAGCTTGGTACAGTGGTCATCTCCTCTTTGTAACATCTTTGTCAGTTTCCAGATGAAAGTCAGTAAATGAGTTCAAAAGAATTAGCTAATCTTTGGTGAGACATTTTTTAAATTTGTGAGTATCGTGTTGCTAAAAGAACTACATTTGTTTTTTGAGTGTTGGAAAAGGCAACTACTTTGACAGAAAAGCATTTGCTCCCACTTTTTAACTTGTAGGACAAACATGAGTGCTACACAGTCTGTTCTAATGTCTATTGAGACTTATCTAAGGAGATATTTGGCTGAAAGTTTTGTATTTCAGAACTAATAAGTTGTTAATTACCATTTCTCTTTTTAAAACAGATATTGCTGGTAACATGGTTTCTCTTTAAATGTTACTCTCTTTAAGACTGTAACTGACTTTAAGGCTTTGACATTTTTCTGTCCCAGATATTTCTCATGTTTTAAAATCTCCACCTGTTGTCATGTGCCAGGATAGCACCGTGCCTCCAGGTGGGAGGACAAAGGGACAACTTTCTCTGTCTAAGGTGTCGGGGCTGCTTTTCTTCTGCAGTGGAAGTTTTACGTGCACTTTCCTTTGTACCTTCTCCCTGAAGATGAACATATCACCTCTAAGACACACACAGCAAATGTGGCCAGGGGCTTGACAAGAATATCAGAAGTTTACTTTCCGTTAGCACAAGTATTTAATGTCTCATCTTGCAATTCAAATGGTATCAAGAGACCAACTTGCATGTGCTATCTACCGACGTCTTCCCAATTTCTCTTCTTGAGTAACAAAGCCTAGGTCTTCCACATCCCTTCCTGAGCAAAATTTCATCTATAAAACACAAACAACAGAAAACTTGTACATTGAAAGTGCAGTACTGTACTTTTAAGAATATTATTTTGATTTGTAGAGCAATGTTAATGATTATAGTCTGACACTAACAAGACTGCAAATCTCATTTCCAGTGTTATGATTTAGGAGAAGTTGCAAGGGTTTTTTTTCTTGAATGTGCAGTGTTTTGTATGCTTAACATTGCTTTCATCAAAATATGTACTGTTGACTCATTCATTACATTTCTTGTATGTACTTAACTGAAAAGCAAGGAAAGAAAATCAAGAGCTTGTCTTTCCTTGAGTTAATTTCCCTTAACATGTATTCAAAATAAGCATTCCAGTGTAGCATAATATAAGCATTGCAGTGTAGCATAGTATAAAATAGTTATGAAATTTGATGATTGTAGGAAAATTGGTGTGGGTGAGAAATGCATCATTCATTAGATTGCAAGTAGCAATGTCTGATATAGAAAAGGCAAGGTACTATAAACAAGAAGCTGTAAATAAGCAGTTTTTGCTTTTTTGTAACTAGAATACAAATACTTGCATTATGTAGACATATTCATAAATTTTGATGATAACTTAGTGAAACAGGATCATAAATATGGAAACTAGGCATACTATTAAATGTATATGATTTCACAATGAATACTTATTATTTTTAAAAGTCTGTGTTCCTATGGCCTTCACTTAGAAAAATCAATCTCTCAGTGCTATGAATAGTCTAATCATTTTTTTCCTCCAGATAATAATGGTAACTTCCAAAACTGAAGGCTGAAGCACAGCAGTCAAATTTAACCACCCTTTGATCAAATTACAAAACTGGTGACTAAAAGGAACATGAAACCCATGATACATTTTCACAAAGTCTTATTTGAAATTTTACTCAAATTAACATGAACACTGTCACATGCGCTGAAAATTGGTTGAAAGACTATAAATAAAATCAACTGTTATCTGGCAATAAACTGACGTATGTGGAGTGATTCATTGGGTTTTTTTAATGAGGTTTTTATTTAACCTTATTATTAATAACTGTTATAATGGGCAGAGATCATACAAATGGTACTGGATGGAGAACTTGGTGATACTGGAGACATACAGTGGCACAAAGAGAGGTCAGGCATCCGCGGAGGAAACACAACGCTTCTCAGCTGAGCAAGATGAAAGCAAATATATCCAATACATGTCTCAGCATAACAAATTTGAAATACGGAGTATCGGTGCAAGAGAAATATTTGTGAAATGCTAATGCTTGGAGTGAAAGGTAGATGAAAAATTGGGTAGAAATACTCAATATAAAATTAGAGCAAAAAAGCTTACGTGCTTTTAAAGCTGTATGTCCAGGGACTTCTCACTATCAGAACAAGAGAGGTGCTAATCTTTTTCTGTGGAGAGCGTTGACTAGGCAGTGCCAGAATCCTGCATGCAGCCCTGAACTTCCTAGCACCAGCGAGATGTTGACAAATTGGACAGATTTCAGAGAACCACAACAAATATGATAAAGGGCTGAAGCAATTGACTTATGAGGAAAGATTAAAAGAACCAATTATGTGTTGCTTACTTAAATAAGACAAGCACTAGAGTGGAGAGGAGAGACAAGAAACCATGTGTGATTATTTGAAGAGTGTAAATACCAAGGTAGGAGATAAATTGTTTAGATTGGTCCAAGGTGGCAATAACTAAGAGGAGAAAAATAAGTAAAGAGGAATTTGGTAGATTACCAGAAACATAATATGCAGTGATGTTAATAGTAAAATAGTGGCAGGAATTTTGAGGAATTAGTAAACTGTATTGCTTTCTTTTTAATGCAAAAAAGACTGCTTTATTCATTACTAGGAAAACTTAGATGAGAAGGAAGAAAAGGAGGAAAAAACCAACAGTTTACTTCAATTTATCATGTGAAAATATGTATATGTAGTTTAAATTAAATATAACATTCAAAGAAAGGTCAGAGTGAATCTTAAATTAGGCTATCCTAAAAATAGGACCATTCCCACTATCATAGGTCTTAGCATAAGATCTACTTTTGACCACATATATTCTATAGTAGGATAATCTTACCTGGGTCAATGTAAGAAGAGGATTTTAATGTTTTCTTTTAAAGAATATTCCTCTCATGGTATTGTTCTTCTCATAATGGAAGTGATGTTGATGGAACTCAGTCCAGTATCAAATTGATAAAAGAAGTAAGACGTGTTTTCATTGGTCTTTTATTAGTAGTTTTTCTGGCATGCTTCTCTGAAATTTGGCTCAGTTGGAAGGGAAAAGTATAAATGGAATGAAGTGGCCACTTTAAAATATAGTAAGCATGGAAGTGAGGGAAAGGATATTACAAAGCATGCTGCTCCAGAAGCCAAGCAAAGGAAAAGATTTCTCCCAGTGTCAATGAGAAATATAAATGGATCTAAAGACAATAATGGCAAATGACAAAAAAAAAAAAAAAAAAAAAAAGGAGTGACTCAAGGCTCATAAGGATCTCCTGCTTTCTGTGTCTTAGTGAGAGAGTGATTTTCCAGTGCTAGAAGAGGCAGCATGTGAGGTAGAGATGCAGAAGGAGAATCTCATTAACATGAGCTCTCCACTCCCCATGCACTTTGAAACTGCCTGCTGTCAGGCTGCTGAGAAGCCAACATATGCAGGCTTCCAGGGCGTGCATGCTGCAGAAGGCTGCGTGTAATTATTTCTGGAGAGGATCCAGTGTATGATTCCATGAAAATACTGTCTTATAGTCTGTCTTGATTTGAACTGATATTTTCTATACATACAATTTCAGCTTCTAACAATGAGGTATCATATTGGGGGAGCACACAGGTATTTTCTTGTATGCTTTGTAGTAAATGTTGATATCTGAACTCTGGTGGATTTGCTGTGCTGATTAGAATAAAGAAAAAAAAACAAACAACATTTGTTTTTACTTTTTGGGGGGGATGTTGTTGTTTATAGCTAGTGCATGATAGCTTGTATCAATTATAGCCTATAATTGGCTCTATCTGGAAGGTCTTTAAATTTCTAATAGGTGTGTTTTATACCAAAAGTTAACACATAATTTCAGTTTCAAGATGACATATAGAGTGTCTGTATTCTCTTACTCTTTTATAGGAGATCCCAGTTGGTTTTATTATTTTTATTAAAAATTATGTTTTTAAAATGCATTGTCCTAATAAAAGTCAGTAAACTATACTTACAAGATACTGTTATTAAGTGGAGAGGATACTGTATGATTTTTTTATTTTGTAAATGCTTATAATTTCTTGTTTTTATTTAGCAAACTCTTCAGCCCAGACATTTAACTTAATCATTTTTGCCTTAAAAGCAATAGAGAAAAGATTGCGCAGGTAAACTATGCTGTGAGCAAACATTTATAATTGCTAAACTGCTTTACTTTTGTTTCTGTGTTAATGATTTAGTGGAAAAATGACCTTGTTTTTGCACAAAAAACTAAAATAAACAAAGCTGTTATCATTGACTTTTTCTTGTAAAACTAATCATAAACTTTTCTAACAAGGTACATTTCTGCTATAACTACTTGTGCATTTAAAAATACCAATATGGGTAAATGAGGGGGTTTATTTTATTTTCAGTATTATGATTAGCTTATTAGAAACATTCTAAATTCTTCATGTTATTTAAAGGATGTTGAGTTTTAGATTACTCTATTTACAGTGTTTATACCTAGGTTCTAAAACTGTTTAATAGCAAAGCATTTCTATTATTCTAATTTATTTAATAACCAATAATTTGTTGTGATACTGAGTTTTTAAAATCATTTCTTTCTTTTTCTTTTTAGTCTTATTATGGCTTAAATGTGGAACTTCAGTCCAAACCTTTCAATTTACATGTTAAACTTTTTGTTCAGTTTAATCTTTACATTATTTTGAGCTCAGGGTCTGACCACACAATTTTCTGAAGTGATTATATAATTTTTTCTGTGCTGTTTGTGGTTTCTTTCTGTCTGTCTTTTGAAAGCATAGGACAAGTCCAATCAGGATGGAGGGGACATATTAAGGAAGCTGAGTGTTATGCAATGAGACTATGAATGAGTGGTCTAGATCTTTTTAAATTTACTACGTTATGGCACAGCATGTGATTTTTTTGGATACAAGAACACTATTATTGGCTATGACATAACTTGTGTAGTGTTTATAATGTCTACTTTGTAAATTAGATTGATTTTTGAGACAGCGATTTTTATCTTCTTAGGAAGATAAACACTTGTTTGTTTATGGAGTAATAAAATGATAAAGCTAAGGTGGTCTCACAAGTTGACTAGGGCCATCATGACTGTCAAAGACCATATACCATTTGATCTCCAGCTACACAAAGGGTACCATGTCAGGGAATGGGGATCTGAGAAAAATTTTACGAGCACTTCAATACTTAGACACTAACTGCTTTTAATATGCCATTAAAAGAAAAGAAAGATTTATCTTTTGATGAATTTCTGGGACCTAGCGAAAATTCTTAAGCACTCAAGTGTTCTATCTCATAGAGCATTAACACATTTATATTCCAGATAAACATCTCAGAAATGATTGTTTTTAGGCCCATTTTAGGAAGGGCATATTTTGCATATAAAATATTATGATACAGTGACAGAATATTATAGCATTTAGTGAACGATTTAGTGAATAATCTCCCAAGTATTTTTAGGATGCCAAGTGTATCTAAATTACATTATGTACATTTGGCTTACTTATACAGAATGTATTTATTTATAGAAAAAGTAGGTTTTGAAATGATTCTTTAACATATGTGAATAATTTCAATTGATTTTTTTCCAAGGAAAAAGATGTCTTTAAGTTGGTATGAATAATGAAAATTTTTGACAATGGGGAGCTTTGTTTCTTAACACTTTCTTTGTGGATTTATAAATAATTACTTATATTCTAAAGATGTACACAATGTAGATAAAATGCTTGAGGGAGTAGACATATTATTACATATAGAGATACTAAACTGCTTTGACACTTACAGGGCATAAATAGTGGCATACCTAACCAAAAGTAAGCAAAAAAAGTGGTAATTAAAACTTATTTCTTTACAGGTTCAAAGTTGGTCTGTTTAAAACAGGCTAGGTCAGGTAAATATAACAAAAGGAATTAGGCAGTGAGCAGTTTTGCCTCATCTTAAGTCCCCTGAATTTTCATTGAGAGTCTGGGGTCTGCAGAAATGTGGAAATACAATGTGTTGAGGAGATCAATAGGACATAACCCTATTTTAGAGCTTTTTGTTTTCCATGGTTGTACACAATACTCAGTTTACTGATTTTGTTACCCTTGTTCTTATCAAGGTAATATTTTATTATTGATAATATTTTATCAATATTTTAATTGATTATGCTATTATAGTTGTCTTATTTTTTTCTCCCTTTATTCCTCTCTGCCTTGCACCCTCGCTCCCACCAGCATTTCCCCATCCCCTTAGTTCATGTCCATGGGTTGTACATATAAGTTATTTGGCTTCTCCATTTCCTATACTATTCTTAACCTCCCCCTGTCTATTTTGTACATACCCTTTATGCTTCTTATTCCCTGTACCTTTTCCGCCATTCTTCCCCTTCTCCCTCGCTGCTGATAACCCTCTATGTGATCTCCATTTCTGTGATTCTGCTCCTGTTCTAGTTGTTTGTATAGTTTGCTTTTGTTTTTGTTCTTTTTTTACGTTCAGTTGTTGGTAGTTGTGAGTTTGTTGTCATTTTACTGTTCATAGTTTTGATCTTCTTTTTCTTAGATAAGTCCCTTTAACATGTCAAATAATAAGGGATTGGTGATGATGAACTCCTTTAACTTGACCTTATCTGAGAAGCTCTTTATCTGCCTTTCCATTCTAAATGATAGCTTTCCTGGATAGGATAATATTGGATGTAGGTCTTTGCCTTTCATGACTTTGAGTAATTCTTTCTAGCCTCTTCTTGCCTGTAAGATTTCTTTTGATAAATCAGCTGATAGTCTTATGGGAACTCCTTTGTAGGTAACTGTCTCCTTTTCTCTTGCTGCTTTTGAGATTCTCTCCTTATCTTTAATCTTTTTTCTTTTTTTAATTTTTTAAAAAATTTTAGATTATTCAGTACAGTTTCTATCCTTTATTCCCATTCCAGCCCACCCATCCATCCCTCCCATTTCCAACCCCCCTAGTTTTGTCCATGTGTCCTCTATATTTGTTCCTGTAAACCCTTCTCTTCTCCCCTGAAATTCTCTCCACTCTCCCCTCTGGGCACTGCCAACCTGTCCTCTATCTTTAATCTTAAGTAATGTAATTATGATGTGCCTTGGTGTGTGCTTCCTTGGGTCCAACTTCTTTGGGACTCTCCGAGCTTCCTGGACTTCCTGGAAGTCTATTTCCTTTGCCAGATTGGGGAAGTTCTCCTTCGTTATTTGTTCAAATAAGTTTTCCATTTCTTGCTCTTCCTCTTCTCCTCTTGGCACTCCCATGATTAGGATGTTGGAACTTTTAAAGTTGTCATGGAGGTTTCTAAGCCTCTCCTCATTTTTTTGAATTCTTGTTTCTTCATTCTGTTCTGGTTGAATGTTTATTTCTTCCTTCTGCACCAAATTGTTGATCTGAGTCCTGGGTTCTTTCCCATCACTGTTGGTTCCCTGTACATTTTCCTTTATTTCACTTTGTATAGCTTGCACTTTTTCCTTTATTTTGCAACCATAGTCAACTATTTCTGTGAGCCTCCTGATTACAAGTGTTTTGAACTATGCGTCTGACAGGTTGACTATCTCTTCATTGCTTAGTACTATTTTTGGAGTTTTAATCTGTTCTTTCATTGGGGCCATACTTTTTTTTGTGTGTCAGCATACCTGTTGTATAGTAAGAGCCTTAGGTATTCCCCTGGGAGGGGCAACCCAGGTTACTGCATTGTGGTGCTGTAAGTGGGGGAGGGGTCAGAAAGGGAACAGTGCCACTTGCTCAGCTCTCAGCTGGCTTTCAGTCACCTCCTCTGCTACCCACAAGCAAATTAGGCCCTTCTGGTGCTGATTTCTGGGTAGGTGGTTTTGTGTATGTTCTAAGATCCTGTGGGTCTCTTCAATGAACTCTCCTGTGAGGCTGGGAGTTTCTCCCACTGCACAACTCCCACAGGTTTTTACAGCCAGAGGTTTTGAGGCTTTATTTCTCTGCACTGGAAACCTGGGTTGTGTGGTCTATCTTGCTCCACAGTTGTATCAGCACGTGAATAGGGAACTGCCTGGTCCTCCAGCTGCTGTCTTGCTGTGTGTCCTGTTCACCCTGGCTGCCCTTCTCCACCCCTCCTACTAGTCTGGATGAATGTTTTTCTTTAACTCCTTGGTTGTCAGACTTCCATGCAGTTTGATTTTCTGGCAGTTCTGGTTGTATTTTGTTTTTAAGTTGGTTGTTACCCTTCTTTTGGTTGCAAAAGGAAGTGAAGTGTTTCTTTTTGTTTATTGATTTTTGTAAAGTATATTTTATTGATTATGTTATTATAGCTGTCCCATTTTTCTCCCCTTTATTCCCCTCTTCCCTGTACCCCACCTCCCTCCAGCATTCCTCCTCCTCCTTAGTTCATGTCCATGGGTCATATGTATAAGTTTTTTGGCTTCTCCATTTCCTGTACTATGCTTAATGTCCCCCTGTCTATTTTGTACCTACTGTTTATGCTTCTTTTTTGCTGCACCTTTTCTTCTACCCTCCCCCCTTCCCTTCCCTGCTGATAACCCTCCATGTGATCTCCATTTCTCTGGTTCTCTTCCTGTTCTAGCTGTTTGCTTAGTTTTGTTTTTGTTTTTAGGTTTAGTTGTTGATAGTTGTGAGTTTGTTGTCATTTTACTGTTCCTAGTTTTGATCTTCTTCTTTTTCTTAGATAAGTCCCTTTAACTGTCATATAATAGGGGCTTGGTGATGATCAGCTGGAGTGTTTGTCTCCATCTTGGCTGGACTCCTCTATTTGAGGTTTTGAAGGGAATAATTAACCTACTTTGTGCTGATGACAAGAACCTTTCCAGAATTAGATGAAATAACTGGTTTAATGTCATATGTTTTAGAAAAACAAAGGAAAGAAGCAGATTCCGGTGGAATGGTGGCTTTTGAATCTTTTAGGAGTATTCTGGGTGATAGTTTTGAAGATGTGTACAAATAGAAGAGTTGACTAAATGTAAGGTAACAGTTACTCCATAACTGAAGAATTCAATGCATTGCATTGTATACAAGATAGAAGCAGATTCCTGACACTCTGTATGAACATTGAAATAAAAATAGCAACATTTGGTAACCAATTGGACATCTATGTTTGTTGAGCATCGTCAACTTCTTGCTGTATCAGCTTGGGCAATTTACTTGTCCTATTGATGCCTCAATTTCCTCATCTGTAAATGAGAAAAAAATACTCTGGCCCATGAAAATCCCCAGTAAATTGTTGTGATTATTATTGTTTCTACTATTGCTGTGTTATTAGTCTCTGAGAATACAAGTATAATTATTTCAATTCCACCTTCCCCTCTTATTAATTTTGCAGTTGTGCTTGGTTGTTTGTAGTGCTATTCATGTGAAGGGCCTCTTCTAGATTCATTTAGTTGACCAGTCTTGATGGCAAATTTTCTATGTGCAAGTACAGGAATGCTGGTAATACAAAGAAGAAAATTTGTAGTCACTTCCCTTAGATTCTTACAGTCTAATAAGAAAGACATACATGAAAACAAACACTTTTCAGTGCCATATGTTAATAATACCTGTAAACCATATGTTGGGAGGGATGGAGTGCCCAAGAATGTTGGAAACACCTTTTTTTTTCTTATACAAAAAAGTAAGTTTACTTCTAAAACAAAAAGGGAATGCATAGACCATTAAAAAGCCTGGGGATTTTTTTTTTGAAATGCTGGCATGTAAAATTCAAGGTAGGGTATTGACAAATGATTAGTTAGATTGATATTCTGTATCAAGATTCTACAAAGCCATATGAAGGAATTTATATTTTATATTTTGACCAATAAGCAATAGGTAGGAATTAATTAAATTTCAACTAGGAAATAAAATCATCTCACCAAGCTTTTATAAAGATCACTCAACTACATATGGAGGGTGAACTGAGGATGAGAAATTGATTTAAGAAATTAGCAGACTGCTTAGAAAGATGTCGTAGACATCTAGAAAAAAGATGGGTGCTTAAATTAGGCAGTGACAATGGTTGTACACAGAAGGAGAATGCATCCAGGAGATGCTTTACAGAAAGCATGGAAATAACTTGGAAATGGGCTAGCTATGAGGGGTAAAGAGAAGGTAAAGAGTATAATCTGATTCTAAGGTTTTAGCTTTGAGCATTAGAGTGATGGCAATAGATACTATGGGTAGAGAGTAATTATTAGGAACTCTAAATACTCCAACTTGGTTTTTTAATTTATGATCTATACTGAACTACATAGAGATATTAAGAACCTTCTCCACTACTGGTATAAAACATGCTCTTTTAATATTTTTGCAATATTCTAACCTATAAATAAAGTGCAATTTTTAGTTAAAGCAATATATTTATATAGTTTAAAATCAATTAAATAGTATTAAAAGGCTTATAAGTTCAGTGGTCTCTTGAAGTCACCAGTCTGTTCTCAGAGGCAACTACGTTTAGCAGTTTTTCAAAGTATTATGATTATTCTTCTGTTTCTAGATTTCTCAATATTGGATATTTATTTGTGAACTTCTCATTATGATAGGTGAGAAATTTTCTCCCTTCCAGGCCATTTTTACTTCTCTCTGCTTCTTTTCATTTCCCTGTCCTTCAATCTTTCAATGTAGCTATATCATAATTTTAGTCCAGGTAATAGCACATCATTATGAGTTTTTATATGGTGAAAATTAAGCTATGTGTATTTGTTTATTTTTAATTCTCACTTGAGGACAATTTTCATTGTGTTAGAGTGGTAGAGAGAGAAGGAGAGAGAGAGACAGAGAGAGAGAGAGAGAAGAGAGAAGCATTGAATGGTTGCCTCCAGTACCCACCCTGACCAGGAATCCAACCTGTAACCTCTGGGTGTATGGGACAATGTTCCAACCAACTGACCCACACCAACCAGGCCAAACTATGATTTATTTTTTAATGCAAATTTTATTTTTCCTTTAAACCTCATTGTTGTTTGCTTGTTTTTCAAGGTTTGTCACTCTACTTCATTTACTGTTTCCTGCATTCTTTCTCACTACTTTTTTCAAGTGCCCAGATTTGTTGTACCTTGTTTGTAATTTCTTTAAATTCTTAAATATAATTCCAAACTCCCCAATAATTTCACCCTCTCATCCCACACCAAGGGAGACCTTTGTACCTCATTTTCCAGATTTTCTATTCTGGTCTTGACTGAATGCAGTTTGGCCTGGGACACAGCTCTCATCCTGAGACTCCCCTTCAATGGCCTTCTTTGTCACTTCCCTTGTTTCCTTGATTTCATGCTTTATTCTTTTCTGGTTTTACTCTCCTGGGCTGTAGCACGTCCTTCAGTAACATTCTTAGAAAGTGTTCATGGAGGTAAATTTTCTACAACTTGGTATGTTTGACAATAACTTTATTTTATCTTAACACTTATTGATAGTTTTGCTGGTTATAGAATTCAGGGTTGAAAAAAACTATTTTCCTCTGAATCTTAAAAGCATTGTACTTTCTTTTACATTAGGTGTGGCTGTTGAGAAGCTTATAGTGCTATTTTGATTAATGCTTTTTTTGGTAGGTCTTTTGTGTGTGTGTGTGTGTGTGTGTGCCTGTGGCCTCTTTTCCTTCCATCTGAAAGGTCCTAGGATCTTATATTTAGCTTTAGTATTATAAAATTTTATGATCCTGGGCTATGGTATAGGTTTTCCTTAATTTATTATGCTGTGTTTTGTGTTTAGTGAGCCCTGTTTATATAGAATGGCATTCAGTTTTGAGAAAATATTTTCAATTATTTCTTTGACAATTTTTTCTTATTTACTCTTTTGGGAACTCCAAGGGAAAACTAAGGATTTTAGACTTTCTGAATTAATTTTTTAATATAACTTTTGTGTGCTATTATTTCAAGCAATAATCAGAGACTGACTTTTTTCAACCACAAGCAGGTAAAAATTCAGTGCATTGACAATACCCTTTCTTGGTGAAGGTATGGGGAAATAAGCCTTCTCCTAGAACTGTTGGTGGGTATCTAAATTAGGATAGCATTTTTGGAAGACAGTTTGGTAGTCCTATGACAATAGTTTCCAAAATTAACTATCCATTCTGGAGAAATTCTCCTTAAGCAAAAAGATTTAGGCCGCATGTATGCTTAGTGTAACATTGTTCCTAAGAGTATAGGCTGAAGCATGTATGCTTAGTGTAACATTGTTCCTAAGAGTATAGGCTGAAACAGCTAAAATGTATTTTAGGGAAATTATTAAATAAACTATGATTTATTCAAACTATAGAATGCAACATAATTGCTAAAAAACACACAAGGTAAGGTATGTAAATTTGACTATGGTAAATCTCTAGGATGTAATGTTAAGAATAATATTTACAGTTATGTAGCATGTATAATATGATCTTGTATATGCATTTATAAATGATATTCTATACATGCGTTGCATATAATGCTTTATACATAAATATAAATGCATAGACAACCTTCTGGAATGTTGAATATCACCCATTTAACAGTGGTTACTTATGGGGAGGGGTATAGAATGTTGAGAGACGGTGAAGAAACCTTTTCTACTTTATTGCATAGACTTTTGCATTGGTATTTTTTCCCCAGGGACTATGTTCTCATGTATAATTACAAATTTAAAAATAAGTTTATTTTTACCATCAAATAAAATTAACCAAGAGACATCCACCTTTCATTTTAATCTTGTGAATTTAATATTTTTTTGCACTGTAATTTACACCTTGAAATTTGTGTATATCCTTGCTTGAGAAGTAGTTTTTATAATGATGCAACAAGCTGAATTTTATTTCTGATTGTTTTACATGTTACTAATTGAAAACATATTTGTCACTTACTCTTTTTGCACATTTCCTGCTTTTCTTGAAGAATGCATAGAGTATAGAGTACAAAGAAAATCATCTATCAAGATTGACTTATCTGAGACTCTCACATTCCTTTAGCTGTGAGAGTCTCAGGGAATGGCTGACAATTAGTTATCTTCAGTGAGAAGAGAGAAGCAAAAAAGAATAAATCAGCTACCACACATGTGAGGCAACCTATAATCAAGAGTTCCATTTTACTCCCATGTGAATGACTTAGTTTTTTTAAAAAAATTTATATACTATATCAAAGAAAAATAGTATATGAATACTTCATATTTGTAGCATCTTCGAAAAATTTATGAAAAAGAACATTTGCTAATTTAAAAATAAACCATATTTAGCCCTGGCTGGCATAGCTCAGTGGATTGAGCGCGGGCTGCGAACCAAAGCATCGCAGGTTCGATTCCCAGTCAGGGCACATGCCTGGGTTGCAGGCCAGGTCCCCAGTGGGGACCACATGAGAGGCAACCACACTTTGACGTTTCTCTCTCTCTCCTTCTCCCGCTCTTCCCCTCTCTAAAAATAAATAAATAAATATTTAAAAAAAATAAAAATAAACCATATTTAAATTAAAAAATATACTGCTGCAAAGAATGCAAATTTGTTCAACAATTGGTCATGGAAAAATGTCTGTTCTTTTTAACTTACATGTATGAGAAGACAATTTTAATGGAGCTTGGTATTCTTCCCTCTCATCACAAGTTACTTGTTGATAACACTTGGTCCTGATGTTACCTGGTTTCTTTAAGAAGAGACCCATCAGGGTTCTCTGTATCAATTCTCAGCTTTGGATTCTAAGTTCAGTTTCAGGTTTGTAATATATCCTGCTGCCAATAATCTTACACAAACATTAACCCTAGAACCACAGTGTAATGATGTGTTCTGATTTTAAAGCGGTTATGAGTGTCTAGGTTGCCTTTCAAAACATCAGATTGAATGGTCCACTTGAAGACTATAAATTCTTCTATAGACAGATGTGTGTGGAATATGACCTCTTTTTAATTTTTCCATGTCATGATTGTCTTTTGAAGTTTCTATTAAGGTAAACTAAAAAAAAAAATCAAGTGTTCCGACTAGGATAAAAAAAAATCACTGTTATTTCAAAGCTATTTTATTTATCCATTAAGAAATGTCCACTTTATACCATTCTTCTTTTTAAATGGAGTAATATAAATACTCAATCTTTTTGAAAGAAAAAAGAAACATACATGCTCTAAGAAAAAAAGCCATATATTTAAATTTTGATCTGTTATGTAAGAGGAAGAGTATATAAATGTTGATGTATCTAAAAGTATAGCTCATATTAAAAATAAGCATTTGTTTTTGCAAAGAATTAGAAAACAATAGATTCAGCAAAAGTAACAATTTCATATTTAGTAGATCTGTACAAATCATTATTGCATGGAGGTTTGTAAAGCACTCAGGTATGGTTAGATAGATGCAAATATATTTATGAAAGTCATACTTTTATATTTCATTGACATTTTATTTATATATTTATATTTTATTGAAAAATCACAACAAAAACAAATGTAATGCCTATTGTTAAAAATCACGTATTCAGAGCTGCCTAATGTATCTATTTAAAGGTTATAAATATTTACTAAAGAAAGAATCAAGCTCTAATCAAAATAAATTATAATTCAGGAACAAGATAATATCATGTTTAGAACTTAACAATCAAAAATCAGAGAGAAGAGCCGTCACTGAAGCCCTTGAATGAGGTTGAATAACCTTCATTCTTTCTTATAGATTCCAGCCAGATAAAGAATTTTTACCTAGAATTACTCTGTTGAATAATAGATTAGCTAGAGTCTCTTTTTGATCCTCATGAAGAATTCCTGGTTAGCCAATTCATAAAATGCAGCTCACCTGGAGCTTCAGGGACATTGGGAGGTAGAGAATGACCAGAGACAGGTCTGAAGAAATAAGTAGGAGCTGATCACACAGGACCTTACAAGCAATATTAACGTCATCCTGAGAACAGTGCGTAGCCATTGACACCAAATACCAAGAGATGATATCCTTCTTATTTGGAGATGATGACTTAGGTAAAGATGACTTTTCTACAGGGTCAAAAATGCCTAAAGAGAAAATTCATATAGAAAAATAAGGTATTAATTAGTTAAACAAACAGTAGGTTTCTTCTATGTACCATATAGCATGGGGGATAAAAAAATGAAAGACATAGATGCTTACCCTAATGGAGCATTCACAAAAATCACAGATACACTACATAACGAGCAGTGCTAAAAGTATGTACACCGTGTTACTAGAATATAGAGAGAGGATGTTCATTCACATTGTTAGGAAATGAAAAAAATCTGGGTGAATATTTTTTTTTCTAGACAAGGGAAGTTATTAAAGTTACTTCGCTTGCCTAGAAAATAAGTAGGAAGTTACTAAAAGTACTTCTGGTGTGTCTCTGTGTGTATATGAAATCTTTGCAAGTTTTACAAGGCCCTTCTTACTTCAAAACAATATACACACATGAACTTGACATGGGCTTGACATTTCCATTTTTAGGGTTGTCCTAGAACATTTCAGAGCTTAATATAATTTAATGTATGGAATAACTGTGTTCCATACATTCATAGAAGGAATTACTGAGACAAATATAAATTTAATGTTTTGCACAATCTATTCTGCTACTTAAGACTCAGTGTTAATTCATTTCAAAATGTACTGAGTACCTGATGAATGCCAGGCAATGTGCTAGAGCTGGGAGTTAAAATGAAGAGAAAGACATAGTTCTAGCTATGTTAGAAACTACAGTCTAGTGGGAAATACAGTTAACTAAACAGGCAGCTCTACTTTATTGTTTTTCTAGTTGGTAAAGTTTTTCTTCTTTCTTACTGGTAGCTATCCCTTCTCAGTACTGAGCCATTTTAGAAATCTAATTTGAGATGATAGTAATTAGTAGTTACGGATGAGTAACACTGTTTTTTCTTGTTCAGCAGCAACTTCCTTTGTTTATCATTCCTAAAAGATAGCATCATAAATACAGAATTGGTTTACATATGTAATATCTTATTTATTCAGCTGGCATGTTTAAACCTTTTGGGAACAAGCCAGTTATAAATGAATGAATAATTATTTACAACTATATTTGATAGAGTACTTACTATATATCCTTTAAGTGTATTAACTCGTTTAATTGTTGGAATGACTCTATGAAGAGGGAATTGTTATATTTGCCAGTTTATAGGTGAGGAACTGAAGCCCTGAGAGGTCAAGTCACTTGTCCAAAGTTGCACAGCCAACAAATTGGAGCTAGGATCGAAGCTTTGATAACTAGGCTCTACAGCCATTGGTCTTAATCAATATACTACACTGATGCCAAATATTCAGTTTAATATAAAGGGAAATTTTAATGCTAGATTTTTAAATTCTGAAGTTTAGATGGTTACTGATCATGATATAATCTGCCACAAAAGATCATTCATTTCCAGATTGCCCCCAGAGACCTGCTGTGGAGTCTGACAGTTCCACCAGAAAACTATTCCTTTGAAATGACATGGGTATTCTAGAAGTTGTATAATCCAGTTGTCTCTTAAACAAGTTTGGGGCCTAAGGGGAGAGCACGTGGGGCAAATGCATTTTTAAAAATTTGGGGCAAGTCAATTTTTTGAAGGATTTTATTTATTTATTTATTTATTTATTTTTAGAGAGGCAAAGGGAGGGGGAAAGAGAGGGAGAGAAACATTAATGTGTGGTTGCCTCTCACACACCCCCTCACCTTAGGTTGTGGCCCACAACCTAAGCATGTGCCCTAGATTGGGAATCACACTGGTGACCTTTTGGTTTGCAGGCCAGCGCTCAATCCAGTGAGCCACACCAACCAGGGCTGGGCAAGTCAATTTTTAGGAGGAAGATGAGAGCACTGGAACCTCACACACTTCCTGTGGAGGATAGCACCGGTGCTGAACTGTATTGGACAGGCTACTAGGGCTCAGCATGAGGGTGATATTACAGTGCTGCTTATCAGAGCTTTTTAAAATAAAGTCTTTATTTCCTTAGAGCAGTTTTAGTTCACAGTAAAATTAAGAGGAAGGTACAGAGATTTTCCATATGTTCCCTACTCCCACACAGGCATAACATCCTATTATCAACTTCCCTATCAGAGTGATACATCTGTAACAATTGATGAACTTATATTGACACATCATAATTATCTAAAGTCCATAGTTCACATTATGGTTCACTCTTGGTGTAGTAAATTCTATGAATTTGGGCAAATATATAATAATAATGTATATCCATCATTATCCTATTATACAAAATAATTTCATTGTCTGAAAAATCTGCTGTGTTCTGCCTGTTCATCCCTTCCTGCCCTCTAACCATTAATCCTTGTATTGTCCCCATAGTTTTGTGTTTTCCAGAATGTCATATAGTTGGAACCATATAGTATTTAGCCTTTCAGATTGGCTTCTTTTACTTAGTAATATCCATTTAAATTTCCTCCATGTCTTTCATGACTTGATAGTGAATTTCTTTGCAACATTAAATAATATCCATTGTCTGTATATACCCCACTTTATTAATCTATTTACCTATTGAAGGATGTCCTGGTTCAAGAGGAGGAGGGATGTCAGGCAATAATGAATAAAGTTGCTATAAACATCCCTATAGAGGTTTTTGTGTGGACAGAAGTAATCACTTCTTTTGAGTACATACCAAGGTGTATAATTACTGTATTGTATGGTAAGAATATGTTTAATTTTGTAGGAAACCACAAAATGCCTTCTAATGTGATTGTAACATTTTACATTCACAGCAGCAGTAAATGAAAGTCTGTATTGTTCTACATCCTTGCTGACCTTTGGTATTGTTGATGTTTCAGATTTTGGCCAAATAGGTGTGTGGTGGTATCTCATTATTGTTTTAATTTGCATTTCCCTAATGACATACAATGTGGATCATCTTTTCAAATGCTTATTTACCATCTGAATATCTTCTTTGGTGAGGGGTCTGTTCAGGTCTTTGACCCATTTTTATTTCTTTTAAAATTATATTTTATTGATTATGCTACTACAGTTGTCCTGATTTTTCCCCCTTTGACCTCCTCTATCCAGCACCCCTGCTCCCTCAGGCAATCCCCCCACCATTGTTTATGTCCATGGGTCATACATATAAGTTCTTTGGCTACTCTATTTCCTATACTGTACTTCACATCCCCATGGCTATTCTGTAACTACCTATTTATACTTATCAATCCCCTTACCTCTTCACCCATTCTTTCATAACCCCCCTCTGATCTGACAACCATCAAAACTCTCTTTGCATCCACGATTCTGTCTCTGTTCTTGTTTGCTTACTTTGTTTTTTATATTTAATTGTTTAGGTATGTATTTTTGCCATTTTATTGTTCATAGCTTTGATCTTTTTCTTAAATAATTCCCTTTAACATTTCATATAATAATAATTTGGTGATGATGAACTCTTTTAGTTTTTTCTTTTCTGAGAAGCTCTTTATCTGCCCTTCCATTCTAAATGATGTCTTTGCTGGGTAGAGCAACGTTGGCTGTAGGTCCCTGCTTTTCATGACCTGGAATATTTCTTGCCAATCCCTTCTAGCCTGCAAAATTTCTTTTGGGAAATCAGCTAACAGTTTTAAGGGAACCCCCCTGTAGGTAACTAACTTCTTTACTCTCTTTATCTTTAACCTTTGCCATTTTAATTATGACGTGTCTTGGAGGGGCCTCTTTGCAACCATCTTGTTTGGGACTCTCTGTATTTCCTGGACTTGCATGTCTACTTCCTTTACCAAATTAAGGAAGTTTTCTTTCATTATTTTTCCAATAGATTTCCAATTTCTTGCTATTTCTCTTCTCCAATCTGGCACCCTTATGATGTGAATGTTGAAATTATTAAAGTTGTTCCAGAGGCTGCTTACACTATCCTTGTGTTTTTGGATTTTTTTTTCTTCTGGTTTTTCTGATTGCTTATTTTTTGCTTCCTTATGTTTCAAATCATTGATTTGATTATCAGCTTCATCCACTCTACTATTATTTCTATGTAAATTGTTATTTATTTCAATTAGTGTATCTTTGGTTTATTTGTTTCCAACTGGATCTTTTTTATGCTGTTGAGGTCCTCACTAAGTTCCCTGTGTTTTGAACTCTGCATTGGATAGATTGATTATCTCCATTTCATTTAGCTCTTTTTCTGGAGTTTTGATCTTTTCTTTCATTTGGGCCATATTTCTTAATCTCCTCTTTTTGGTAGCCTCCTTGTGTTTATTTCTATGTAGTTGAGCTGCGGTTGTTGTTGGCAGATCAATGGGAGGGATTTATTGAGGTAAGTCAGCTGTAAGGATTGACTATGACTGCTGACCACCATCCTCTGCCCTTTGTGAAGGATCAGCTCTGCAGGGATAGTGTGTTGATACTCTGACATGGTCTGTAGCTGTCCACTGGATGCGCTGGCCCTGGGGTTTGTTGGGTGGTGCAGGTCAAGGTTTTGTCCAGTGAAAAACCAGTGTTTTTCCTGGGTCCATCCTGCCTGAGCTATAAAACAATCTGAGATGGTGCTCACTTGTGGTGCTGGAGATACCCAGGTGAAGCCAAGCTATGAATCTAGGCTGGCTGCCAGTAGTGCTGGGCCTGGAGCTCACTGATGCCAGCTATTACTTCTTTGAGAGGATTTGGGAAGTTGTGCAGTATGAGCCAAGGCCAGCCCTTTATGTGGAAAAACAGCTTGGATGGGCCTATAAGTTGAGTGAGGTGGAGTCTCTGGGGATCTCCAAGGTGAGTCAAACAGTGTTAGCCAGTTTGATGGAATCTTAGATAGGACACCAACCTGCTGGCTCCATGGCTGTGCAGGGGGAGGGCTCAGAAAAGGTACAATGACTTCTGCTTATTCTGATGCCAGACACTTCAGTTTCTCGTTGTATGCTGCTGGTGCCCTTCAAGCTGCCACCCAGGCACAGGCACTCAGAGGGAGTGAGTCTATGGGTGGGTTCTTTAAGAGGAACTGCTTGGGACCCTAGAAGGGTTTCTTTCACTTACTCAATCCCTGTTGGTTTTTGCAACTAGAAATTGGGGGGACTTATCTTCTTGATACTGTAATGCTGGACTGGGAGTGCTTGGTGTGGGGCTGGCATTTTTCACTCCTGAGATATCCCTCCTGAATTTTTATCCAGCAAACATGGGTGTGGGACCAGCAGGTTCAGTGTCTGTGCCCCTCCTAACAGTCTGGATGGATGTGGTTTCTTTGATTCCATAGTTGTCCTATTTCCCTTCAACTTGATTTCTGATGGTTCTGAGTGATTGTTTTTCTATATTTTAGTTGTGATTTTGATGTGGGTATGTGAGGAGGTGAGCCATGTCTGCCTACACTGCCATCTTGACTGGAAGTTTCCATTTTTCATTTTGGTTTCTTTTTGTTGAGTTTTAAGGGTTCTTTGTATCAGTTGATTTTAAGATTCAGTGCAAGGTAGGGTTTAATACAATGCTAGTAAAAAGTAAGGTATAATATAATGTAAAACATGAACTAAAGAAAGTTTTGTATTTGTAGGAGAATCATGAGTTTATAGGAGACGAATTGTTGCAACTTAAAAATGTTCAAAGTCAACCATGGCCAGCCATGTTGTAAGAAAGCCCAAGCTGGTCAATTAGAAAAGATATGTATTGAAAGAAAGAGGTAGGCTAGCCCCCAGTTACTATCTTAAATATTTCAACCTCAGCAAATACCAAGTTAAGAATCTCAGTCCCCAGGCATATGGCCCCAGGCCCCAGTTAAGTATTCCGTCCATCTACAGCTCGTTGAACAACCATAGCTGAGGTCCCAGACATTGTGGAGCAATGACCAACCGTCTTTACTGTGCTTTACCACGCTTCTGGATACTTAGAATCATAAATATAATGAAGTGGTTGTTAAATAGTTTTCTGCTGAGCAATAGATAGCCAGACATACTTTTACAGCCCCACTAATACCTGGATTAGGTTTAAGGCTTGGATTGGGCTTGAGTCTTCACGTGAGCTAAACCAACGTAAGCTGCTGTTTCAAGTACACAATTTTTTTTTTGCAATTTGTCTCTAGGAATTTCCTTTGATAGTGCAAATCATTCATGATTAATTGAGCTTTAATAACAAATGCCATTGCTGGCATCTTAAAACTTTTCCAGGTGTACTCTTGAGTTAGCTCTGGTTTAGCTCTCTCTCTGGTTCCATCGGTTTTGTATTCTTAGTATTATATCTCTGTTTTTTTATCTCTTACTGGGATAATGTGAGAAAAACAGAAAAAAAGTAACAACTTTGGATACAATGCATCATGCTTAAGAACAAGACTATGGATTGAATAGAACTTAGGATGGCTTTGACATATGTAGGCTTTGGAAGATTCCTATTTTAAGTATGGATGATGAGCTGTAATACCAGGCTCAGTTCTATGTGTAGTGAAGAGTGGAAGCAGTTAGGAAGTATAACCTAAATAAATAAAATGAGAGATGGTAAAGTATACACAGTTTGTTCAAATAATTTGCTGTGCCCTGAGTGAGGAACTTAACCTCTCTAGATGTCCATTTTGGGTTTCGTAAATTAAAAGGGTTGGATTAGAGGGCCTTTAAAATTACTCCATTTATAAAATGTTTGACCATAAATGTAAAATAAAAGGTAAAGTTAGTAGTCCTAATGTATAGGATATGCTCTGTAAATATTTGTTGAATGATTAATGTGAGACATGTATCAGACCTACCTAGCAGGTTCTGTGATAGTGAAACCTTAGCACTTTTCAAGAATGTTATGATTTCCTAACTTTAACATTTATACATAGAGCCAACATTCAACAAAACTGATGTAGCAGATAATGTTTTTTGTATCATCACAAGTTTCATTCTTTTCCTCTGGGAATTCCAACCATATTCCAGTAATATCTTGGTGGTATTCCTAAAGGATTTTGCTTTTTAAACTGGACATCAACTAAGGTGTTTCAAAATTAAATTAAAGTGAACAATCCCACTCTTCCATGCCACTGACTTAAAAACAAACAAACAAAAAACTAAACTTATTTCGAGTTCATTGGTGGAGTCACATGCAGTTGTAAGAAATAATATTAAGACATGCCATGTCTCCTGTGCTCAGTTTCCCCTAATAATCACATCTTACATAACTATAGTATAATATCACATCTGAGAAATTGACATTGATATAATTCACTGGACTTATTCAGACTTTACCAGTTTTACATGAGCTCATTTGTGTGTGTGTGTTTATTTCTATGCTATATTACCACATGTGCAGATTACAGACTTGTTAAGTACCACAGGGATCCCACATGCAGCTTTTAATAGCAACCTGTGTCCCTCCCCCACTTCTTTCCCTAACTCTTGGCAACCACCAATCTGTTCCTTATCTCTATAATCTTATCATTTCAAACATGTATAAGTGAAATTATATATGGAACCTTTAGAGATTAGCTTTTTTCACTCAGTATAATTGCAAACTGCTGACTTTTAAGACTCAGAAAAATGAAGGTATAATAATGAACTTAAGATATGAGGGAATTGATATTTTTGAATAAGAATTCCTGTGTTTTCTCTCTTTTTCTGACCCCCTGGACGAAACTACCTTGTTTTTTTATTACCATCACCAGTTCATACCATGTCAGCAATCTTTTAACCTCACTAAAAAGCTCTAGTCTAAGAAGGTGGAACCAGAAAAGTTGATTGAACCTGTTCTGTCATCTACCAAATATGTCATTTCCGACAATAAGGGGTTACATTTGATGACCACAAGGGTCTTTTTACCTTGGAAATGTTACGACTAGAATCATTAAGATCCCATAAACAAATGTGTGGTAGCCACTTTAGCATCCAGAATTGGGAAGGCAAGGGAAAGACTCCAAGTGATAGGGTCATACTATAAAGAAACTGGAATAGGAAAGTAACTAGTAGAGGTGAAAAAACTAACAAAATGTTGGTAGTGTCACACAAAATAAAAATAGGTATTATAACCTTGTTTTACAAATTAGAAAACTGAACTGGAGAGTTTAATAATTTGATTAATGTCACACAGTTGGAGGCAGGATTAAAATTCAAGTCTGTTTCCAAAGAAATCTCTCTCATAAAACAAAACCTTTGTTGGCACAGACATAAAAGATGTAAGCATCAAGTAAGGAAGATTCATGCAGAATGAAGTCTGTATGTTGGCTGAAGTAGAGTGGTCATTCTATCCAGTTTGTAGGGGTTGGGAATGTGTACATATATTTAAGAGACAACAGGGAGAATGTGTTTATCACATTGATTTTCAAACTGTGGTTCCCAGACCAGCTTTACTCACCTCATCTAGAAACTTAGAAATGTAAATTTTCTGGCCTCAGGCCTACTGAATCAGGAACTCTTGGGAGTGGAGCCCAGAGATATTTTAACAAGTCCTATAGGTGGTTCTGATGGGCCCTAAAGTTGAAAACCACCAGTGCTCTAACAGGAAGCATATATTGGGTAGTATAAGAAAATGAAGTTTTGAAGGTTAAATTTGGTTCATCTTCTTTGGCTCTAGCCCTTTAAGAAGTTAAAAATTCAACTGTGTAAATTTGAAGATCTAATTTATTTATTTTTCAAAATTTATTTATTGAATTTTTGGGGGTGGCATTGGTTAATAAAATTATATAGGTTTCAGGTGTACGATTCTATAGTACATCACCTGTATATTGTATTTTGTATTCACCATCCCAAGTCAAGTCTCCTTCCATCACCATTTATCTCCCCTTTACCCTCTTCTACCTTCACCACCCCTCTTCCCTCTGGTAATCACCATACTGTTGTCTGTGTCTGAGTTTTTGTAAAATCCATTTGCAATTGGCTTTATGAAGTGATTCATGAATAGGGTAGCATCTCTTCTAGCATCTAGAAGGGTTTGTACTCCAGGGGTTGTATGAAATGGAAGGTATTTGTAAGAAGAAGAATAGGGCAAAGGAGCTATTAACAAAAGAAAAGAAAGGATTATTTTTAGACCAGGACATCCTCTTTTGGGAGGAAGTGTTTTTTAGGATTTTTATCATGCAGATTGCCTATGGTGAGGGATGGAAAATGGAGAGGGCCCACGTGACAGATTACCTTAGTAGATCTAAATTTAGTATCATGGGCTTTAGTGTAAATGACACCATTTTGAGCCTGTGGTTGTTTCTTTAACAAAGTCAGTAAGGTCTTTCAATGGCTAAAAAGGGTGTTTCTATTTTTAAGGGGATTCTTAGGAACTGCCTTTTTTTGTCTGCCCTGTGAATCTGGTCCACTTGAAGGTGATCTCCATTGACTCAAATATAAAATTTTGGTTTGACCTTGATCCTTGCCTTTGGACACTATTCTGTAAATCTGAACACACTTTATGTTGTATTCTGACTTACCTTTGGTAGGGTTGCCCGTACCAGTCCTGGGAGGTTTGGGGGATATAAGATAATTCTGACATGAGATGAATTGTGGATATTTGAGAAGATGGTGGTCATTTTTAATTGAAGAATAAATCTATCCAGGATATTATTCTTTCTTTGAGTAGTCTGCCGCTCTTGGATCTATCTTGCATTCACAGAGTAATGCACAGTGGAGATGGAGATATGAAAATGGGTTGTCACATAACTGTGGTCTTGTAGAACAATCTATTAGAGATTCCTTGCTTGCTTAAAAGTTGATGATACTTGAAAGAAGCCACTGGCTATGAGATGGAAAAAGGTGCCAAGGTTCCATGTCATATATTGCCAAATTATAATGGAATTTGGAGTTTGGAAATAACATTGTGGAAATTACTTAATACATGGAAGGTATGTGAAAGAGCACATCTTCTCTTTAGCAGATATGCTATGCCCTACTTTCCTCTTTACCTGACAAGGCACATTTGATTTAAGTTTTTCTTTTTTTATTCCTTGAGGTTTATATTAAGCTTTAAAACAATATATGAAATAGTGCCTAAGGACCCCAAAACACTGAAGCCAGTGTTCATAAAGCATTTAAAAGGAAATGCTGATACATCTTTTGAGGCCATCCCTGTTAACTCACTGTTACTATAAATGTCTGAGGAGCATATTAATATGCCTATTAGCAATGTAAGTCTATTTCATTTTTGGGTCAAACAGTGAAAGAAATATTTCTTTTTTTTCTTTTCTTCTTGTGATTGCCCTACCTGGGCTGTAACTAGCTGAACATTTACAACTCTGAATGATATAATGCAATTAAGACTCTCTATAACATTCTAATTTGCATATCTCATTATATAGAGTGACACCATTAGAAGACATGTGTTGAAGCTTTCAAAATGATTATGATATGTGAATGTATTATGGGATGAATATGCTTTGCTGAACCAAGATTGTACAGTATTCACAGGCTTACTTAGGCTAGCAAGTCGTTCTTGAGAAAGTGATTTCTGTGAGCAAGTACCAATCATGTTCTTTATTTTGCTTTTCTTCTCTATGAACCAAACACAAAAGCCCCAAAAAAGGAATAAATACTGTAAAATGGAGGTTTCAGAAGACAGTCATTATTCAAACACAACTAGCTGGGCTTTTTATTTTCCGTTTGTCCCTCCAGATCCACTCTTCCGGTTGGGTTTGGTCAATGGGAGGCATCAGCAGTGGAGGGATGCTGAGGTGTTTGTTTTCCTGGCTTCTTCCTTGCTGGGTCAAGATTTGGCAATGACTGCATTTGGAGGAGGATTTTCATGAAATGAATGAAGTTTATACTTTTGAGCCCCTCAGATGTATAGGCTCTTTCCAAAGCCTAGAGAACTCCACCAGTATATTTACATGGCCATATTGTTGTTAAAAGGAAAAAATATATTCTGACACTTAAGAAGTATATTTAAAAATACATTTTGGAATGTTTTAATAATAAAAGTGAGAAATTTAAGACTTGTGATTATAATAAAAATGAAATGTAATTCAAATTTGACTATTAATAAAATATAAAGCAAAAGTGATAAATTGAGCAATTAAATCAGCAGAAACTATTCTGATAGTGAGAAATAAAATACAACTTTTTTCAGATTATAATAAAAGCTATAATTCATAAGAGAAAGAGATAAATTATGAATAAAAATAAATAGGCTCTTGAATTGTATGATAATTTAATTAACAAAGAGGAATGAATCTTACAGACACATTGGAAAAATATATAAATTTGCTGGTATTTGACATAGATTACTGACATTGATGAAGGTAATATAAAACTCTCACAATAAGACTATAATAAGGATGGTTAAGAAACTGGTTAATGACTATTGTCATTTCAAATAATATTTAATATTAGTCACTACATAAGAAAACTTGAAATGCCTTGAAATCCTATAGTTTATATATATGTATATATGACAGAAACTTGATGGAAGCTTTTCCAGATTTTAAAGAAAGAAAGAATAAATTCCATTTCTAGGAATGTATCTGAAGAAGCCCAAAATACTAATTCAAAAGAATATATGAACCTCTCTTTTCATTGCAGTGTTATTTACCATAGCTAAGATTTGGAAGCAGCCCAACTCTCCATCATTAAATAAGTGAATTAAAAATCTGTGGTGCATTTACACAATGGAATACTACTCAGTCATAGAAAAGAAGGATATCTTACCTTTTGCAACAGCATGGATGGACCTGGAGATCATTATACTGAGTAAAATAAGCCAGATAGAGAAAAATGAGTACTATATAATTTCACTCATATGTAGAATCTAATGAACAAAATAAACTGACAAACAAAATAGAAGCAGATTCACAGAGAGCAGACTGACAGCTGTAGAAGGGAAGGGGGTTGCAGGGCTAGGTGAAAAAAGTGAAAGGATTAAGAAAAAAACCTACATAGACAAAGATAACAGTATGGTGATTACCAGAGGGAAAGGAAGGTGTGGTTAGGTAGAAGAGGGTAAAGAGGGGGATAAATGGTGATAGAAGGAGACTTGACTTGGGGTGATAAACACACAATAGAATATACAGATGATATATTATAGAACTGTACCCTTGAAATTTATTAACCAATGTTACCCCACTAATTCAATAAAAAAGAAAGAAAATATGTGAATTTAACAATGTGAATTGTGAAGCTGTAAAATACTTTTCCAAACTTCCAAAGATGAAAAACAAATTTCAATCCATCATGTTCAAGAATATGCTAACATTTTCTCCCTATAAAAATGGATCTTACTAAATTATTAATGAAGAAACAATGAAGAATTTGCAACCAAAAAATATCAGATCAGATTAAGACAAGTACTGTATGATCTAATTTATGTGTGAAATCCAAAAAACAAAACAAAAAAATCCTCAGCTCATAGATACAGAGAACAGATTGGTGATTGCCAGAGGTGGTGGTGGTGGGGATTGGGTGAGTAAACACTGCAAAGGGAGTCAAATGTACAACCTTTCAGTTGTAAAAGAGATAATTCATGGGGATATACTATATAGCATGCACTGTAGTTAATGATACTGTACTGCATATTTTAAAGTTGCTAAGAGAGTAGATACTAAAAGTACTCACCATGAGAAAAAAAATTGTAACTATATGTATGGTGACAGACGTTGACTAGACTTATTTTGGTGATCATTTTGCAATATATGCAAATATGAAATCATTATGCTGTACCTAAAACTAATATAATATTATATGTCAACTATGTATCAAAAAGTTAGAGAAAATGTGCCCAAAAGCTGTGGTAGTTAATTAAGAAAATATCTAGCTATTTTTCTTTTTCTTATGTTTGTACTATTGGTTAGGTTTAAAAAATTTGTGATTTTTAACTTTAAAATATTCACTTTTGTGTCTAATTTTTGCATTATTTATTTTAAGAGAGTACCCCAAATTATATAAACTTAAGCTCCATAAAACCTGAGTCAGCTCCTGTCTCATGGCCTCATTTCACACTGAAGTTCTAACTGGGATCTGGAAACAGTTTTCTCACTTTGACCCTTTGAGCCTAAAGGTAGCAAGTAGCCCTTTACTGCATTTGTGACTCCCTGAAGGATTTATCATCATTTGTTGGATCTTTAAATCAATGGTTTCTCAACCTTGGCACATTGACATATTGGTTGGATAGTTCGCTGATATGAGTGCTATCTGTGTAGTGTAAGATGTTTAGTACCACCCTTTGCCTTCATGCAGTAGATGCCAGGAACAATGCCAAGGTGTGTCAGCCAAAAATGTCTTCAGACATTGCCAATACCTTCCAGAGGAAGAATCATCATCCCCACTTGAGAACTGCTGTCTTAAAACTTTATAAGTGGTCCCTTCTTTAAAATCCTTTCAAATGCTCTTATCAGTGTACCATTTTCTCTAATAAGAGAGTTATAACTACCTTTTCAAAATGATGATAAACATTAAAAATAGGTACATTAAAATAAAGAGTTTATTTATTTATTTTTAGAGAGGGGAAGGGAGGGAGAAAGAGAGAAACATCAATGTGTGGTTGCCTCTTGTTGCGCCCCCTGCTGGGGAACTGGTCTGCAATCCAGGCACGTGCCCTGACTGGGAATCAAACTGGCGACCCTTTGGTTCACAGGTTCGTGCTCAATCCACTGAGCTCCTCCACTGAGCTACACCAGCCAGGGCCATTCTTTTCTTTAAAAGAAGAAAACAACTATGCAGTATAGTTCTGTATGTGAAGTAATAGTCTAAAGCAAATTATTTCTAAATAATAAATAGCTTAAAATGAAGGAAATTTGTATATATCTGTACCCAAATTACAAAATGAATAACAGAAAATAGATAAATATATTCTAGAAAGTAAAAGGCATAGTGTCAATATCTAAAAATGGTGAAGAAGAACACTTGAAAATAATTGAACACACTGAGAACATTGAAGAAAAATAAAACAGGAAACATTATGGAAGAAACATAAGAGAGGCAGGTTGAGACAGAAACTTCAATGATGGCAGAGTGAAAGGGGGTGGCAAATACTTTCTCTTCAAAACCGACTATAGTTTATTTATTTTTTTGCTATTGAATTGTAAGAGTTTCTTATAAATTTTGGAAATTTACTTCTTATTAGGTATATGACTTGCAAATATTTTCTCCCATGCACTCTGTTGGTTATTTCCTTCACTCTGCAAAAATTTTTAAGATTAATGCAGCACACTTCTGTTTTGTTGCTTTTATTGCCTGTACATTTGGTATCAAATCATGAAATTATTGCCAAGACTAATGTCATGAAGACCCCCGATCATGTTTTTTCTAGGAGTTTTATAGTTTCAGGCCTTACCTTTAAGGCTTTAATACATTTTGGGTTAATTTTTTACACTAGTGTAAGATAAGAGCTTAGTTTCATTCTGTTGTATGTGGATATCCAGTTTTCCCAACACTATTTGTAAAAGAGATTAGCCTTTCCCCATTATATGAGATCTGTCCAGAAAAAGTCCAGCCATTGTTAATATAGTAAGAATGGTTTGCTGACATTGAGGTAACCGGGCAGCCAAGGACAGTGGACTGGAATGCACATGTGTGAACAAATGACTTCACTGTACTAGTCAGTGGGGGCAGTAGCTGCCTTGAGTGAGGCATGTTGAGTGAGCATATGTACTGTGTGGCCATCACATTCAAAATGATTGAGCAAGTAGAGCAATGAACATTCATCAAATTTTGCTTTAAGCTTGAACATTCCTCTGCAGAAACTATTCATATGCTTCAGAAGGCCACAGCTGTGGGCAACTGGTGATTGGCAGCTTCATCAGGACAATACACCTACTCATGTATCACATCTCATGCTGAGTGTTTTAGTGAAACATCATATCAAGTGATTCAGTCCCGCTACAGTCCAGATTTGGTGCCCTGTGACTTCTGGCTTTTCCCCAAACTAAAATCAGCTTTGAAGGGGGAGAGATTTCAGGTCATCAGTGAAATTCAGGAAAATATGATGGGGCAGCTGGTGGAGACTGGGAGAAGTCTATGAGTTCCTGAGGTGCCTACTCTGATGGGGACTAAGATGTCATTGTCCCATGTATGATGTTTCTTGTATGTTGTATTTTCTTCAATAAATGTCTGTATTTTTCTTATTACATGGCTGGATACCTTCTGGAGAGACCTTGTACATCACATTTTCTTTATTCATGCTTCAATGATCATTTAGATTCTTTTCACATTTTGTCTATTGTGAATAGTGTCACATTGAACATGGAAGAGCTAATATCTTTTAGTTTCTTTTAAAACTAAAAGAAACTATAAAATTCCTAAATAACTCAGAAGTGAGATTTCTGAATCCTATGGTAGTTCTACCTTTCTTTTTTTAAAATTTCCATACTGTTTTCTGTATCAGCTATACCATTTTTCATTTTCACCAATAGTGTACCAAGATTCAGATTTTTCATATCCTTGCCAACATTTGTCTTTTGGTTTTCTGATAATGGCCATCTTAACAGGTATGAGGTGATATCTCATTCTGGTTTTTGACTTAGTATTGAAAACCCTAGACTTCCAGCCAAGATGGAGGCATAGGTAGACACACTGTGCTTCCTCGCACAACCAAGATAGGGACAACAACAATATAGAAACAAAATAACAACCAGAACTGACAGAAAATTGAAGTGTATGGAAGTCGGACACCCAAGGATTTAAAAATAGACCCGATCATCCAGACTGGTAGGAGGGACGGAGTCGGGCCTGGCGAGGGACACAGAGCAGAGAGCGTAGCAACTGGGGCGGCGCACAAGTCCACAGCAGGCAGACCCTGGGTGCCCAAGCAGCAGTGGCTGGTGGGCCCCGGCCAGGGGGTGGTGACCAGCAGACCCAGTGAGGTGGCCATTGTGAAGCAAGGCACTGTACGCAACTCATGGTCCCAGCACCGGGAAATAGAGCTTTGGGTCACTGACTGAAAAGGAAGGTCCCGCGGGGTGCACAGGCCCACCCACACTGGAATTGGTTGGTGCCAGAGGGGCCCAGTTAGCTTGCAGAAAGTGGCGGAAGGGTCTGAGGTCCTACAGAGAGCAGAGCAAGCTCTATTGTTCCTTCTCGGACCCCGCCCCCACATACCGCATCACAACCCAGTAACTGGGGTGCCCAGTCCTGGCGAACCCCTAAGGCCCCGCCCCTCACTACAGGAGCTCAACAAGACGAAAAAACAACAACAAAACAAAAACAAAAACAAAAAACAGCAAAAAGTTGGCTCAAACAGAAGAAGAATTGAAAGCCCCAGAACCCATCCTTTTAAGTGACCAAGAGATAGCCAACCTATCAGATGCACAGTTCAAAGCACTGGTGATCAGGATACTCACAGATCTGGTTGATTTTGGTCACAAATTAGATGAAAAAATGCAGGCTACAATAAGTGAAATGAAGAAAGATGCACAGGGAACCAATGGTGATGGAATGAAAGATGGGTCTCACATCAATGGAGTGGACCATAAGGAAGAAAAAATATACAGCCAGAAAAGAATGAACAAATAAGAACTCAAAAAAATGAGGAGAGGCTTAGGAACTTCCAGGACATCTTGAAACGTCCCAACATCCAAATTATAGGCGTTCCAGAGGGAGAAGAGGAAAAACAACAAGTGGAAAAGATATTTGAACAAATAATAAAGGAGAACTTCCCCAGTCTGGCAAAGGAAATAGAATTCCAGGAAGACCAGGAAGCTCAGAGAGTCCCAAAGAAGTTGGACCCAAGGAGGAACACACCAAGGCACATCATAATTACATTAGCCAAGGTGAAAATGAAGGAGAGAATCCTAGAAGCAGCAAGAGATAAGGGGATAGTAACCTACAAAGGAGTTCCCATCAGACTGTCAGCTGACTTCTCAAAAGAGACCTTACAGGCAAGAAGGGGCTGGAAAGAAGTATTCCAAGTCATGAAAGACAAGGACCTACATCCCAGATTGTTCTGTCCAGCAAAGCTTTCATTTAGAATGGAAGGGCAGATCAAGTGCTTCTCAGATAAGGTCAAGTTAAAGGAGCTCATCATCACCAAGCCCT
>CM052541.1:59411525-59429901 GCA_028533065.1 Trachops cirrhosus
TGTTTCTCTCTCTCTCCTTCTCCCGCTCTTCCCCTCTCTAAAAATAAAATAAATAAAATATTAAAAAAAAATCTCAGTGATCAAGATGAATAATATTTAAAAAAAAATAAAAAAAAAATAAAAATAAATAAATAACCCCCCCCGGATACAATTATCAAAAAACAACCTCATAAATCAACCACAAGCAAACAACAAAATGAGAAATGTTTATTCATAAAAAAACAACCTGCTGAACAGTGAGAATTGCAGTATTCCTGCCTGGTGGGGGCTGTTTTCTTCTCCATCCTCTTTCTCTACTATTCCTCAGCCTGGTTAGCATGGTAATAAACCCAGAGCAGGGCTTGCTGTAAAAACATCAGTTTTATTTCCAACGAGGACTGGCTTAATTTGGAGCATAGGGTAAAACCCCCCAAGCTCAGTGGTATTAATAAAAATAGAAAACTTGAAAGAAAATAAATGGACCAAGCCTGCATTTCTCTTAGGCCAAGGTTATGGGTTCTGTTTAGGGCAAGAAGCAGACCGGCTGACCAAAAAATATTTAATAAGAAGAGCCTGGAAATGAGATAGCCACTCAGGGACTAGATAATTTGTCCACATCTTGCTTTTTGACCTGGAGAATGTGCATGTAAGCAGGCACATGTGCATGCATAAAACCTAGCCTTGTAAAAAGTAAAAGACAGGAAAACTTGAAAGGAGCCTACAACCCACACACATTTGCAGAGGGTAAAAACCTCATTAGCTAACAATATTTGATAACGTTTTCTGATCAAGTATTGCTCAACTGCTTTGCAGTCATGGTGACTCTTGAGAAATGGCTAAAAAAATAATAAAGTTGAGAATAAGGATCTTTTTCCACAATGCAGAGAGAAGAAAGTTTCCACAGACTGTCCAAGTGAGTTATTAAAAAGAAAAGCAAAACTAAAAATAAAAAACAGCAACAGTAACACTCAGAAGGAAATCAGAATCTAGAGTTCCTAGACAGTCTCTAAAATATGTAGTTTGCAACAAAATTTGAAACAGAAAAAAAATATTTCTAATTATTTATCTTTTACTTAGGAAAAAAACCACCACTGGGCACAGATGTTGGATTTGGGAGAAAATTGTCAAAGCAGCTATTACAAATAGATTTAAAGAAGTATATACCAATGTTTAAATAATTCAAGGAAAATAGAGTGATGGTCACTCAATAAATATGGAATATCAAAAAAATAGCAGGCATAAAATAGAACCAAATGGATATTCTATAGTTGGAAAGTACTGTACAATACCAAAATGAAAAATTTACTAGCTAGGTTTAAATGGCAGATTTGGGATGGCAGAAAAATCAGTAAATTGGAGGACAGAGAAGAATAAATTACCAAATTTGAAGAACAGAGAGAAAAAAAATTTGAAGAAAAATGAACAGAACCTCAGAGAGATAGATGATATTAAATGTACTACACATGTAATGGGAGTCTCAGAAGAAAAGAATAGGAAAAAAGAAACAGAAAAAGATTTGAAAAAATAATGTCTGGAAAACATCCAAATTTATTTATTTAAGGTTTTATTTTATTTATTTTTAGAGAGAGGGGAAGGAAGTGAGAAAGCGAGGGAGAGAAACATCAATGTGTGGTTGCTTCTTGCATGCACCCCACGAGGGAACCTGGCCCACAACCTAGGCATGTGCCCAGATTGGGAATTGAACTGGCGACCCTTTGGTAAAAATCCGAAAGAATGTACAAAACAAACAAACAAAAACAAAACCCAAACTAGTAGAACTTAAAAATGAGTTCAGCAAGATCACAGGATACAGGATCAAGAAAACTCAATTGTGTTTTCATACACTAGAAAAAAATAAAATTAAAAAAATTCCATTCTCAATAGAATTAAAAAACCCTAGGAATAAATTAAACCAAGGAAATGTAAGTTTTGTTCAACAAATCTATAAAATATCTAAGAAAAATCAAAGAGTGTTTATATACAAGGAAAGATCATATCATGGATTGGAGAACTTCACATTGTTAAGATGACAACCATCCCGAAAGTAATTTATATATAATACAACCAGTATAAAAACCTCAGAAAGCTGTTTTTTAAAGTAAAATTTGATAAACTAATTCTAAGAATTTTTATAGATATCCAAATAACCTAGAATAGCTTAAATGATTTGGGAAAAAGTGGTTGGAGGACTCAGAGTACCTAATTTTAAAACTTTTCTGTGGAGCAGTGGCAATCAAGACAGTGTAGCACTGGTGTAAGGATGGGCATATGTATCAAAGGGATGGCTTTGATAGTCTCAAAATAAGCCTTTACATTTTCGGTCAGTTGATTTTCAACAAAGGTGCTAAGGCAATTCAATGGGGGAATGGATAACCTTGTCAACAAATTGTAGTAGGACAATTGTATATTTACATGCAAAGCCAAATGTAGACCCTTATCTCACATGATACATGAAAATTAAATAAAAATGATCACTATACCTAAATGTATAAGCTAACCTGATTAAACTTTCAGAAGAAAACAAAAAAGCAAATCTTTGTGACCTGGGGGTAGGGAAATACTTCTTAGATATGGCACAAAAGGCAGGGTCCCCTAAAAAAGAAAAATGATAGCCCTGGCTGGCGTAGCTCAGTGAATTGAGCGCGGGCTGTGAACCAAAGCATCGTAGGTTTGATTCCCAGTCAGGGCACATGCCTGGGTTGCGGGCCAGGTCCCCAGTTGGGACCACATCAAAGGCAACCACACATTGATGTTTCTCTCTCCCTCCTTCTCCTTCCCTTCCCCTCTGTAAAAATAAATAAATAAAGATCTTAAAAAAAAGAAAAATGATAAATTAGACTATAAAACTTTTAGCTCTTCAAGACATTGTTAATAAAATAAAAAGACAAGGCACAAACTTGGAGAAAATACCTGCAAATCAAATATCTGATTAAATCTTTAAATCCAGAAAACAATGAACTCCTACAGCTCAAAAATAAGAAGTCAGGCAATCCAATAAAAAAATGGGCAAAATATTTTAATAGACACTTCACCAAAGAAGATATCTACCTGAATAGATAGATGCTCAATGGAGAAATGCAAAGTATGATCACAATGAGATACCATATATACCCACAAGAATGGCTATAATTAAAAAGCCTGACAATGCCAAGTGTTGATGAGGATATTGAAAAACTTGAACTTTCCCTCAGATATTGCTGGTGGGATGTAAAGTGGTACAGACACTTTGGAAAAACAATTTGATAGTTTCTTAAAAAGTTAAACATAAATTTACCATATGTCCTACTAATCCTATTCTTACCATCTACTCAACAGAAATGCAAACATACATTCACTTAAGACTTGGCACACAAAGGCTCATAGCAGTATTATTCCTAAAACCCAAAAGCTGGAAGGAATCTATATGTCTATCAAGTGATGAATAGATGAGCAAAATGTGTGTTCATACAGTGGGATATTATTCAACCGTAAAATGGAGCGAACTACCGACACATACTACAATGTGGATGTTACTCAAAAATATCATGCTGAGCGAAAGAAGTCAGGCACAAAAGACATCCTGTTTGATTCTATTTAAATATACTTTTCAGGAAAGGCCAGTCTACAGACACAGAAAGTGGTTGCCTGAGTTTGAGGGTAAAAGCATAAGGGATCATTTTAGGGGAACAGAAATGTCCTAAAACCAGATTCTGGTGATAATTGCAAAATTCTATAAATTTGCTAAAAATAACAGAATTGTAAAATTATTTAATGGCCTGTAAATTAAACCTCAGTAAAGCTATTTAAAAGACAGGTAGGTCATCATGTTGTTAAGAAAGTTGATGATTTTTTTGTATGAACAACATAGACACAATGTTTTAATTTGACCACAGAACTCTAGCTGTCTTATGAAATTATCAATGTTTTAATTCATTATCTTTGTTTGAATTATTTTTGCTAATATTTGCAAATTGTGCTTTGTAGGCAGAAAGACATAGGGTAAGTAGTTATCCTGCGAAGTTCTGAGTGAGCATAACCTTGGAAATATTAGAGACAATTGCTCTTTAGATGAGAAAGGAATATAGACATTACTCTTATCATTTTACCATGTTGTGCTTTCTGATTAATTTTGCCCACTTTTATTATATCCATATTTGATTTCTGATTTTCTAAGTTCAGTGATGCAGCTTAATTCCCCCTTGGTTCAGTACTCCTTTACAACTTGATCTGGTGATGATTGTTAAACCAATACTTGTTTACTTATACAGGGTGTGGCAAAAGTAGGTTTACAGTTGTGAGTAGTGAAACACAAAATTTATTCTTGCATTATTATTTATTAATTATTGTATATTTTCCATATGAACAACTCCAAACACACCTTTGCCCCATCCTATATATAACTAAGTATTTGTCTTTTTGTTAAAGATATACAATACACACTGGCTTGCATTTATTATATTAGGTTCTGTGTGTCTGGGCTGGTTAACATTAACATGGCTTAAACAGTAGCTTGACTTAGTTCTGTTTGGTTTGGATTTGCACAAACATGTACTGTGTCCATACATCAAGTGTCTAAAATACATTTGTAGGTGTCAGCCATGCCCCTTTCAATCAGGTTAGATAATGTGACTTGGGAAGCAGATTGCTTATTAGCATACTGTCTGCTCAAATCTAATAAACTTTAATTCAGTTCACTTTAGCTTATTCTTCCCCAAGGGGCAGTGTGACTTTCTCTCACTTTTTGAGGTAAAACTCTGACCCCACAGCACTCAATGCAGCCCAGAAGAACTTACCACCATTTCCCCCACAACCACAAGTTACCTTTAGGGGTTGGCAATGTGCAACCTCTTCTTTAGTCTCATACCTTACCTCATTATTCATTTACTGACTCATCACGTGCACTTTTCTTTGCAGAGGCTATTGATATTAATTTTAACCATTGAGATAAATACTCAAAGTCATCTGAAAATTCTAACACAGAAAACATATCAGCATTTGTTAGTGAGGGTTTTCTTTGGTATGATCATTATTGTGTGTGACTGCCATAAACTATAAAGTATATTGTGACTAGAATGATATATAATTATATCTTCATAAAACATAAAGTTAAAACCAATGAAATTTGGACAAAACATGAGTTTTCACTATTTCTGAAACACTTCCTGTTAGTTTTCTAAAAAAATTTATGTTTCTTTTTCATGAAATTGTCTCCTATTATCTCTATCCCTCCATTCAACCTCTGCATTTGGGCTTGACAAATTTCTTTTTCTGTTTTGGAACTTTAAGGGCATGGTACAGTAAAAAAAAAATGTAGATTTTTGAGTCAAATAATTCTAGATTTAAATTTTACTTAAAACAAACTCTATTGTTCCTTTAGTCACGTCACCAATATCTCTGTGCTTCAGGGTCTCTATTTTAGAATGAGGGTAATAAAATCTACCTCACAGAGTGCTGTAAAGATTAAAAGCAATGTTCACGAAACACTTGGCACAAGTAGGTACACCACAAGTGTTGGATGATGCCCTTTACTTTCTTTTCCTCTCCTATTCTTCACCATTGCAACCTCTGCATGGCTACATAAAATAATGAACTGGGGGTCACGATGTTCTTTTCCTTCCTTATAAAGTCTCTCTGACTTTTGTAGAGGAATAAGGTGATAGTCAGTCATTCACTAATTTCATGACTACTTGTGAAATGCTGCACACTTTTCTAGATATTGGGTACTGTTATGAGTGAAATTAAAATCTCTGCCCTTATGGAACATATATACTAGTAGTTATGAGTAATCACATGCATTTAGCTGTTTTTAAAACCCAAATTGATTTACAAGTGAGTTGTATTTCATGACTTTAGAAAGTGCTATCATGAATTGCAAATGATATGGTTGGCGAATGGCTTGACTTTAGCATAAAGTGGCCCTCCTTACATGGAGTCTGGCACCAAATGTTTTATATTTGTTGAAGATAGTACTTAAAAAAAAAGAAAAAGAAATAAATAAACTAACACTTGTCACAAGATCTTACTTTATTTTCTCTTTAAAGCAACCATTAAAGGCAGGTTTTACTTTTCTTCTCATTATAATAAGGAACTAAAACTGAAAAAAAACAAAAAAATTTTCCTGAGTTATATAGCCAGAAGATAGCATTTCTGTTTGTCTTCAAAATCCATCTTTTTGATACTATATCAAGATATGTGGCACAGCACTAACTCAGTAGACCAACACCAGTTCTTAACCATAGCAAATGAGATGACTCCTGTCTTTGACAGCCATGGCCTCTCTCCTGGTACCCTGTTCTTGCTTGCTAACATTTTTTAATGAAAACTGGGGTTGTCATCAAGGACAGATTCTTTATAGAGCACAGCTGGGAATAAATGATTTCAAGGGTTGATTCTGGCTTTGTAATGTGTGATTTTTTATGGCTTAGTAGCTTAAAATTTTATTCCATTTATTTGCATTTTTTAATCAGAGAATAATGTTTAACCCAAATGAATGAATCTCTAAAGAGAGAATTTCAAACATGGTGGCACTTGGGTCCAAAGGAAATATTTTATATATGGGGCATGAACAAATTATTGAGCCCTGGTCTAGTCCGATGGAGTAGGCAATCACCCACTCTATGTGCTCTGGTCCTCGTTGTGCATTACCTAGGGCTTTAGAGAGAGGCAGCGGTTTGGATAAACATCATAGTTCCTGTATATAGGGAAGAAAAAGATATGCCTATCTTACATACCACTGCATCACAACAATTTGAAAATGTCCCTTAAGTGACAAAATCAGTGATTCATAGAGTGTATTCACTGAAAATATTTGGTAGACTTCCCAAATGAAGTATTTCTCTTTTATAGATTCAATTTTCTTAAAAAAGTATAACAAAACACGAAGTTCCCATACCATATCTTTATTTTATTACATTTACATTAACTTTTAAATGAAAACAATTTCAATGACAAAAATTTATTTTAAAAGGTACATATAATACATATGCTAATATCTGCTTAGCCTAGAAAAATTACTTATAACAAAACACAGAAGGTGCCACTTATATGTCTCAAAATAAAGAATCTTTGCAGCAAAAATTGTCCCTTTCCTATTATTTGGTCAGCATGGAAGAGAAATTGACTTCATAAAGAGCCAACATTTCCCCCTTTTTTAATTATATGGAAAGTTACTCTGAAGTCAGACTACTTTTATGCATTAATTAACCTGACTCCTCCATGCAAATATTTAATAAACATCCAGGAAACAAATATTCAGACATTGATTGAATTACACAAATATTCAGACATTGATTGAATTATACTGAACCCATAATCCAGATTCCACATGCTGTTTATTTTTTCCTCACCTGAAGTGGATTGGTGGATGTGGGTTTGACTTTTCTTACTCCCCCAGGGTTTTGCGCATCATTTGCTATCATTGATTTTGCTATAAACTGACAGTCTGATGGACAAGGAGCATATTAATTCCTTAGTCAGAGAAATGGGCCACAATCTGGAACACCAGGGCTGATCTTTCTTAATATGACCACTATTTCTTTCATTGAAGTCATGTTTAATGTTTAGAAAATTATAATAAGACAATAGGTATTACAAAGAAAAAGTTAAGACAGATGTAACACCCAAGTCTGTTATGTTTATGTTTATAGAAATGTTTGAATACCAACAGTGTTCCATATGCATCAACAATAAATAATCACAGTTGCCTTGTGAAAATGCCGATGGTATGTCTCAACTTGATAATAAATTGCATCAAAGGCAAAGGAGGACAGGTCAAGGTAAACACTTTTCTTTATATTGTGATAAATCTTAAAAATATAGCATCTCTAAAGAGTTTTTGACTATTACCCTTTTTTCTCTCTCTTAGCCCCCTCATCTTCTTTATTCAAAAAGTATTTATTGAGAATATGCTATACTGTAGGCTCTGCACTAACACTGGATAAGTTATTCTTTACCTTGTAAGTAGTAGTTACTATACATAGCCTTTTGGGAGGGAGAAAAAGGGAGGAGGAGCAAGAAAAGGGGGATGAGAGCAATGAGAGAGGTGGAGAGAAAAATAAAGATGAAGACAATGGCAAGTTGTTAATATTAATTCACACTATATTGTATTATTTTTCCCTGAGTTGGTCGTTTTATTCACTTACCAAGTATTTTTTGAGCAGATACTATGTCCCAGGCACTGTGCAATGTATGGGCTGGAGATACAAAATTAAGAAAGATTTGCCAATTCCTGTTCTTCAGGAAGGTGCAGCCTAGGTGGGCAGAGAGAGAGATAAAGCAGAATAGTCAGGGCTTGGGGAAGTGTGGATCGTGCACATAAATCTATGGGAGCCCAGATAGCATGCGCCTAAGTCAGATGGAAAAGTGATACGGAGTTTTTTCCAAGAAGACCAAAGGTAAAACAGAGCAAAAACAAAGACAGAGCACTTTTATTTGTCAGATTGGTCTAGATAAAAAGGGAAGGATTTAAAGAGAAAAACTGAATGACATGGCTATACTTTTTAAATCCTACTAGCCTGCAGATCCCATTCTTATTTTGAACATGTAGAAGTAAATTTACCACTAGCTATGTCATATTTTAATGCTTACAGATTTCCAACTATCTTTACCGATATATATTCTACATGCTTACATTGTGTGGTAAGCTTAATTTGTAGACTTATATGTATTGTTGAGTTGCTTTGATAATTCCAATTTTTTCCCCATCCTAAAATTTATCAACAATCCAATGACTATTTTAACCAAATTGCACAATATCTTAAGTCTGTTTGCTGGAGTTATTATTATTTTATTCTAGTGAAGTGGGTTTTTTTTGGTAATGACATAATTGTCAGTTCTTAAAGATACATCAGCTTTACCAATTATAACTTTATGTGGTGGTATCTTTGATTCAGAATTAAAGTTTTAATGTTTTTCCTCTCTGAGAGCAAAGGGGAACCAACAAGTGCACTTCACATAATACCTTTTGGTAGGCTGAGGCACTAAGTGAACAGCCAGACCCTACTGTGTAAACCATGCATAGAACTAGAGTATTTTCAATGGCTGCCAACAAAAAAAATCCTTCAATTTCAATGTTACTTTAGACAAATGATCAAAGTAGCCCTGTCATGAATAATCTAACCACCATGCTGAAATTATTTTATAACCAAGGAAGCAAATATTGTAGAAATAGAATTTTTATACATTATGATACAGAAAAGGTATGTAATGTTATCCAAATAACGTTAATATTAAAATGAATTACCCTAAATTAGATATTAGAAGTATTCAATGATGGTACATAATAAGAGTAAAACCATACAGGTTCTTTTTATAATTCTGATTTTGCAAATTTATATCTACTTAATATAGTTTTCGACTTAAGGTAGCATTCACCCTGAGAGAAAAGAAGGCACTCTTAAGCAAGATATTAATTCATGAACAGAGAACCGCTAGAGATTGTTGAATAGGTAATGTAATGAAAATCCTGGAATTACTTCTAGCTTTTGCCATTTTAGCTTCATCATTATAAGAGAAGAGTGGTACTAATTCTTTCTAGCAAATTTAATAATGATTAGGTAATTGAATCTCTAACTCATAGCATTTCTTTCTTTGATATCAGATATTTAAAGCTTCTCTGAAGGCTAAGTGTTTCCTAGGAATGTCTCACCACAATTAAGACCTTTATAACAAATACACTTTCATTAGCTCCTGGAAACTGTCAGAATATTGGTTTTACCACTCCCTATATGCTATTTGTTAATATGATACACATCTGTTTTTATTTATTAACTAATGTCAATATATGCTACTGATTAGGACACTTGTTTTATTATGGAATTTTATTACATAATAATTAAAATAATTACATAATAATTAAATGACTTTTATTTCTAACATGCTTAGTTTTTGTCATCTAATCATAGTTGTCTGCTATTTAAAAAATTAATAGCTTCTCTAGGGAGGGTTATGGGCATGGAGGGACTGAGCCAAAAAGGAAAAAAAAGAAAGAACTCATGAACATGGACAGCAGTGTGGTAGTTGTAGGGGGCAGAGGGGTGAGCAGAGGTGGAAGAGCCTTTAGGGCAACAGATGGTAATGGAAAAAAAATACAAATAAATAAAAAGAAATCTTCAGTGGAACAGGCATGAAGTGAATGTGTACCTTTATACAGGCAGGCGGATACCTTTAGTACAAGAGAAAGAATGTCATGCTGTAACCATGTGAAATTCTCAATGACTTATGCAAGAGGTCAACAACAGATGTTAATAGGGTTAGAATATTTTTTGCCAGTAACTTGCCTAATTTCTACATAAAATACTTTCAAAGCTAGAGAAGTAAACACTTTCTGATTTTTTTTCCATTTCATTTGAAAGGGCGTTCCCAGAGTTTGACTCTTATTTTGAACGAGGTCTGTGTAACAAACTTTCTGAGCTGACAAAGAACACATGGCATTTCTGAAACTGTGGCTACCATAGAAATGAGGAGCGGTTCCAAATGTTTTACTATTTTAAGGGCCTTATGTAATTTTTAAAAAGATTTAATTTATTTATTTTTAGAGAGAGGGGAAGGGAGGGAGAAAGAGAGGGAGAGAAACATCGATGTGAGAGAGAAACATTGATCGGTTGCCTCTCGCATGCACACTGATTGAGGACCAAACCTGCAACCCAGGCATGTGCTGTGACCGAGAATTGAACTGGCGACATTTTGCTTGGCAGAATGGTGCCCAACCAACTGAGCCAGACTAGTCAGGGCCTTATGTAATTTTTTGAGAACTCTGTTCTTTTAATGTTTATCATGTGTGTATCTCTATAATATACAACTATAATATAATCATAACATACAACTATGTGTCTATATATCTATATAATACATAAGTAATACAATAATAATATACAACTATATCTCTATAAAATACTACTGTAATATATATTTCAAGTAATGTGAAAAAATAACAACTTTATTGATATAATTCACATACGACCCTTTCAAAAATTTTTATTAATTTTTTGGGGGGGCGGAGGGGAGAGAGAGAAAGAGAGAGATAGATGGATAGAGAAAGAGAGACATCAATGTTTTGTTCCACTTATTTATGCATTCATTGGTTGCTTCTTATATGTGTCCTGACTGGGGATCAAACCTGCAACCTTGGCATATTGGGACGATGTTCTAACCAATGGACCTTAGCAACCAGGGTGCAAGCCTTACCTTTTAAAAGGTGTACAATTCAGTGGTTTTAGTATATTCACAAAGATGTACAACCATCAAGATTATCTTATTTCAGAACATTTTCACCACATCCAAAACAAACTCACACCTATTAGCAGTCACTTTCTATGTTTCCCAAAGCCCGCTAATCCTAGGCAACCACTATACTCCCTGCTAAGAGTTCTTATATGTTAATTATCTTTATTTTAAAGATAAGGAACCTGAAGCACAGGGAGATGAAGTAATTTACCTGAATGTACATAACTAGTAAGTGGCAGAGGCAGGATATGAACACAGGTTCTGGTTCTGGAGTCCATGCTATTAACTTTTCTACTCTCCTGACTCAGGCTTGTTTGTGGTGTCTACTTTGTAACACACAGCAAATTCATTTTCTTCAAGATTCACAGGTGAGTCTGGTATAAATCTATTTGTAGTTTTCTAATTTCCAGACTAGTAAAGAAAGAAACATTTAATGCTAGCTAATTCACTCAAAATGACATGCAATAAAATCTCTAGTTAAAAGTCCCAAATTTGTAAAAATAGCACATATAGCATCTTGACCAATGATATGGTTATCATACTATGTCTTAAACAATAATCACATTTAATGGAGGAATGGGGAGCATAGAAACACTGATATATAAGTGCTATAAAAATACAAAATTTTAAGTGACAATACTGTGTCAATTTTGTTTTTTTGTTGATAGGATGTATTCAAACAGATTCAAAGATGTCTATTCTTTCAAAATCAATCCACATGTTTCAAATGCCATTGGCAATTGAGATCCATGGCAATTGATTAAAGCCTATAAGAAACCCATTTTATTTTATTTCCCTTATATTTACATGCAATCAAGTTTGAGTCTGATCACTGTTTTAATTCATAGATAAGTTCATTATTGTAGAAGCCATTATATTGTGGTTAATATGAAGGTCCACCTGGTTCTTGCCTAATCTGTAAATGGGTTCTTGTTTAATCTGCTCATTGCACATTCCCATCTCTGCTAGGAATTTTTTTTCCCACATTGCCCAACTGGTCAACTGTTGCTCAGTTGATACAAAATTTAGTTCTGCTTCTTCAAGAAAGGTTCCCTTCTTCCCCTCAGCCTCTGCTTCCTGATAGGGTTTTTTTTTTTTTTTTTGGTCTAGTTTTATTGATATACAATTGACATATAACATTGTATCAGTTTAAGCTGCACATAATAATTTGATATATGTGCCTATTGGAAAATTATTACCACAATAAGTTTAGTTAACATCTATCACCTCACATAGTCACAAATTAATTATTTGCTTGTGATGAGAAATTTTAAGATCTGATAGGATTCATCAGTCCCTGTGAAATGCTGTGACTGGCTCAGTTTTGTGGTTGTACTTGCCACACTGTATTTTGTTCTGTATATCTTCCTAGACTGTCGCCCCTACCAGACTGAACTTATTTAAGCAAAATCTATATCTTAGTTATCTTTCTCCCCAATACCTAGAACAAAGTAGATATTAATATATATTTATTACATCAAAAACAATGTGATTGGCCATCCTTATAAAATATAATTATTGTAATACCTGGAAGAGATAAGAAAAGAGGAATTACTAGGCATATGATTAAACATCATGAAGTAGTCCACGTGGCAATAAATCCTTTAGATAGAGGCGTATAGTCCTCTATTTCTTTAATTTTTTTGAAAAGAACATTATTTTATCTTTTTTCACTGAAGTTTAGAATCTATGTGACTTTTCTTTATATCAACCATTTTCCTACTTTTTTTTATGAATAAGAAGGACACATCTTGCAGGAATACTCTGAAAACTCCATCAAGCTTCCAAACCTGAAGAATATTGCCAAGTTTTGCACACGTTAAGATTTTTCTTCTATAAAGCCAAGAAACGTGAAACTTATTAGCAGTTCTCATGTACGGTTTTATGAGGAAAAGGAAAATACAGAAGTTAGTGTTCCTATGGTGATAAGGTTTCAGTCTGACTCCTTTCCCAGCGTTGCAACCAGTGAGCAGTGGCTGTGGATTCCTCACTCAATAGACAGCTGGCGGAGCCTCCTAGAACCCAACAATTGCTTCGACAAAAATCTTTGTTGGATCTGCTTTACTCCTTTCTTCTCTGTTAATTTTTACTTGTGTCAGGGGAAAAAACACGCTCACGTACTGACAACTTGGTAGATTTTCACAGAGCTTGCTTCTTTTCATGTACATACAACCCATCTCTTTCTTATTTCCTTGTGCTTAACTTGTGAATCAGCCTGCACTTTGCAGGCTCCTCTTATCATTCAGAAATAATGCCTGAAAGTCAGATAATCATTTCTGAAGCCGAAGCTCAAAGTCTCTGATTGATGGCATTGCAATGAGGCCACAGATCAGTCATTTTGGGCACCTGAAGCTGTGTTTACGATGCCAGTGGAGTAACAATATCGTACCTCAGAGTTTAGTTTTGACTCATTAGAAGGTATATTCGTTAGAGACTGAATTTAGGCCATAGTAAAAGATCTCTGATACAAGAATTCTTCCCACTCGTGGACTGCTTCACCTTAGATTAAATTAAGAGTCAGTTCCTAGATCTGTAAAAAGCAGCAGTTTGTGTCTGGAGCTTAAAGATAGCTCCACCAAAGTTCATATATCCAACTGTTTACAGAGAGAGAGCTCTAAGAAGCAGGGAAAAGAAGTCGCTGGGTTTTTCCTAAGAAATGTGTCACCATATAATCTTTCTGAAATCATTTGTTGCTTGTATAGTTTATCAGAAATAAAATTGCAACTTAAGAACAAGGATATCATTAAGAAGAAGCAGTTTCAATTCTAGGTTTAAGGGTGGTAGTTTACTCTCCATTTCTCCCACACTCTCTCTCTCTCTCTCTATTTTTTGCAGTTGTGGAATATAGAATGTTTGTTTTTTCTCAGAGAAGAACTTTTTAAGTTAACATAAAGTGAAATAAACTATTCTTGGCATACAGTTTTATGAGTTTTAACACAGGTTACAATTGCCACTCTCAGGATGCAGAAGTGTTCCCTCACCATGAAACATTGCCTGGTGCTGTCCCTTTATAGGTACCCTTTGCCACACCACAACCCCTGGCAACTAGTGATCTGTGTTGTGTCACTACAGCTTTGTATTTTTGAGAATACGCTAGCCCACGAGCAAATTCCAGTGTGTAAGTCTTGTGCATGGGCCAGTCAGTCAGCAGCTTTGGGCTGGGAGCTAACATGGGGGGTGGTTCCAAGGAGAGGAGTCTGAACAGTCACTTCCTCATCAGTTCATATGGCCTTTTGGGTTTCTCTCTTCAACCTCATTTTCTCTCCTTATTAGTACAGAAGAGGTAGGAAGACTAATTAAAATCTCTTTTCCTCTGTCCTCTAGCAAAGATTCTCATAAGGAAGTATTACATTTATGTAATGGAGAGGAGGAGAGAATTTTTTTCTTAAATGTTGTATAGTCACAGCCTACTGACAGATGGGACCCAGTGTTTTGGTAATATTATGTGGTACTAAGGCAGGTATCTAGAAATCTCTTGCAACTTTTAGGTAGAGTATGATGTCTTTCTACCCACAGAGAAAGCTACCTACTGACCTCACTCCTCAAGACTTTCCTGACCTTGGCCCTGCATCTTGCTAGGGCAGTGAAGAGCTCTGCTGGCTGAGCCATGGTTCCCTTTTCCTGCACCTTAGTTTAACTTACATACAGAGAAATGTCTGGCCACAGAACCAGCAACTCCACAACGGACAGAAACAAGTTAGTAGGCTTCATTAATAGAAGTACAACTTGTAGAAAAGCGGGGAGTGACAAGCTTGTTCTGTTTGTGCTGCAGAATACCTGGAGTATTAATAGTGCCTAGTTTGGGGGCCCTAACTCACAAGTGACATTGAACATACTTCAGATATAGAGAGTTGAAAAAGATACTGAAATGAAAAACACATTAAGAAATTACATGTGGTTGGCTTGAAAAAGGAATACTCACAGCTCTGATTGTCTTCAAATATCTCTCATGCACGATAAAATTTAGATTCTGTGTTACCCCCAGAACACTGATTCTAAAGTTTTATGAATTGTAGATTTTTTGAGAATCTGATGAAAGTTGTGGATATTTGATGCAGAAAAGTGAACTCATACCATACATACATATATATTTATAAATATATATGTGTATATATAACAAATTTGTTATATATAAAACAAATTATATAGATATAAAACAAATTTTATGTATATAAAACAAGTTTTATATATGTATGTATATATATAAAACAAGTTTTATATATGTATGTATATATATATAAAACAGATTTTAAGGAACACTATGTATACATTTTTAGGAAACCCTTAGATATGTATTCTTCTTATATGGTAGGTATAGAAAGACCAGATTAGCAGATTTCAATTTAGTGAAAGCAGAACTTTCTAGTGAGTTGAGCCTTCTGAATCCAAATTACGCTGCTTCAGGAGTTAAAATCTCTGTTATTGGGCAAGTTTAAGCATAAGGTGGCGGCTCCTGCATAGTTGTGTTGAAGCAGAATCTTCTAAATATGGTGGAGTTTTGGCTAGATAAATTCTAATTCCTTTAAAGCTTTGAGAATCAATTAGGCTCTATGAGTTTTATAGTAAAAGCCTCATATAATATTATTGGTCCACAAGGCATATGGTAATCCTGTTCACAGACACTGGCATTCATGTATGGCTTTATAGAGTATTTGATTTATTTTAGGACTTCTGCTTGATTTCCTCTTGGTCTGCCCCATAATTTTCATTATCTCCATTTGGAGATTTTTTTTTGGTTTGGCTGTGTGGACCAGTATCCATATGTGTTGCAGTAATAAAGCTTTAAAACTGAGATATAAAGTCATGTGTTAGTTATCAAATTTCCTTAGCTCATTAGCTACTAAAGAGTAGAAACTGGAGTTTTTTAGGTTAATCTTGTAGAGTGACCTGCTCCATGGGGTTAGCAAGGCCAGTCCATGACTCATTGCCATCCTTCCTTGTCTCAGTCATATTTTCAAGGAGCTTTTTTGTCAGTTCTATGGCTCTAACTACTTTATGTTGTTTCACTGGAGACAGAGAGAGAGAGAGAGAGAGAGAGAGAGAGAGAGAGAGAAATTTACAAATTTTTGTCACTGGTCACTTTTAGCCAGAGCCTCTTAATATCTACCTACTATATTGTTGAACTAAACAAACATATTTAGTCTTCATTTTCCAGTCTTTGAGATTTTTCCTGACCCTATAAGCTAAAGTGTTGCTTAATCATAATGGTATAATTTGAGACCAATTTGGGATAGAATCAAGCTTTCTTGTGCCAAGAAGTCACAGAGAGAATAAAATTATCTCATAAAAGGTAGAAACCTCATAAAAAATAGAGACATATATTGCTATGGAAGTATTTATTGTTGCATTACTTATAGGGCCTCAGATCTTTGACAAGTAGGTTTACTTTGTGTTTAAAAAATAATAAAATACATTACTAATATCTGTGTGTCCATGAACTAGGGTTTATTTGAGAGATTTCTAAGAATATATTCTCTCACAGAAAAGCAACTTGTTTCTCAAAATGCTGATGATTTCTGGGAATTATCCTAAAGGGTATTAGAGACAGGAGAACAATGTGTGGAATTTTGGTGCTGCAACCAGAGGAATAGCTAGAGAGAGTCCAGAAAAGGGCACCTGAACTGAATCAAGGGAATGTGAGGGCTGCCATCTGAGGACAATCTAAAAATATTTGCTCTCATCTGTCTGGCAATATGCAGGCTAAAATGAAAAATGATTGATGGCTGTCAAATTATGAAAGTTATGTATAATTGGAACCAGACTAAAATGCAAATGAACCAACATATGTGAATGGGATTTAAATAGTTTCTGGCACATAGTAGGTGTTCAATAAATGTTAATTCTCTTCTTTGAAAATTTATTTAGATGTTTAAAAGAGTAAATTTTAACACAAATGAAAGAAATATAATTTGCAGCAAGTAGTTAAAATATGAGATTTGATATTGAAAGGTGATTTTGGTGAAAAATGTGAAACTAGCTTCCAAGTAGGCTTGGATAAATCCAGAGATTATGGATACATAATGATTAGTTAAGGGAAATTAGTTATGAGTCTTTGTAGGCTGAAGGGAAAATGTTTAACTTCAAAATATGTTTATTGTTTTTTCTCACTTTAAAAGATGCATTTTCTAAATAATTTTCAGAAAAATAGATGATCACAGATGAAAATCATTTATGATGTCACCATTTAGTAATTCCACTAAAAATTTCACAGTATAGTTACAGTATCTCTCCCTGTAAAGGATGATACTTCATCAACTGTACATAAATGTTTGATAAACTTTATTGCACTTAGTGAAGTAAACACCTTTCTACATCACTAAAATTGTTTACAACACAATTGCATGCAAATATTATATAGAATGAAGAATATCATATAAATTATATTGCTTAGAGATGGACCTTGATAATTTCCTCAAGGTTTTTCTGTTAAACCAACATCCATGCATCTGTCTTTGTGTAGTTCTTAAAATATTTTATTAGGTTGCATTCCTAGAAGTGAAATTGCTTGGTAAAAGAGCGTGAAAATTTTTGAAGTTTTTGTCAGGTATTGCTAAATGTCCTCTAGAAATATTATAATAGCAGTGTGTACTCCCATTAAAGAATGTATTTCCTCTGAATCTTTGCAAACCTAGGTATCTTAAAAACAGCTTACCTTTGTTGTTCTTACTCAGGATCATTGTTGCCATGCAGGGCCTTTTGTGGTTCCATATACATTTTTGAAATATTTGTTTTAGTGCTGTGAAATATGACATTGGAATCTTGATAGGAATTGCATTGAATCTATAGATTGTCATGGGTAGCACGGACATTTTATGTTGTTAATTCTTCCTATCCATGAACACAGTATGTGCTTCCACTTATTTGTGTTTTCTTCAATTTCTTTTTTCAGTGTCTTATAATTTCCTGAGTACAGGTCTTTTACATCCTTGGTTAGATTAATTCCTAGGTATTTTATTCTTTTTGAAGCAATTGTGAATGGGATTGTTTTCTTTATTTCCATTTCTGTTCGTTCATTATTGGCATATAAAAATGAAAATGATTTCTGGATATTAATCCTGCTACTTTACTGAATTCATTTATCAGTTCTAGTAGTTTCTTCTAAGATCAGATGAGATCAGGCACATTCAGGATGGTATGGCTGTAGACAGTTCTAATAGTTTCTTTTTTTTTTTTTTTTTTTTTTTTTAGTCAATTT
>CM052541.1:59430401-59447960 GCA_028533065.1 Trachops cirrhosus
TCCCTGGGTTGTTATAATCCTGCAGTAGTCTCCTTACCGTCTGGTCTTTCCGTGTCCGCTGCAATTTTGATTTCTCATTTTCATGTAAGCTGCAATGTCCTCTTTAGTATGGTTAGGTTTTTCTGTCTTTTGAGACGGGAGGCGGCGTGTGCTCCCTCCTACCACGTCGCCATCTTCTCCTTCCAGTTCTAATAGTTTCTTGATGGAGTCTTTGGGGTTCTCTATGTACAGTGCAACCACTATGGGAAGCAATATAGAGATATCTAAAAAAGTTAAAAATGCATCTGCCTTTTGACCAAGTGATCCCATTTTGGGGGATATATCCAAAGAGAAACACTAATTTGAAAGGACATAAGCACCCCTATGTTCATTGCAGTTTTATTTACAATAGCCAAGATATGTAAGCTGCCCTAGTGCCCATCAGTTGATGAGTGGATAGAACAACTATGGGACATTTACACAATAGAATATTACTCTGCCATGAAAATGAAGAAAATTTTACTCGTTGTGACAGCATGTATGGACCCAGAGAACATTTTTCTAAGTGCAATAAGCCAGTCAGAGAAAGACAAATACCATATGATTTCACTCATATGTGAAATCTAGTGAACAAACTGAGCTAACAAGCAAAATAGAGACAGACTCATAGATAGAGAGTAGGATGACAGCTAAGGGGGAGGGGATTAGGGAGTGAAGGGGTCAAGCAAAAAGGAAAAAGGACTTATGGACATGGACAATAGTGCGGTGATTGCAAGGGTGAGGGGATTTATATCCCCTCATGGTGAGGGGAGGGGTGAGAGGAGGTTAATTGGTGATGGAAAATAATACAATAAAAATTGGAAAGAAGCAATTTATCAAATTTATTTTTAAAATGTTATAACTTTAATTTACATAATTAGTGGTGAGATTAAATATTTAAAAAATCAAATACTTATTTTGGGGGGAGATAGATATTGCCATTTTATATTCCTTCTCCAGTGTTGTATTGGTATGTCTGCCTTTTATTAACTTAAACGATTTTTCATTGTTGCAGTGTAGTTGATTATTTTTTTCTTCTTGTTTATTTTTGGGAATTCTCCTTCACTTGAGTTCTGGCCAGTTTTCTACTACAGAAATCAACAAGGCAAGATACTTTATTTCTCCAAGTTCTTTGCAGTGATGGCATTCATGTGATCTTGTGTAGCTAATCAGCTTCATCTATCTGGGACTTTGACCTGGAAGTTAGTGATACAAAGAAGCCGTGACGGAGGAGGATTCATTCTGGTAATGTGGCAGCTCAAGCAGTGTCTGCAGCAGCACCTAATGTTTCATGCTCAACTTCATCTGTAGTGGTGTCTTCAGCTGATGGGATCTGTATAATGATTTCAATATTATTCTGGCTGCCAAGCCTCCACTTACTCATTTGGAACTATGAAGGCCTCCTGGATTTAAATCAGTGTTTAAACCAGTGTTCCCCATGGATTTATCCTTTATCCAAGAACAACTTCCTTCTTCTCCCCCTCCTTCCCCTTCTTCTTTCTTTTTTTTCCCCTTCCCTTCCTTCCTCCTCCTCCTTCTCCTTCTTCTTCTCTTTCTCCTTCTTCTTCTCCTTCTTCCTCCTCCTCATCCTCCTCTTCTTCTTTCTTAAAAATAGCTTCTTGCTTGGTAATCTCCATCACCTTTGAGTGCAACTCTTTTTTTTACAGAATTTGGTGTGACTGAGAAATATTAAGTGACTTCTGCAAATTCTTTAGCTAATTAGTGGTAAGTCAAGACTCGGTACACATTCCATGATGATTAACCCAGAACACGTTTCTTCAAACCTCTCGTTTGCAACATCTCTCCTGAGAAGCAATAAGAATACAGTGACATGGACGTGGACTCTCTGGGCTAAAAGTCCAGTTCTGTTACTTAATAGCTTCTGACTTTAAGCATCTTATTCTCTCAATCTGTTGTTCTCTCTATCAGTTCAAAGGGGTGGTACAATTATAGCATCTTTCTCATGGGTTACCATCAATATTAAATTAGTTGAGATAAGTAAAATACTTCGAACAGAGCCTAGGACATCCTGGCACAGCCTGGGGTCAGGGGAAGGTATAATGACAATTGGCAGGGATTATACTGCTAAAATTGAACCATGGTAGTCTTCTTTCTCTTTCACAGAAATAAATTATGTAGTAGAATTCTATTCATTTTAAGTTTTAAGTTTAGATGTTGTTTTAAAGTTTTTGTTGTTGTCACTTTGTGGTGGCGGGAGTATGGCCATGTAGTTCAAGTTTCCTATCTGGAAAAAAAAGAAAAAGAAAAAGAAAAAACTACCTGCCTATCTTAGTATGTTGCTTTCAAGTTGAAATGAAATATTATATATGAGGTTGAATGTCGCCATCGTGGAGGAGCTCAGTAAATATTGTCTCTTTTCCTCATTTCTTGTGTCTTACCAGTGATTGAGAGTAGAAAACAGAACAAATGTGGGAACGGCAAATAAAATCAATGAGGTTGATCATTTGTATGTTTATTGTGTATATGTGTATATTTTCTGAATATGTATGTACATGTGCCCTCCTCACTTTGGTTTTCTATTATATGACATTTAACAGATTTCTTGAAGTTCCCTAAATGTGCATCACTTGTAATTTGAGAAAGAAAGAGGAGCAGATGTCATAATGTATATGTAGACTTTCCTACACTGTTTGTGACAATCTCCTCCCGGCACCTTGAGAAAGAAAAAGGGTAAAATGTTACTGAATTTAAAAGTTTAAAAAAAACCATTATTTTGTGTATATTAATTAAAAATAACATTATATTAGACAGTGAAACTTGACCATAAAAATATTCCAATTGCTAAGTATTACCAAACTTTTATAGAAGCTAAATCAGCCAGGCTAATAGTGATGAATTTCTCTGCTTTTCTGAGTGGGTCCTAAGGGGAAACAAGATGATGAGGTATAGGCTCTGCTTCTGATTCTGCAGCCTTGGGGTAGACATCTGAGGGAAGACTGGGTTTTACTTTACAGGATGAGTGAGGGATTTCCAAGATGCCCGCACTATATGAAGATAAAACTCTTGTGGAGAGTAGGGGAATATGTCTTGTTTGTTGAGATAATGATTGTAGACAGCAATCTAATAAGACTGTTACATCTCTCTGTAGCCACATATCCTCAGAGGAAGAAGACCTAGCTCTGCAGTACCATGCCCCGGGACCTGGTGGAAGAATAAGGTGATACATGACAACTTGTTTACTATCTCCATTCTTTTTATTTTTGGAGAACATCGTGTTGAGTGCTTAGTTATTTGGTATTTGGTTGGGGGGGATAGGAAGACTTTTAATAAGACATATCCCTTTCCAAAATTTCTCCTAACTTGAAGTCTTCTACAATACATACCTCAATAATAGTCATTATTTCCTCTGGTGCATTGTTTCTGATTGGAAAAAATATACCAATGTCATGTGCTCATAAAGTTCATCATATACTATACAATATGAAGAGTTTTAATAGTTGTTTTTAACTGAGGAAAGACTGTGGATGTAGGAGATGGAGATACTGAGCAGAGGGTTATGTCAGGATTCACAATGTCAAATTGTACATGTCCCAGATTAAGAATTAAGAAACATAAAATGCTCATTCTTGGCAAAGAGAAATTCCTATCCTTGAGGAGCATGTTTATATAATTCCAGAGAGCAAGTTAAGAAAAATTTAAAAGGATTATTTTGAAGACCATGTTAAGATTGGTAGTATAGTGATGAAGAAATAAAAATATGTAAGTTTTAAAAATGGAGCAATAGAGAATGTGTTGGGAATAGCATAGTGATGAGGTACTGAGCTCTGATGCTTTGACTGCTATATCTACAACTTGCTAAAATTAGATCAGCTATGTGATCTTTTTAAAAAGATTTTATTTATTTATTTTTAGAGTGAGGAGAGGAGAGAGATAGAAAGAAAGGGAGAGAAACATTGATGTGAGACAGAAACATTGATTGATTGCCTCTTGCTTATGCCCTTACTAGGGACCAAACCAAAATCCTGGCCATGTGCCCTGACCCAGAATGCAACTGGAGACCTTTTGCCTTGTAGAATGATGCCCAACCAACTGATCCAGGATGGTCAGGGTAGATATGGGATCTTTGATATAGTTATCAGCCTTTCAGTTTCATGGCTTTGCATATGTAAAATAGGGATAATTTTAATAATAATAATAGTAATTTGCCTCATAGGATTGTTGTGTGAGTTAAAAGAGTTATCATAAATGTTAGTTGTATTTATTATTATATTTTATAGCTATCATTTTATTTGCTGGAATATTTTGATATAGTTCATCTTTTCTTGAATAATGTTAGCTCTTAGAAACTTTTACTTTTAAATAAACATTCCCTTGAACCATACTGAAAACCATATATTTAATTAAAAATACACACTTCAAAAAGAAGCAATGAGATAATGAGAACAAATGATTTCTTATCTTGACACAATCAGTTGGTTACCTGAAGGGAGGGGTGTCCTAGTTTCTGTATTTAAGGAAAGCAGGTTAAAATACATAGTTTGATAAAGGAATTTACAACTAGGAGACTTTTTCCCCCAAGAATAATTACTTGAGAATACAAGAATGACTTTATTACTAAAGTTTGCTGTTCTCAGGAATTATGCACCACTAGGGTGTGAGCCTGAGAGGCATCTAGTTTTATACCAGGTTTAAAGGTTGATAAATCATAAAAAAGACATACTTTTATAAGGGGGAAATGTATTAAACATTTTTTCACTGAGTAAAGTGTGCAGAAAACCTGCTTAAATGGGGCATATAATTTTTAATGACTCAGGCCTTTAGTCCTTGGAAATGAACCAAGTATGATAAATAAGATGGAAGCTGGTGAATATTGAGTGTCTCATCATCACAGCATCAGATTTGAAATTACCTGTGAAAGGTAATAGCTTGAAAGGATTAGTCTTTAGTCCAGCTGACTTTGAAGTGTGTTATAAATTGAAGAAAGTTGATTGTAATCAACTAATCCAAAAAATCTTTTCCTAAAACTTGATATATACATTATAATCAGAAGTAGTGTAAAACACTCATTTTAATAAAAAAATAAGGGTTTAGTTTCTCATACAAAATACTTTTGGGTCAGTTTTCTTTGACCCATACATTATTGACAAGAAAATGTATTTCTACCTTGTACTTTTTCTTTTGGTAATTTTTGACTTTTGATTTTTCAAATACTTATTAGTCTACATGTAGGTAGGGTGCTTTTATTTTTGTTTTCAGTTCATTGATTAGCCTTAGCAGGAAATCTTAGCTCAGGAGAAAAGCAAGTTTTGTGAAACATTAAAAAAAATAAATGAATGCATTCATTTAAAAATTTAATTGGATATAATAATTTAAAAATATATTAAATCTGTCCCTGAATAGCACAAAGAAGAATGTGGAACATTAAAGAATTAATTAAATTAGAAAGCTTGAAATGAACAAGTAACTAGTGAAGAAAAAGAAATTAAATACATTGTATACACAATTGATTTTTAATATAGCACTAATGGAACATCAGTCTAAAAAACATGTATCTGTATAGTTCAGTGTACTTATATTTTGTAAGGCATCTGGAGTGTTAGAACTCCCCCAAATTAAATAACATATATCAACAAGCAAAGGGAAATTTAAAATACAGAAACAGGAACTTCTGTGCAAGACGAAGGCATAGGTAGATGCACTTTGATTCCTGGCACAACCAAAAGGACAACAACAAATTTAAAAACAAAAAACAACCAGAACTGCCAGAAAACCGAACTGTATGGAAGTCTGACAACCAAGGAGGTAGAGAAGAAACATTCATTCAGACTTGTAGGAGATGGGCAGCTGGGATGGAGAGGACTTGGGGCAAGGTGGTGGCTGGAGGACTAGCAGTACCACATTTACATGAAGATAAACCAGGAGGAACAACTGGGGAGCAAGACAGACCATGCAACCCAGGGTCCCAGTGTGGGAAAAGAAAGCCTCAAAACCACTAGCTGTAAAAAGCTGTGAGGGTTGTGGGAGTGGAAGAAACCCCCAGCCTCACAGGAGAGCTCATTGAAGAGGCCCACAGGGTCCTAGAACATACACAAACCCACTCACCCACATGGGAATCAGCAGCAGAAGGGCCCAATTTGCTTGTGGGTAGTGGGGGAAGTGACTGAAAGCCGACCTAGAATCAAGCAAGCAGCATTGTTCCCTCTCAGACCCCTCCTCCACATACAGTGCCCCAATGGACCAAAGTGGGTTGCCCCACTCTGGTGAATACCTAAGGCTCCACCCCTTACAACATAACAGGTGTGATAAGACAATGAAATATGGCCCAAATGAAAGAACAGATCAAAACTCAAAAAATAGAACTGAGCAATGAAGAGATAGCCACTCTATTAGAATGGAAGGGCAGATAAAGTGCTTCCCAGATAAGGTCATGTTAAAGGAGTTCATCATCATCAAGCCATTATTATACAAAATGTTAGAGGGACTTATCTAAGAAAAAGAAGATCAAAACTATGAACAGTAAAATGACAACAAACTTACAACTATCAACAACTGAACCTAAAAAAAGCAAAAACAAAAACAAACTAAGCAACACCTAGAACAGGAAGAGAATCACAGAAATGGAGATCACATGGAGGGTTACCAGTGGGGGAGGGAGGGAAGGGAAAAAGCAGAGGGAATAAGCATAAATGGTAGGTACAAAATAGACAGGTGGAGGTTAAGAATAGTATGGGAAATGAAGAAGCCAAATAACTTATATGTGCGACCCATGGACATGAACTAAGGTGGGAGAATGCTGGTGGGAGGGGGTGTGCAGGATGGAGGGGAATAAAGGGAAGAAAAAAATGGGACAATTATAATAGCATAATTAATAAAATATACTTAAAAATAAATAAAATAAAATACAGAAACAAAAAGGAAAATGGTGAATGACCAGGCTGACTTTATGAAATATTTCTGATTGATAATAATTAAAGTAGCAATTTTTAATTTTAGTGTTGAGATAACATTGTTAGGTAATCAATGATTTGCTCAAACTCTTAACATAAAATCAACAACAAAGTTGTTAAAATTATAAAAAGTTAGGCATAATTTTGAGAACAAAACAAAAGATAAAGAACAAAACTACAAAAAGATTTAGAATCACAGACCTAGGTACTATTGGTATAGTCCTTATCAAATATAAAACCAAAAAGGTAAAGAAAATAGACATATGATAATTCAAAATTAGGTCTGTTGTGATGAGAGATGAGAATTGAGAGTTATGTCAAAAGTATAAGAAATTTTATTGTTTTTGGAAAGGCTCAGAGTTCACAATACAGAAGAAACATCAGTTCATCCTGATTAAACAGAGTTGAAGAAGGTAAATGTATGTTGATTATATGTTTTCATAAAAATTCTCTAAAAATATTCTCAGGCACATGTTACTATTATTAATAGAAGAAAGCAAAGGAAAGGTGAATCTTTATTATAATTGCAAACCAATATGTGCTGATATTATGGGAGAAACACTGACAATATTTATAAAATATAAAATAATTTTATATAGATTTTCTGGTTTATATATATACACACACAACCACACATAAATATAAAATTCAAATATATAAATGTAAATATATGTATATATTTATGTTTATTTATTTATATCGAGTTGTTCAGGAAGTCCACTTAGTCTTTCCCATAAACAAAAAGACACATTTTCTACTCTGGCTGGTGTGGCTCAGTGGATTGAGGGCAGACCTGTGAAACAAAAGGTCACCAGTGATTTTCCCAGTCAGGGCATATAACTGGGTTGTGGAACAGGTCCCCAGATGGGGTCATGAGTGCGGTTGGTGAGTGCTGTGTGAGAAGCAATCAATCGATGTTTCTCTCACCCAACGATGTTTCTCTCCCTCCCTTCCCCTCTCTCTAAAAATAAATAAATATAATCTTTAAAAAATTAAACTACTAAAGAAGACACATTTTTCATTTTCACCAATAACGATTGACATATATTTTAAGTGTGTCGGTTATCTCCCATGTGGTATAACAATTATTCTCAATGTCTCAATTTGATTGCTATCAACTTTAACTGGTCTGCTCGACTGGCACACCATCCAGTGAGAAATCTCCAGTACGAAACTTCTCAAACCACCTTTGATGTGTTAGTCACAACACCTTTTCCATACACTGCACAAATCTTTTTGTTTCAGTTATGTTTTTACCTTTCTTGAAATAATAAAGCATGATATGCTGAAATTTTTGCTTATTTCCTTCCATCTTCAATATTAAAATGGCTACACAAAACTTCACTAATTTTGGTCAGTTATTTTTAAATGCATGCAGCTATGACTGCTGTCACAATACAATCCAACAAAATAGTTTTAAGTGAAGTTAAAGACAACTAGGTGCTACTAAAGCCATCTTTTGGACAAAACCAAATGAACATTTTGACCAACCCAATATATGCTACTATTGTTTTCCTAGCATAAAATCAAAACTCTGGGCCTTTAAATGATAACACAAAAGAAATAAAAATGTTTATAAACTTTGTATAATATTGTCTAACATTTAAAACTTATTTTAACTCAAGTATTGGCTTTACAGATGCAGTTTTAATATCTATAAAATGGGTAAAAATACCTTGTAGTATTGTGTGTGGTTTAAGCAACGAACCATATATAAAGCATTTAGTACAATGCTAGGCATATAGTAAATCTTTTATAAAAGTAAATATTAAAAGAAATTATAAGATTTGGGGAATTAAATTCTTATATTACTAGAGATGTTTTAGTTAGTGATACTGAATTGTAAATACACTAAAGCCTCTACAAAGAAAGAGATAAATATAAAAAAATCATTTTTTTATTTGACACATTTGACTTATCCAAATATTGTTAGAAAATATTTTAATTTTTACATTCTCATTTTTCTTGAGTTAGTTTATGGATGCTTGTTTTCAATATTCTATATAGGGCTTATAAGTCTACTAGAATAAATTAGAAAGTTTATTGTATACTTTGATTGATTGTATGTATAACTTATTTTTTTCCTCAAAGTATATTAACTCATTTCTCTTAAAGGTCAATTATTAAATGTCCTAAAATTTGTGGCATATTAAGTATGGGTCCAGGATCATTACAATTTCTATGTACCTAACAAGTAGATAAAGACATGATGAGGTCAAAAGTTATGTTTCCTAAAAATCCACATTTTTTTAGATCTAGCTAAGAAATCAGCTGAATATGAATAAAACTGTGCTGTCATTGTTTGCATTTTCATCTGGTCCAAAGAATAACGTCTGCCCAATTCCTTGCTAAAAATTAGTACATTATAATTTTCTCTTCTTTATCTACTAGTTTATTAATTCTATTGAAGTGATCGTCATTCTCTCAATGCTTGAAATAGGTCAGTTCTGTAAGAATTTAATAATTTTGCCAGTTTATAATTTTCAGAATTCAACATTCAGCATTTAAAATTTCCAATAATGTTTTTCTACTTTGTTTTTAATTGCATGAGCAGAAATTCCATCCCATGAGCAGGTAACTATGAAGATAAACCATAAAAGATGCAGCCAGAATTGGGAATAAATTATAAAATATTCAACAAATAAAATTTAATTTCTCTTTTAAACACATTTTTGGTATTTTCTCCTCTAAATTTTCCAGAATCTAGAGTATATTTTTAGAGGTGGAATTTCTGGGTTTGAATCCCAGCTCCAAAACAACTCCTCTGAATTTTAGTTACTGCCTTGATAAGTATGGATATAGTAATGCTTGAGTCACAGGATTGTTCTGATTAGAAGATGAAGTGAGGTATTTTGAAACATTTGATACAAGTGAACATTGCAGATACTCGAATAAATTAGAGAAGATATTGCTGTCATTATTATCGTTATTCTATCAGTCCAATATCAAGCATTCACAAATGAGAGCTCGGCTAGCTATCTGTTTAGCTTCTTTACACTTCTTGCTTCCAGTGGTGATGCAGGTTTTGGACCAGGGAAAACTCTGGGCTATGAGACAATGGGGATGGGGTAAAGATTTGAGGTAGGATACAAATGGGTGGGATTGTGGAACAGGTCAAGGAAGTGAGGTGAAGACCTGTGTCAAGAGGACAGGAGGTATGGTGGGCAGAGTTAGATCTGAGAAATTTAGGGCCCACATGTAAGAGAGGAGGTATTATTGAACAAGAACGTATAGTTAAGTACATTTGCTTAAAGTCCAGATTTACCACTTGTAACCGAGTGAGGATACTGGTGTCAGCTAGAGCTTTTTAATACCCAGCTGTTTACAGTGCATTAGTCTTGAGTAGCTTCAGTCTGAATTCATCTCCCACTGGAGGAGAAGTTAGGACAGGAGGAGAGAGACTTTAATCACTGTATATCTTTTTTGATTCAGAACTTTTGCTACCAACCCCCCCACTCTAAAACTTTGCCTTATAGAAGCTTGAACTTCTTCACACTGGAAGCAAAACTTAGGGATAAAGGCTTTAAAATGCAAATGAACTGCAGTATCCAATTCTTTTCTATCAATATTTTAATATTTGGGAGAGGGATGAGAAAGCCAAAAGGCATTTGGAACTCTGTCTCAAATGTAATTTCTCTCACCATTGTGGGATTTTTTAAAAAATCAGGGTTATTGAGGTCTAGTTTACAAAATTTTCAATCGGTTTGACTTTGATGGGGCACAAAGCAACACTTCTTTAGCTATCTTCCTGGACAATTGTGTGAAGACCATTCATACTGCACTGCAAATTGCTGATGAAATCCAGGTTCCCACACCTCAGCTGTCTATGGTGGAATGAAAACAGCATCACATCAATGGCTGAGATGGGATTCTGAGACCATCTAATTCCCTTATATCCCAGACTATTATAATTTTACTCTTTTGCTTATTCTGTGTCCTTTTGAGTATAATATTCCATTGTACTCATCTACTATATTTTGTCTATTTGTTTCCCTGAAAATTTGCACCTAAGTTGCTTCCAACGCAATCATACATCACTTCTTTTGTACCTCCGCACACATTTTCCCTGGGACATATACTTAGGGGGACTGCCAGGCCATGTGGTATATGCATCCTGCGGTGCTCTGAGCACTGCCAGGAAGAAGGGGCCTGTTGCTTTTCTTGACTGTCAAGATCTGCAAGATTCCTATTTGTCCATATTCTCATCAATATTTGTCTAATATGTCTAATTTTTGCCTGAATGATAGGCATAAAAGATGTCTCATGGTTTAATTTACACCTATATGAAAATTTGTGTAGTTGCTCAGCTCTTCATATAATTATTTTTCTATTGGGTACTCTTGAGTTTCTCATCTTTTTCTTTTTGGTGCGAGAGTTCCTTATATCTTTTAAATATAATTGATAATTAATTTTTGTGCTTATCTTATGAAATAAAGTGGGAATTAGAAAGAAGGATGGTAAAAGAACAAATACAGCAGAATATTAACAGTCGTTGAATCAATTTGGAGTTTATATGGATTTTATCATGCTATTCTTTCTACTGTATATTTGAAAAATGAAAAATCTGGTTACACTTTTTTCTTTTCATAAACAGATCTCTTAGATCACAGGTGGCAAACATAAGGCCCACAGGTGGAATCCGGCCCTCCACCTTGTTTTGTCTGGCCTGGCATCTTGTTTCTACCAGGTGGCAGTGCCGAGCTCTTTCTTAACTGTCAGGGAGTAGTTACATTTATACAGTCCTAAAATTATTTCAGCCCTTTGAAGGCAACCATGAGGCTGATGTGGCCCCTGGTGAAAATGAGTTTGACATCTCTGTCTTAGATGGTATGATGTTTACCTGCAGAGCTGCAACACAGAAGGTATTCATACATGCATTTAGCTATCAAAGATATAATTATCAATAAACTACCATGATACATGTAGTCCACTAAGTAGAGGCAAAGTCCCCACTTTGGTGAATGAGACAAAGTCCCTACTCCTAAGGAGGTGAATCACTATGTCAAGTGAAGGGGGATGGTCAACAAATAAGTAAACCAGTAAAGGAAAAAGATAATTTCATATAGTAACACACATTCTGAAATCCAGAAAAGACTGTGTATTATAGTGCCTGGGAAGGCCCTGTTTACTTTGAATGTGACAGAAGAAAACTAAAGTGAAACAAAATTAGATTAAAGATAGAGAAGGATGATAGGAGATTGTAGGCTTTGGCATCTGACAGATCCGGATTTAAACTTTGCTGTCTTTGCCAGATAAAGGCTCAGACAGACTTGGATTTAGACCTTATTTTATTCCATGGCAAATAATAGATTTAAAAAAAATATTGTATCGATTATTCTGTTAGAGTTGTCCAAAATTTTCCACCTTTGCTCCCCCACCCAGCAACCCTCACTCCCTCCAGCAATCCCCCTTCCTTTGTTCATGTCCATAGGTCATGCATATAAGTTCTTTGGTAACTCCATTTTCTATACTTCCTCTTAACGCCCCCTTGGCTATTCTGTGACTACCAACTCGTACTTCTTAATCTCTTCACCTTTTTCTCCATTGCCCCAGGCCCCCCTCCCAAATGATTACCATCCAAATATTCTCCATATCTGTGATTCTGTTTCTATTCTGCTTGTTTGCTTAGTTTGTTTTTAGAATCAATTGTTGATATTTAATTATTGCCATTTTAATAATCACAGTTTTGATATTCTTTTTCTTAAATAAGTTCCTATAACATTTCATATAATAATGGTTTGGTGATGATGAATTCCTTTAGCTTTATCATGTCTGAGAAGCATTTTATCTTCCTTTAGATTCTAAATTAAAGCTTTGCTGGATAGAGTATTCTAGGTTGTAGGTCCTTGCTTTTCATCACTTTGAACACTTCTTGCCAATTCTTTCTAGCCTGCAAAGTTTCTTTTGAGAAATCATCTGACTGTCTTATGGGAAATCTCCTGTAGGTAATTACTTGCTTTTCTCCTGCTGTTTCTAAGATTATCTTTATCTTTAACTTTTGCATTTTAATTATGATGTGTCTTGGAGTGGTCTTCGTTGCATCCATCTTGTTTGGAACTCTGTGCTTCCTGGGCTTGCATGTTTATTTCCTTCACCAAATTAGGGAAGTTTTCTTTCATTATTTTTTCAGATAGGTTTACAGTTTTTTGCTCTTTCTCTCCTGTTTTTGGTGGCCTTATGATACAAACGTTGGTACACCTGAAGTTGTCCCAGAGAGTCTTTACACTATCCTTGTTCTTTTGGATTCTTTTTATCTTCTTGCTGTACTGAGTGGATTCTTTTCTTTCCTTATATTCTAAATCATTGATTTGATTTTGGCTTCATCTACTCCATTGTTGATTCCCTGTAAATTGTTCTTTATTTCAATTAGTGTCTCCTATTTCTGATTGGATCATTTTTATGTTTTTGAAGTATCCACTGAGTTCCTTGAGCACTCTAATAGCCAGTGTTTTGACTCTGCATCTGATAGATTGCTTATCTCCGTTTTGTTTAGCTCTTTTTCTAGAGTTTTGTTCTGTTCTTTCATTTGGGCCATATTTCTTTGTCTCTTCATTTTGGTAGCCTCCCTGTATTTCTTTCTATGTATTAGGTAGAGCTGCTTTGACTCCATGTCTTGGAGCATGGCTTAATGTAGTAGGTGTCCTGTAGGTCCAGTAGCCCAGCCTCCCCTATCCCTCATGCTGAGTACTGAAGATGCACTCTTTGAGTGGGCTGAGTATTCCCTCCTCTTGTAGTTGATTCTTAACTGCTGTTGTCAGGTCAATGGGAAGGATTTACACAGGCCAGAGGGCTGGTAGGTTTGTCTGTGACCACTGGCCACCAACCACCTCCCTCTGTGGCTTGTGGAGGTGGTTGGATGGAAGTGCTCCAATGTGGTCTGTAACTTCACTGGGTGCATAGGCTCTGTGGTTTCCTGGGTGGTTCAGGCAAAGGTCAACCACTTCCTTTGTTCTGTATAGAGCCACTTGGCATAAGCTAAAAAAGTGATCTGCAGATGGCTGATGCTAGTGCCAGGCCTGGTGACACTCAGTGAGAGGTACAGGGGGCTGGGTTCAGCTGTTGCTTGTTGTCAGTTTAGAAAGATCTGAAGCCTGTGCCTAGCCCAGCCATTCATATAGAAAAGCCACAGTTACCAGCTTGGGTGGGCCTATAAATTGGATGGGGTGGAGATTTAGGTAATCCTCACGACAGCACTAACTGTGTTGTAGCCAGGTTGAGTCTTAGATATGGTGCCATTGCATTGTGGTTCTGTGTGGGGGAGGCCTCAGAAAAGGAACAGTGGCCACTGTCTGCAGCTCTTGCCCTAATGCCAGACACTTCAGTTCTTCCCCCAAATGCCACTGGTGCCCTTCAAGGTGCCCCTCCTGGTGCTAGAGCCAAGAGAGAGTGAGTCTGAATAAGTCCATGTGCAGGGCCCTGCAAGATAAGATGCCTGAGAATCCTGAAGTTTCTTTCACTGACCCAACTCCCACTGGTTTTTACAGTCAGAGGTTATGGGGATTTATCTTCCTGGCACTGGAATACTGGCTGGGTGGTCTGATATGGGGCTTGGAACTGTTGCTCCCAAGGTATTCCTCTAATTTATATCCACCACACATGGGTGTGGGACCAGCCTATTCTGCGGTTTTTGGATCTCCACCCCTCTACCCCTCTTACCTGCTTGGATGAGTGTGGTTTCTTTAATTCCTTAGTTGTCAGGCTTACATACAACTCAATTTTCTGACAGTTCTGAGTGATATTTGATCTGTAGTTTAGCTGTAATTTTACTTTGGTTGTGTGAGCAGCTGAGCCACATTTACCTGTACCTACATCTTGACCAGAAATCCAAATAATAGATTTTTAATAAATGCTCTCTTGTTCCTGTTTATTAATCACTGAGTGGAACAATGAACCACCACTAGGAGAGGGTGCAACCAATACAGGAAAGAGAGTGAATAATAAACAATAAATCAGAAAAAAGAGGAGGAAGAGAGGAATCAGGAACAAACAGCAAGAAAGATGAGAAAAATAGCGAGGAAGGCGAGGACAGAAATGCAGTAGCTGAAGGTCAGTGAAGGGATTAGTAGGATTTATTACATAAATATATTACATAAATATATTTATTATATAGAAACAACTCAGAACTGGTGCCATAATTAAACATAGAGCAAGTAGACAGATCTCCTCTTTTGAATTTATGAGACAATATTAACATTAGCTGTTTACTCTACTTGGCATTTTAAGGAAGCTGATTTTTTTTCATAAAGCCAGTGTGTTAGTGTGAAACCTTCGAGGTGTGCAGGGGTAGATTTGAATGAAGTTGGGCCAATCAGAGGGAGAATAGGTCATGGTTTTTATGAGCTTGAGAAAAGGGCTGGAGCTATTGTTCAGAGAAGTGTCTGGCAACCTTTCCATTCTATACCTTGATTTTAAGAGGTTTTCACATTTAGTTCTTATAAACCACAACAAGTTGGAAATTGGCAGCTGTTTTTTAGACCAGATGCAGTGTTCATTAAAGGACAAATTTGGATTGAAAATAGTCTCCTCAAGTGTAGGAGAAAAAGGGGAGGACAAAAAAAAAAAAGAATTTCCCTGGAATATTGCTGTAGATTTTTTTGATTAAGAAAATTCTAATTCATAATGATATAAATTAGGAAATTAGTGTCATATAGATTCACAGTTGTATATAGAATCTCAGATATGACAAGAAAGTTTAGAGGGGCTTAGAAGCATCAAGAGTTAGTTCATATTGATATAGGCAGACATAGAGATAGGGATTCAGAAACCAAGAGAATAAATCTACATTAAATAATGGATATCAGAGTTCTGGGATTTTTGGTATCATTTTAAAATCTTATAATAGGAAAAGAAAGTAGTTGGCTAAAATTTTGATGAGAAGGTGAAGTCAGAAGTTTCAGAGAGTTCAGTCTACACAGCACAGCATTTGGCCCACAGTGATATGTGTTGAATAAATGAATGGGTAGATCAGAAGCACCAGAACTAATACAGTTGACCTTCTCCACAGTGAGCTTCAAATATTATTTGGCCTCTCTAGAATTTTATTCTGCTTATTCTGGAGACAGCATTCCAATTTTTCTCTGGTTAACCAGCCTCACCCAATCTCTTCTCATGTATTTCTGCTGACCTGCTGTCTGCTCCAGGGTGACACCTGACTCATACTAGAGCGATCAGTATAATTTACAATTATGGTTAAGTGATTGGTTCAGAGAAAGGTACATGGCTCAAACCTAATTAGGGCTAATAGAGAGATTTTGCTGTAATGAGTAGGAAAGAGTTATATTCTTTCCACTGGGGTTGTTTGGAGTACAGCAGATAAACTGTAAGCTGCCAATAGCCATGTTGCCATCTGAAGAAAAGAACCATCCTGGGTATTGAACAGCATTGATAAAGCAGAGGGAAAGAGCTTGAACCCATCATCTGAGCCTCTGTCTTGAGCTTGAACTACTGAGCTTGAACTTCTACATTGGCCTTTTCAGTTTTGTGAGCTAATAAATTTCTGGTTTTCTAAACCAACTCTAATTTTCTGACCTGGATAAAATCAGTTAAGATAATTTCCATACAAGGACTACTGGAAAAATTTTCACCTCTTAGCTGTGAGTGATCATAGGAAGAAAGAATCTTAAATATCCAAGATGTTATTATTCTATTCTGTGCTCAACAGTAGCTAAAAAAAAGATATAATTATTTTACATTTCAGAAGGTGAATAATCTGGATTTAAATTTTACTTAAATCCATAATGGTTTGGTGTATTTACCAACTCAGGTTGTATCTTACTTCATTCCCACTCTACACTTCTTTTAAAAAAAATTATTTATTTATTTTTATTGTTCAAATACAGTTACCCCATTCCCCCTGCCCACTCTGCCCTACTCCACCAACCCCCACCTCCCACACTAAATCCTACCACCCACTGGCTTTGTCCATGAGTTCTTTATACATGTACCTTGATGACCCTTCCCCTTCTTTTCCCCGTTATCTCCTCCTCCTCCCCTCTGGTTACTGTCAGTTTGTTCTTCATTTCCATATCTCTGATTCTATTTTGCTTGCTTGTTTGTTTTTTTTTTTTGATTAGGTTCCACTTATAGATGAGATCATATGGTATTTGTCTTTCATCACCTGGCTTATTTCACTTAGCATAATGCTCTCCAATTCCATCCACACTGTCCCAAAGAGTAGGAGCTCCTTCTTTCTATCTGCTGTGTAGTATTCCATCATGTAAATGTACCAGAGTTTTTTTATTTTAATCATTATTCAGTACAGTTTCTATCCTTTACTCCCATTTCAGCCCATCCACTTATCCCTCCCCTCCTCCCTCCCATTTCCAACCCCCCTAGTTTTTATCCATGTGTCCTCTATATTTGTTCTTGTAAACCCTTCCTTTCTCCCCTGGAATTCCCTCCCCTCTCCCCTCTGGTCACTGTCAACCTGTCCTCTATTTCAGTGTCCTTGGCTATATTTTGCTTGTTTCTTTGTTTTGTTGTTTAAGTTCCTGTTAAAGGCGAGATCATATGGTATTTGTCTTTCACTGTCTGGCTTATTTCACTTAGCATAATGCTTTCCAGCTCCATCCATGCTGGTGCAAAGGGTATGAGTTCCTTCTTTCTTTCAGCTGCATAGAATTCCATTGTGTAA
>CM052541.1:59456980-59474220 GCA_028533065.1 Trachops cirrhosus
CTACTTCATGGATTCTCTCCTTCATTTTTACCTTGGCTAATGTAATTATGATGTGCCTTGGTGTGTTCCTCCTTGGGTCCAACTTCTTTGGGACTCTCTGAGCTTCCTGGACTTCCTGGAAGTCTATTTCTTTTGCCAGATTGGGGAAGTTCTCCTTTATTATTTGTTCAAATAAGTTTTACACTTGTTTTTCTCTTCTTCTTCTGGTACCCCTATAATTTGGATGTTGGAATGTTTCAAGATGTCCTGGAGGTTCCTAAGCCTCTCCTCATTTTTTGAATTCTTATTTCTTCATTCTTTTCTGATTGTATGTTTCTTTCTTCCTTCTGGTCCACTCCATTGATGTGAGACCCATCTTTCATTCCATCATTATTGGTTCCCTGTGCATTTTTCTTCATTTCACTTATTGTAGCCTTCATTTTTTCATCTAGTTTGCAACTAAAATCATCCAATTCTGTGAGCATCCTGATTACCAGTGCTTTTAACTGTGCATGTGATAAGCTGGCTATCTCTTGGTCGCTTAAAAGGATGGGTTCTGGGGCTTTCAATTGGTCTTCTGTTCGAGCCATCTCTCTCTCTCTCTCTCTTTTTTTTTTTGGTCTGGTTGCACCTGTTAGGTATGAGGGGCGGAGCCTTAGGTGTTCACCAGGGTGGGGCACTCCAGTTGCTGGGTTGTGATGCTGTATGTGGGGGTGGGGTCTGAGAGGGAACTTTGGTGCTTGCTTTGCTCTCTGTGGGACCTCAGTCCCTTCCATCACTTCCCCCAAGCAAACTGGGCCCCTCTGGTGCCAATTCCCGTGTTGGTGGGGTTGTGCACCCCGTGGGACTTTCCTTTTCAATCAGTGTCCCAAGGCTCTATTTCCCAGCATTGGGAACCTGGGTTGCACACAGTGCCTTGCTTCACAATGGCTGCCTTGCTGGGTTTGCTGGTTGTCACCTCTCGGCCGGGGTCTGCCAGCCGGCACTTGTGTGCCCAGGGTCTACCTACTGTGGTCTTGCTCACCCTGGTTGCCTTACTTCTCTGGTCCCAACGCCCTCTGCTCTCTGCTCCGCGACCCTTGCCCGGCTGCCTGACTCTGCCCCTCCTAAAGTCTAATTTAACTGCTTGGGTGTCCAACTTTCATACAGTTCAATTTTCTGTCAGTTCTGGTTGTTATACTGTTTCCAAATTGTTGTTGTTCCTATCTTGGTTGTGTGAGGAGGCACAAGGTGTTTACCTATGCCTCCATCTTGGCTGGAAGTCCTTGAAAGAATTTTTCTCTAAATAATCATGGTCTACTCTGAGCTGTAGGGACTGACAAAGCTATTTTCTAGAACATAATAATAGCTTATTTATTACTGTTCTGATGAGTGATTTGTATTCAGTGAAACATTGATCATGGCAATTTTAAAGTAAAAAGCACTTGTTTTTAAATTATATTTAATTGATTTTGCTATTACAGTTGACCATTTTTTCCTCTTTGCTCCCCTCCCCCTAGCATCCCCACTCCCTTAGGCAATCCCCACACCATTGTTCATGTCCATGGATCACACATATAAGTTCTTTGGCTACTCCATTTCCTATAGTGTACTTTACATCCCCATGGTTATTATTTGATTGCCTATTTGTACTTCTAAATCCCCCCGCCTCTTCACCCATTTCCCGGCACTTACCTCTTACCTGGAACCATTAAAACCCTCTCTGTATCCACAATTCTGTCTTTGTTTGCTTAGTTTGTTTTTTTTAGATATATATTTTTGTCATATTATTGTTCATAGTTTTGATCTTCTTTTCCTTAAATACATTTCATATAATAATGGTTTGGTGGTGATGAATTCCTTTAGTTTTTTTTTCTTTTCTGGGAAGCTCTTTATCTGCCCTTTGATTCTAAATGATAGCTTCACTGGGTAGAGCAATCTTGGCTGTAGGTCCCTGCTTTTCATGACTTTGAATATTTCTTCCCAGTCCTTTCTAGCCTGCAAAGTTTCTTTTGAGAAATCAGCTGACAGTCTAATGGGAACTCTCCTGTGGATAACTAACTGCTTTTCTCTGGCTGCTTTTAAGGTTCTCTCTTTATCTTTAACCTTTGGCATTTTAATTATGATGTGCCTTGGAGTGGACCTCTTTGCAACCATCTTGTTTGGGACTCTTGGTCCTTCCTGGACTTGCACATCTACTTCCTTCACAAATTAGGAAAGTTTTCTTTCATTATTTTTTCAAATAAGTTTCTAATTTCTAGCTCTTTCTCTTCTCCTTTTGGTACCTTTATGATGCAAATGTTGGAATGCTTTAATTGTCCTGCAGGCTGCTTATACTATCCTCATTTTTTGAAGGGATTCTTTTTTTCTCCTTGTTGTTCTGATTGCTTGTTTTTTTTGCTTCCTTATGTTCCAAATCATTGGTTTGATTCTCAGCTTCATCCTCTCTACTATTGTTTCCATGTAAATTGTTCTAATTTCAGTTAGTAAATCCTTTGTTTCTTACTGGATCTTTTTTATGCTGTTGAGGTCCTCACTAAGTTCCTTGAACATCCTTATAACCAGTAATTTGAACTCTGCTTCTGATAGATTTATTATCTCCGTTTTGTTTAGTTGTCTTCCTGGAGTTTTGATCTCTTCATTCGTTTGGGCCATATTTCTTTGTCTACTCATTTTGACAGCCTCCCTGTGTTTGTTTCTATGTATTAGGTCAAGGTGCTATGACTCCTTGTCTTGGTAGCATGGCCTAATGTAGTAGGTGTCCTGGAGTGTCCAGTGGCACAGACTTCCCTGTCACCCAAGCTGGGTACTTGAGGTGCACCCCTCATGTGTTTGCACCTCTTACTTCTAGATGAGCCTTGGTTCCTGTTAGCAGATCTATGGGAGGGATTTACCCAGGCCAGTCAGCTGCAAGGGCTGGCTGTGACCACTGGCCACCAACCTCCACCCTCCGTGGAGGGTCAGCTGTTCAGGGGCAAGGTGGTTGTGCTCTAATGTGGTCTATAGCAGTCTACTGGGTGTGCAGGCTCTAGGATTTCCCAGGTGGTGTAGGCCAATGTGAGCCCCCACCTGTGTTTTCCCATGGTCACTCAACCTGAGCTATAGAGAAATCTGAGATGGCTGCTACTTGTGCTGGGATTGGAGATTCCCAGACAAAGCCAAGTTGTGAATCCAGGCTGGCTGCCACTAGTGCTGTGTCTGGTGCCACTTAGCAAGATGTAGGCTCACTGAGGCCAGGTGTTGCTTATTTGAAAAGAATTAGGAAGTTGTAAGACTTGAACCAAGACCAGCCATTCATGTGGAAAAGCTATTTGTTAACAGCTGTAAGTTGGTTGGGATGGTGCCTCAGGGGATCTCCAGTGTGGGATAAACAGTGTTAGCCAGTTTGAGGGAGTCTCAGATATGGCACCTATCTGCTGGCTCTGTGGCTCTGCCTTCCCCTCTGAGCAAAAGCTGTCCCCCAGCTCTCACCTTGATTGCAGACACTTCAATTCCTCCCTGTAAGCCACTGGTGCCTTCCAAGTTGCTACCCTGGTGCAGGGAGTGAGTCTGAGTAAGTCCATGTGTGGGTTCTTTAAGAGGGACTGCTTGGGATTCCATTGGTTTCTTTCCCCAACTCTGTCCCTGCTGGTTTTTGCAGCCAGAAGTTATGGGAACTTATTTTCCTGGCACTGGAACCCTGGGCTGGGGAGCCCAGTGTGGAGCTAGGAATCCTTGCTCCCAAGATATGTCTCCCAAATTTTTATCCACCACACTTAGATATGGGACCAGCTGTTCATGTCTCTGCCCCTCCTACCAGTCTTCATGCATGTGGTTTCCCTAATTCTGTAGTTATTGGACTGCCATTCAACTTGCTTTCTGACAGTTCTGAGTGATGTTTGTTCTATAATTTAGTTGTAATTTTGATGTGGTTGTGTGTGGAGGCAAACTATGTTTACCTATGCAGCCATTTTGACTGAAAATCAAAAGAATTTGTTTTTAGAAAAATGTTTTATGTTTCATAATTTTCCAAAGCAAATTCCAGTTTGTTTTGGTATATATATCACCAAGATTGCACTAAAGTAATATTCTCATACTGTTTTTAATTAATGGCTATTTTTCAGTTTTGGAATAATAGGTTGTTTTTAATTTTTAACTTGTGTAGTAAAATTAGTTGCTTTGTTCATCATCATCATCCTTCCATTACTCTAAACAAGTTATTTCTAAAGTTTCAAAGAAGTCCTTTGTTAGCTTTGTTAAAAACATTTTCTAGGTAAACATAGAAGCAAACATATTTTTAAAATTTCACTTTATGTACATGTATAATTAAAATATTTTGTACCACTACTGGGTAGAACATTTTTTTTTGTTAGAAAGGTAATCACTTTTAAGGATACCAGAGAGCTGTATCTTTATCAGTGATGATTGATGTACCATACTGAACGCTTGACTTTCCTGTCTTTAATCACCTCTTTTAGAAAACCTGATCTTTTATAAAGCATGATTTTCTGACATGCATTTTTTTGGTCTTGAGTTTGCCATCAGTCAGGATGGGTGAGGTTATGCTGTGAAAACAAACAACTTATAATCTTAGGTTATAACAGGTTAAAACAACAGAATTTTTTACTCATGCTATGTTCAGTGGAAGATGCCAAAGGGCTCAGCTCAGGAGTCAACCAGGAATGCAGGCTGATGGAGGATCCAACCTAACAAACACTTCCACAATTTCAGGGGAGAGGGAAAGAGGATGTGTTCTTACAGATTCATCCCAGAAGCAATACATATTCCTTCACATTCTATTTGCCATAGCAAATCACAAGGCCACATCTGACTGAGTTCAACAGGAAAATGAGGTATAATTTCCCCACAGGAGCAGAAACCAAGTAATTGTAAAGAGTGACATAGTTGACCACAACCTTGGCACAGACATGTCTTACCTTTGAGGAATGTTTGGTGGTATGGAATTAAGACAAATTTGCTGATGTAAATTTGCAAAAGAATATTTCAAAGGAAGACAAACTGGCTGATTTGAACGACTACTTGTTACCTAAAATGGTGGAGGAGTGGGACTCAAATTTTAGTCTGAGAATTGAGAGGAATGAAGTTTGGTAAAATGGGCTCAAGAACTAGACCTCTTGGAACTAGGTAATTAACTTCAAGCTTAGTTCAAAAGACATTAGTCCAGAAAAATAGCAACCATATTTATCTAATTAAATGATTGTTGTTTGGAGTGATAGTTTGGCCATTCTCTATATTGTGCCTGAATTTTCTAGCCAAATAAACCAATCAGTGGTTTTCTACCTACATGACACGTGTTCACAGGGACATTAAATGCCTAGTAACTAGTGAACATATAAATTTACCCTTTAAGGAAATATTCCCGAGTACTAAAATATCTAATCCATAACCATGTCCATTTTATCGATCATTTTCAAAACTTTACATGTGTCACAATTATAGTCAATCTCATGTTGTAACTTTCCTTTGAAAAATGATAAATATGATTATTGCCATTTATTGAGTAATCACTATGTGTTAGGGATTATCAGTTAATTATTTTGAGTTCTTATACAACTATAAGATATTATTTCCATTTAGGATAAAAAAATGAGGTTAAGAACATTAATTTTTTCCCTAGATTTTCTAGCTAGTCAGAGAATTTTTGAATTTTAAACTCAAGTGTGCCTGGTGTCAAAGTCATCCTTCTTTCCTCCATATTATATCACATCTTCCCACTAAACTATACCAAAACTAAGATGCTGTATTTTCTTTGCATATTTTTCTTTTAAGGTGATATTACTGACAGTGTGATTAATCAAACATTTGCCAGACATGATTTGTTCCTAAAAGAATGTGCAGATTGACTGGCTTGCTCAAAGTACTCACTGAGCTCTTTCCTCTCTCCTTTTTGTTCTATATACTGCCATCCTATGTCAAGGGTAATGATTTCCCCTAATGTATTTTAACACACTTTCTACTACTGCAGTAGTTTACAAAGCATAGTTTTATATCAGGATGTATCTGCTTAAAAGGCAGTATTTGACAACAAGTAGTGGATATCATGAATCATCATTTATTATTCTGCCCCACTTCCTTTTTGTTTTGCTATACTAAAGCTTAACAGCGTGAGCTATTTTGAATAAAACAGATACTTATTTCTACCATATAGATGAGAAAACAGAGAAACAGTAAGGTAAATGGCATATTACCTTACAAATCCCTAACAAATCCACTGAGCTTGGTATTTTTAGTCTTCTCATTGTGCCAAGGCCACACTTTCTCTTTGTCATCTACCTCTATTAGAAAAATAAACTCTTGGTTACCACATGATATTGAAATGTCAATTTAAAAACCTCAAATCTTTTTCTGTTGTTGTTCCTTTTTTAAATTTTATTATTTACTTTATTTTTTTTACTATGATCCACGACTGTTTATTTTTTTTATTGTTGTTCAATTCCAGTTGTCTCCATTTCACTACCATTATTCTCCCCTACCCTACCCACCTCTACCTCCCACATTCAATCCCCCACTCCCTGTTGTTTTTGTCCATGGGTCCTTTATACATGTTCCTTGACTTAACCCTTCCCCTCTTTCCCCCATTATGCCCCTCCCCCTCCCATCTGGTTACTCTTAGTTTGTTCTTTATTTCCATGTCTCTGGTTCAATTTTGCTTACTTGTTTGTTTTGTTGATTAGGTTCCACTTATAGGTGAGATCATAAGGTCCTTTCTTTCTTTCTTTCTTTTTTTTGGTTAGTGATCTTTGTTTTTTGTTTTTTTTTCCATTTTTTAATATTTTATTGTTGTTCAAGTACAGATGTCTGCCTTTCCCCTCCACCTCTCCCCCTCACCCCAGCTATCCTCACCTCCCTCCCCTGATTCCACCTCCTTTGGTTTTGTCCATGTGTCCTTTATAGTTATTCCTGAAAACCCTTCACCCCTTTCCCCCTGTTATCCCCTCCCATCACCCCTCTGGTTACTGTCCCTTTGTTCTTAATTTCTATGTCTCTGGTTATAGTTTGTTTGCTTGTTTGTTTTGTTGATTGGTTTCCACTTAAAGGTGAGATTATAAGGTATTTGCCTTTCACCTCCTGGCTTATTTCACTTAGCTTAATACTAAATGAAAGGCAGGAATTCCTTCTTTTTTTTCTACTGTGTAGTATTCCATTGTGTTAATGTACCACAGTTTTTTTGATCCACTCATTTCCTGATAAATGCTTAAGCCATTTGCAGCACTTGGCTATTGTAAATTGTGCTGCTATGAACATTGGGGTGCATAGGTTCTTTTAAATTGGTGTTCAGGATTTTTAGGGTATAATCTCAGCAGTCAAATTGCTGGGTCAAAAGGCAGTTCCATTTTTAGTTTTGTGAATAAATTCCATACTGTTTTCCACAGTGGCTGCACCAGTATGCATTCCTACCAACAATGTACTAGTGTTCCCTTTTCTCCACATCCTCTCCAACACTTGTTTGTTGACTTGTTTATGATGGCCATTGTGACTGGTGTGAAGTGGTATCTCATTGTGCTTTTAATTCGTATCTCTCTGATGGCTAGTGATGAGCATCCTTTCATGTGTCTCTGGGTCCTCCATATGTCCTCCTTGAAGAAGTGTCTGCTCAGGTCCTTTGCCCATTTTTTAATTGGGTTGTTTGTGTTCTTGGTGTGGAGTCATGTTATAAAAACCTCAGATCTTGAAGGCAGTGAGAAAATAAGCCATAAAATGAAAATAGGTGTTTGCAATGAATATTTCCCACAAAGGATGTAAATAAAATATATACTGCCTGTCTATAAATAAGTAAAAGATGAATGTGGAGATCTAAGTCAGCAACAGAATAGGCAGAAACTACACTCAGTTCCACCCAAAACCAAACTGGAATTACAACTAAATTATAGAAAAATCTTGAATAGCCAACTAATTACTAGGTGAAGAGATGTCTTCCAATCAAGGATTTATAGGAGAAACCACATCAAGAATAGTAAAATAGTCAGAGACAAAAAAAAAGGGCTGGCCACAGTCCTATGGGCTATGGATAGGGGGTCTAAATCCCAAGCTGGGATCCTTAGCCCAGAGCTCCAGATGTAGAAAAAAGTGCCCACATAACATCTGACTGTGAAAAGCAGCAGGATTACTGTCTGCCAGAGAGAGGCTGTAGTCTACTAGAGGCAGAGGCACCTTGTTAAAGTGCCAACTCATAAAATTTTATTCACAGCCACTCACCCTGGGCTCATGGGGAGAGAAGGCAGAGTGTAATAGAGTTATGTGAGGAGATTCTGGCATCTGTGGCTCTGAGGAGGGAGCTGAAGGGACAGCCACCAGGATCCCTGTGCTGAGTCCTTCTCCCATAGTATAGATGCCATTATTCTTGGGTGGAGTACACCCCTCCATGTGGCATCACCAGAGGGAAGCAGTAGCCCCACCATCTGGACTCCCTCTTGCCCTACCCTGTGAAGATTACATCCTACTGAAGAGAGAAGGACAGATAGAACCTTTTTTAGTGGCTGAGCCTAACAGGTAGCTGGCAGGTGGAGGCAGGAAAAAGTGGATCTCAGGGTGCCTTGGGACTTTTGCTGTACTGCCCCCAGGAATATTGCTGTTTAAAGACAGCCTTGGTTGCACCGCTTGTTCCTTCCTGCACTCACACAGGTCCAGCAGAAGCAGCCACAAACTGTATCACTTGTAGCTCTAAACAGGTTGGCCAGTGCCAAACACAGTCAGTATCTGATATTGGGCTATATCAGAGTCCCTCCCAAGGGGCCCAGAACCAACTCACCCAGTGGCAAACCTCAGACAACATCAGAGCACAATTCAGTAAACTTTGCAAGCAGCATACTCAAAGGGAAATCTGGGCAGGCACCAAGTCCTGCTTAGGCAAATTCAGCTTCATATGGTCAATACCTGCCCAATAGCTTGTATGCCATGTTTGGAGTTGAGCCTCAGAGTCAGACAGCCTGTGTGTTGATCCCATGCACAAATAGGCAAATAGCAATTAAGACTCAAATATAACAAGAGGGTCAACATAATCCCACACAACAGTCATTCCTGAAACACCCAGCTCAGGTGATCAAAAAGACTGTACCGCTGTGTCCCACAAGAATTCTACTACATAAAGCCACCCCATGAAGACTGGGAGTCATGGCAAATTTATCTAACATATAGAAACAAACATGAAGTGGCAGCCAAAATGCGGAGACGAAAATTGGGCTCCTAATTAAAAAACAGGAGAAAAATCTCCAGAAAAAGGGTTAAATTAAGGCAAGCAATTTATCAGATATAGATTTGAAAGTAATGGTTATAAATATGCTCAACAGCATGGAAAAGGACATAAAACCATTAAAAGGACCAATTTAAAGTGAAGAATATAATATCTGAAATGAAGAATATGCTGAAAGGAATAAACAGTATGTTAAAAGAAGCAGAAGATTGAATCAGCAATTTGGAAGACAAGGTAGCAAAAAGACCCAATCAAAGCAACAAAAGGAAAAAAAGAATAAAAAAGAGGATAGTTTAAGGGGCCTTTAAGACAACATGAAGCAAAACAACATCCATATCACAGGATTACCAGGAGAAGAAGAAAGAGAGCAAGAGATCCAGAACCTATTTGAAGGAATAATTATCAAAAATTACCTAACTGGGTGAAGGATAAAGACACACAAGTCCAGGAAGCACAGAGAATCCCAAAGATGGACCCAAAGAGGCCTACCTCAAAATACATCATAATTAAAATGGCAAAGGGTAAAGAAAAAGAAAGGTCTTAAAAGTCTCAAGAAAAGACAGCTAGTTACCTACCTACAAGGGAGCTCCTATAAGTCTGTCAGCAGATTTCTCAACAGAAACATTTCAGGCCAGGAGGGATTAGCATGAAATACTCAAAGTGAGGGATTGGCATGAAATACTTGAAGTGATGAAAAGCAAGGACTTATGCCCAAGACTATAATACTCAGCGAGGCAATTATTAAAAATTGAAAGAAAAATGAAGAACTTCCCAGACAAAGAAAAGCTAAAGGAGTTTGTTACCATCAAAGTAGTATTGCAAGAAATGTTCAAGAGCCTGCATGAAGAAGAAGGAGAAGGCGAAGAAGAAGAAAGAAGAGAAAAACCAGATGAACACAATTTAAAAGAATAAAATAGCAATAAATACATGCTTATCAATAATCACTTTAAATGTTAATGGCTTAAATGCTCCAATCAAAAGACAAATGTTAGCTGAATGAATAACAAAAGAAGTTCTATTTATATCCTGTCTACAAGAGACCAACCTCAGAACAAAAAATGTACACAGACTAAAATAAAGGGATGGAAAAAGACATTTCATATAAAGGGAAACAACAACAAAAAAGCTGGGGTAGTAACACATATACCAGACAAAATGGATTTCAAAACAAAATCCATAACAAGAGACAAAGAAGGTCACTACATAATATTAAAGGGGTTGATCCAACCTTAGGATTAAACCTTGTAAACATATAGGGACCCAACACAGCAGCACCTATATATATATAACAAATCTTGATGGACATAAAGGGAGAGATTGACAGTAAAACAATCTTAGTAGCAGACTTTAACACCCAATTGACATCAATGAATAAATATTCCAGGCAGACAATCAGCAAGGAAATAGGGATCTTAAATGATATACTAGATCAGATGATTTAATTTGTATCTTTAGAGCATTTCAACCCAAAGCAACAGAATATACCTTTTTTTCAAGGGCAGATGGAACATTTTCTAGGATAGACCATAAGTTAGGACAAAAAGCAAGTATCAGCAAATTTAAGAAGATTGAAATTATAGAAAGCATCTTTTCTGACTACAGTGCTATGAAACTAGGAATAAATATAAAAAAATACCCTGTAAAACACACAAATACATGGAGGCTAAATAACATGTTTCTAAACAATGACTGGTTTAACAATGACATTAAAGAAGAAATCAAAAGATTCCTTGAAACAAATGGAAATGAGAACACAACAACCCAAAATCTATGGGACACAGTAAAGGCAGTCTTAAGAGAGAAATTCATAGCATTACAGACCTATATCAAGAAACAAGAGACATCTTTAATTCACAATCCAACATTACATTTAATGGAACTTGAAAAAGAACAACAAACAAAGTTTAAAGTGACAAGAAGGAAGGAAATAAAGATAGCTGCAGAAATAAGCAAGATAGAGTTCTAAATAATACAATAGATCAATGAAACCAAGTTACTTCTTTGAAAAGATAAACAAGATTGACACACCTTTAAATGGAATCATTAAGAAAGAAAGAGAGGACACAAATAAATAAAATAAAAAATGAACAGGAAAAGCAACAACTGACACCAAAGAAATACAAAGGAGAGTGAAAAAATAGTAAGAACAATGATATACCAACAAATTGAACAATCTGGATGAAATGAGTATATTCTAGAAACATACAGTCCTCCCAAAGTGAATCAGGAAGAATCAGACAATTAAAATAAACTGATTACAATTAGTGGAATTGAAGCAGTATTAGGAAACTTCCAGCAAATAAAAGTCCTGGACTAGATGGCTTCACAGGTGAATTTTGCCAAATATTCAAAGAAGAACTAACACCTATCTTTCTCAAACTATCCCAAAAAGTTCAAGAGAAGACTCCTCAGCTCATTTTACAAGGCCCACATTATCTTAATCCCAAAACCTGATAAAGACACTACAGAGAAAGAAAATTATAGGCCAAAATTCCTGATAAACCTAAATGCAAAATCCTTAACAAAATATTAGCACACCAGGTTCAGTCATACATTGAAAAGATCATACACATAGAGAGCAAGCCAGGGTGGGGGAGTTGAGAGGGTGGAGGGATTGAACAACAACAAAAAAAAGAACAACAAACCAGAGAGAACAAATTCAAAAATAAAAAGGATCGCATGCCATGATCAAGTGGGATTTATTCTGTGGATACAAAGTTGGTACTAATGTGTAAATCAATAAGCATGGCACATCACATAAGCAAAATGAAGGAAGGATAAAAACCACATGATCATATCAATAAATGTAGAAAAACCATTTGATAAAATCTAGCACCCATTTATGATAAAAACTCTCAGCAAAGTCAAAATAGAGGGAACATAACCTCAATGTAATAAAGGCCGTGTATGAGAAACCCACAACCAACATTATACTTAGTGGTCAAAAACTAAAAGCATTTCCCTTAAGATCAGGAATAAGACAGGGATATTTGCTTTCATCACTCTTATTCAATATAGGACTGGAAGTCCTAGCCACAACAATCAGAATAGAAGATGAAATAAAAGACATCCAAATTGAAAAGAAAGAAAACTGTCATTATGACACAATACTGTATATAGAGAACCTTGAAGATTCCACCAAAAACCTAGTAGAATTGAGAGAAGAATTCAGTAAAGTAGCAGGATAAAAAATAAATATCCAGAAATCTGTTGCATTTTTACATGAACAATGCTATCAGAAAATGAAACTAAGAAAAGAATACCATTTACAATTGCTTAAAAGAATATAATACCTAGGAATAAATTTAACTGTGATGTAAAAAACTCATACTCAGAATTATAACACACTGAAGAATGAAACTGAAGAAGATACAAATTAGAGGAAGCATATACTGTATTTATCTATAAGAAAAATTAGCATCACTAAAATGTCTATATCCAAAGCAATCTATATTTTCAATGCAAATCTTATCAAGATACTAATAGCATTTTTCACGTAATGAGAACATATATTCCAAAAATTTATATGGAACTACAAAAGACCCCAAGCAGCAACAGCAATCTTGAAAAAGAACAGGAAAGTTGGAGAATTCATGCTATCTGATATCAAAATATACTACAAGGTCATAGTAATCAAAGCAGCATGGTACCAGCATAAAAACAGACATATAACTCAATGGAACAGAATAGAGAGATCAGAAATAAACCCACACCTTTATAGTCAATTAAATTTTGACAAAAGGAGGCAAAAACATATAATGAGATAACAATAGTTTATTAAATAAATGGTGTTAGGAATATTAGACAATACATGCAAAAATGAAACTAGACCATTGTTTTACATCATAAATAAAAATAAATTCAAAATGGGTTAGAATTTAAATGTTTGACTCAAAACTATAAAATGCTAGAAGAAAACATAGGCAGTAAAATCTTGGTTATTTCTCATTAGCAATATTTCTTCTGATATATCATCTTGGCCAAAGGAAACAAAAGAAAAAATAAACAATGAGACTACATCAAACTAAAAATTTTTGCACAACAAAGGAAACCATTAATTAAATGATATGACAGTCCACTGAGTGGGAGAACATATTTGCCAATGATACATCTAATAAGGGGTTAATATCCAAAATTTTTAAAGAACTTATAAAGCTCAACTCCAAAAAAACTCAAAAAATTCTATTAGAAAATAGGGAAAGGACCTGGATAGACACTTCTCCAAAGACAACATACATATGGCTGATAGACATATGAAAAGATGCTCAATGTCACTAATCATTAGAGAAATGCAAATTAAAAGCACAATGAGATGTCACCTCATACCTTTCAGAATGGATACCATCAATAAATCAACAAACAATAAATGCTAGTGAGGATGAAGAAAGGGAACCCTTTTACACTGTTGGTAGGAATGCAGATTGGTGCAGCTGTTATGGAAAGTAGTATGAACTTACCTCAAAAAGTTAAAAATGGAACTGCCTTTTGACCCAGTGATACCACTCCTGGGAATATATTCTAAGAATCTGAAAAACACCAATCAGAGAGAATATATACACCTCTATGTTAATAGTAGCATTATGTACAATAGCCAAGATCTGGAAACAGTCCAAGTGTCCATCAGTAAAAGGATGATAACAAAGATGTGGTACATTTACATAATGAAATAATACTCAGCAGTAAAAATGAAAGTAATTTTACTTTTTGCGACAATGTGGATGGACCTGGAGATTATTATACTAAGTGAAATAAGCCAATCAGAGAAGGGCAAATACCACACAGTCTCATCTATATGTGGAATCTAATAATCAAAATGAATTCATAAACTAAATAGAAACAGAAGCAAGGATACATGGTACAGATTGACAGCTGTCAGAGGGAAGACTTGGGGGGAGACTAGATGAAAGTTAAAGGGATTAGTCAAAGAACATGTAGGTACAACCTACTGATACAGACAACAGTATGTTGATGGCCACTGAGAAGATTGAGTGGTGGCTGGGAAGGTGAGGGCAAAAGGAGGGGAAACAGGGACCTCTGCAATAGTGTCAACAATAAAGATAAATAAAAAAGATTATATTCATCCCTATGTTCATTGTGGTATTATTTACAATAGCCAAGATTTGTAAGCAGCCCAAGTATCCATCAGGAGAACAGTGCACAAAGCAACAGTGGTACATTTACACAATGAAATACTACTTGGCCATATGAAAGAAGGAAATCTTATTCTCTGTGATAGCATGGATGGACATGGAGAGCATTGTGCTAAGTGAAACAAGCCAGTTATAGAATTACAAGTACCATATGATTTCAGTAGTATGTGGAATCTAATGAACAACATGAACTAACAAGCAAAATAGTGACAGACTTACAGATAGAAAACAGATGACAGCTGTTTGGGGTGAGGGTGCTGGGTGAGGGAGTGAAGGGATTGAACAAAAAAGAAAACAAAGAGAAAAAAGTCATGAATATGGACAACAGTGTGGTGATTGCTGCAGGGAAAGGAGATGGAAGAAAGTGGAAAAAGGCATAGGGGATAAATGGCGATGCAAAGGGACTTGACTTGGGGTGGTGAACACACAACACAGTGTATAGGTGATGTGTTGTAGAATTGTGCACCTGAAACCTGTATATATACATTTTTAACCATTGTCACCTGAATAAATTCCAAAGGAGAAAAGAAGATGAATTTGATAGAATAAAAGATAAAAGTCTTGATAGGTACTTTGCAAATCATGATATATAAAAGACCATATTTATTTCATTTACTTTCAAGAGAATATATAATAAAAGCAACAAATATTGGGGGAGGTAGTTAAGAGGCTGTGACCACATGTTGACTGTTAAGCTGAACCCAGGCAATTGGAGGTTCCTCACAGTCTTCCCTGTCCTTGGAATGTACACTCTGCTTGTGGTTCCTATAGTGGGAGCCATTCCAAGGACAAAGCCTTCAAAGAGTAAGGTGTTGTTGAGATCATCTAGACTGAATACCTGACTACGTCCAGTTAAGGCCTCTATATAAATGTTCAGATTCTGGCAGGTTGGGTGTGAAGAGATCTATGCATTTAGCAGCCACCTACGACAAGCCTTGTATGTAAGTTCCCTTGCTTATTAAAACCGCCACCTAGCAACGTGGAATGGCATGCCTGTTGCTCTGGTCTCTCATTGTCCTTCTTGAGTGGAGGCCAGTTTGCAAGCCATCAACAAACCAACAAACGAACAAACCAAAAAGGAAAAAAAACACACACCTGACAACTAGTATTACCAGGATATAGTATATCCAGGATCATCATACATTGATGGTGAGAAAGTGGTCTGAGTATTCTGGAAAATTCTATGTCTGTATTTACTAAAGCTGAATATATGAACCAAATAACTCCAGTCCTAGGTATGTTCCCCAAATATATGTGTATAGCAGTGTATCAAAAGACATAGGCTAAGACTTCCAGCCAAGATGGAGGTGTAGGTAGACACACTGTACCTTCTCGCACAACCAAAATAAGGACAACAACAATTTAGAAACAAAATAACAACCAGAACTGACAGAAAATTGAACTATATGGAAGTCTGACAACCAAGGAATTAAAACAGACACATTCATCAAGACTGGTAGGATGGGCGGAGTCAGGCAGCCAGACAGAGAGGGGTTGTGGCAAAAAAAAAAAAAAAAAAAAGTGGTAACACAAGGTGCACAAGGCAGCAGCTGACAACCCTGGGTGCAAGACGGCAGCGGGCAGACGGTGGGTGTGCAGGTGGCAGCTGGCAGACCCTGGGCATGGGGTGGCAATGGGTAGACCAAGTGAGGTGGTGATTGTGAAGTGGGGCACGGCGCCCAAGGCAGCTGGCTGACCAGGTGGTCCAACATTTGCACACAGATACACCAGGTGAAACTGGGGAGTGAGACAGACTGACAACCCAGGGTCCCAGCACTGGGAAATAGAGCCTTGGGGCACTGCTTGGGGACACCTGCTGGGGCTGAGGCACAGGGAGAGACTCACAGCCTCACAGGAGAGTTCACTGGAGAGACCCACAGGGTCCTAGAATGTACACAAGCCAACCCACCTGGGAATCAGCACCTGAAAGGCCCAGTTTGCTTGGGGGAAGTGGAGGAAGGGACTGAAATGCAATAGAGAGTGGAACAAGCCCCATTGTTCCCTCTCCGACCCCACCCCTACATACAGCATCACAACCCAGTGACTGCAGTGCCCCACCCAGGTGAACACCTAAGGCTCCACCCCTCACTAAGTAACAGGTGCGTCAAAATAGAAAAAAATGGCCCAAGGAAAGAACAGATCAAAGTTCGAGAAATAATACAACTAAACAATGAAGATATAACCAACCTATCAGATGCACAGTTCAAAATACTGGTAATCAGGATGCTCACAGAATTGGTTGAATTTGGTCACAAATTAGATAAAGAAATGAAGACTATGCTAAGTGAAATGAAGGAAAATGCACAGGGAACCAATAGTGATGGAATGAAAGATGGGTCTCACATCAATGGAGTTGGCCAGAAGGAAGAAAGAAACAACCAAACAGAAAATAATGAAGAAGTAAGAATTCAAAAAAATGAGGAGAGGCTTGGGAACCTCTGGAACATCTTTAAACGCTTCAACATCCAAATTCTAGGGGTACCAGAAGGGGAAGAGGAAGGGCAACAAGTGGACAACTTATTTGAACAAATAACAAAGGAGAACTTCCCCAATCTGGCAAAAGAAATAGACTTCCAGGAAGACCAGGAAGCTCAGAGAGTCCCAAAGAAGTTGGACCCAAGGAGGAACACACCAAGGCACATCATAATTACTTTAGCCAAGGTAAAAATGAAGGAGAGAATCCATGAAGTAGCAAGAGATATGGGGATAGTAACCTACAAAGGAGTTCCCATCAGACTATCAGCTGATTTCTCAAAAGAGACCTTACAGGCAAGAAGGGGCTGGAAAGAAGTATTCCAAGTCATGAAAGTCAAGGACCTACATCCCAGATTGCTCTATCCAGCAAAGCTTTCATTTAGAATGGAAGGGCAGATCAAGTGCTTCTCAGATAAGGTCAAGTTAAAGGAGTTCATCATCACCAAGCCCTTATTGTATGAAATGTT
>CM052541.1:59474720-59491929 GCA_028533065.1 Trachops cirrhosus
GTAGTCAGTGACCAGAGGGGAGAGGGGAGGGAATTTCAGGGGAGAAGGGAAGGGTTTACAAGAACAAATATAGAGGACACATGGACAAAACTAGGGGTGTTGGAAAGGGGAGGGAGGAGGGGAGGAACGGGTGGGCGGGCTGGAATGGGAATAAAGCATAGAAACTGTACTGAATAAACTAAAATAAAAAAAAATTAAAAAAAAAAAGGAAGGCGGTAACGAAGTTTGGAGCTGAGGCCTCTCGGAGACAGAGGATTAGCTTACAGGCAGCTGTTGGGGTGAGGTGCTTAGTGAAGGTTGAGCATGAGTCTAAGCAATGGAGGAACTGGGTTGGAAAAATTAGGAGATGGAGACCAAAAGGAGATGTAAGCAAGAGAATTTTGCTTATTTCAATTTTTTGTCCAGCATGAGCCATTACCTAAGTTGGAATTTCTTCTTGTGTCTTCTGTATTATATCACCCACATCTTCCACTCTCTGGACTTAAAAATACATTAAATTATATAATAGGCTAAGTAGGTTATGGAGAGAGTGTGGGCTTGGTTGTCATGAAAGGATTACTGTTTTATTTTTGGATAAATAAGTTTTGAGATCCAAACAAGACTTATCACTCATCCTTTGGACTAGCTTTTTCATAGTTGAAAATGGTAGGATTCTGCTGAGATTGATGCTCAGCACTAATGTTGGGAGGATGTCGTGTCATGAAATTTATCAGCAAGCAGTGCATAGCCATTTTATTTATCAGGCTATAATGGAAAGTTCAGCTAAACATACTTTTCATATACAGAGTCAGTAGCTGCAGGGTTTTGTAATACATTAAAAAGAAAGTCTAATCTTGACTTTGGGATCCAGGGTTGGGGTGAGGGCCACCCTTCACATTAAATGAAGCAGACTCCTCTGTAGGCTAAATGTGAAGAGGGAATAAAGAAACACAAACACACCTCTTATGAGACCAATTATTCTTTCAAAATTACACTGGCCACAAAGCATTTTTGATATGATAGAGCTACACAATGACAGAGAGCAGCTATACTTTTTTTTCTCTCTCTTTTTGTCCTTTCCTTCCTCTCTCCCTTTACCCCTTTATTCTAAGAGAACAGGGGCAATGCCATTCTTCTAATTTAGACCTTGGGCCCAGATTGCCTTTTTGTATAACTCAACAAGTATTTTATTGGACTTCATTAGTTAAAAAAAGACTGTGCGTATGCCCTTTTATATTGAAATCCATTTATTTCCCAGCTATTGTTAATAATGACCATCCAATAAATGCTATTTTTTAAACTGAAATAATTTTTCTACATTAATTTTCATGTGACTGCAATTCTATGTATCAGTATGATTATTTCTTTTCTATTTCAATCTCATTTCTCTTCTTGAATTCCACAGTGCTAGAATAAAAAGTAATAAAGTAAGAAAAAATGGAGTATAAAATATAAAGACCTTAGAGTCTTTAAAAAAACACACTATTTTTAGATAGACGATTATTCTGAATCTAAGTGAATTTCTTTAGAACATAAATGATCCTTTTGACCTGCATATTTGAGAAGCCCAAATATGTAATTAGTCAGTCCTATGTAGTTTCAAAATAAGAACCTTTCAAATTGAATAGAACAGAGGTGTTTTCTTGACTTACGGGTGTGTGCAATTTTGGTTTCTTTCAGCATAGTACCAACCCCAAAGAAGAAGTCCCAGGGTGTACTCTTGCATTTACACTAACTCTTTAGGCACTAGTGCCCTGTTGGCTTTAGATTATGTTTGTGATTAAAAAAAGAAATAGGTTATTCAGTAATTATGGAGGAGCAGACATCTTTGTGAGAGGAGCTTGGTCTTGCTTTATACTGAATTGTCTAGAGATGAATTGTTCATAGTATTTCTTAGTATATTGTCTTCCAATGCTGTTGCACACTCAGGCTAGTGTTGAAGAAATTATTATTAGCAACATATTCAAGCATTTTAAATGGATACATTGTATGTACATTTGGGGCAAATAACTATTTTCATATATTTTAAACAAGATCACTCAGTTCACAATGAATAGTCGCTAAAAGACACTGCACAGTTGAACATAGTTGACCTTTGGGATGTTCAGGAGTATTAACCCATGAGAGGTCTGTGGTAAGAGTGAGAGGTAGACAATAGAAATTCTAAGAGAAGAGTTAAAGAATATGGCGAATTATCCCGTAACAGTAGTGTTTTTAGTTAAAGGACATTTATACATTTTGAATTACATTTTTAAAATATGAATTTTTAAAAGGAAAGGTATGCTAATGGCATTCTAACAGACTGTCAAAGTGGAAAAAATGGGTCAAGAAGGTTCTTTCTGTGTACATTGCTCAAGAGTCTACATGTGCTACATTTTGCCTATGAAAGTATGGATTTGGTTTTGCTTGTTGATGTGGAGTCAAGTCCTCTAAAAAGTACAAGGAGGGGTTTTTTCTTCCCTCATGCTAGACATTGCAATCTACTTATAGTAATTTTTCCTCACCCAAACTCCACCTAACAGGATGTCATGTTATGAGTATGATTTATGAATATGATTTGAGTACTTCTCAAATCAGATGGAGTGGAAAACAAGTGAATTTGTGAGTTAGCAAAGACAAATTCATTTGCCTGTGATACTGTTTTCTGTCTAAAGTCTTATATTAAAATGTTGAAACAACTTCAGCAGGACTCCAACTGTTTGCTGCAGCTGTTAGAGTCACAGCACATAGTGGCTGCTGAGTTAGCAGGAGCAAGGCTGCATCTCTGCTCACCCCCTACCACCTGGGCAGGGAAAAATTGTTCTGTTTTCCACACTTCACCTTCTCCTGCTGTTGTAGGGCATTTTCTTTATATTTTCAAAAGTGAAGACCTATTTCTTTTCCTGGAGACAAACTTCTTGTGTGAGAAGTGTAATTAGAGGTGTAGCATTTTGTTGTGCTGCAAGCACAAACAGACATCCCTTCTCTTCCTTGAACAGGATTAGGTATTCATTTAGTCTTTAGGAACAAATCATAATGTGGAATTTGATTTTTTTAACCATTACAATATGTGATAAGTGAAATAGTGAAAATGTAAATATACTTGGAGTGACATTAACTTTTAAGCTTTATTAGTTTGCAGTCACTAATATGCAAAAAATGGTTTTGACACAGATATTTCACTTGAGACACAGTCACCAACTTGATAATAGATGTAAAATTAAAAAAGGTATTGGTGCATGTCTTATTTGAAATGAATGAGAACTGAAAAAATTAATCCAATTAAACTGATTAAAGTGTGTCAGCCTCCTTTAAGCTTATACAATTTGCTCGAAGGAAAGAAATATTACCTATGAAAAGCATGGGCTTTCATAAATATTGATTGTAATGTCCCATTTGATAAGAGTATCTATCAACCACGTATAGCATTTTAAAGCCTCCAGTGACAGCAGTACCATTTTGCTTCAGAAGTGTAGCAGGTGAATTGTAATTGTCCAGCCAAAGTTGGAATCAGTTCAATAGGACTATCCCCCATGTTTATCCAATTGCTAGTGATGTCAAGAGGTGAGATGTTTGATGAAGGGAATATGATTTCTCATCTATGAAATCCTATTCTCATTTGTTCCTTTGGGGAATATAGCTGTCAAGAGGAAAAAAAAAGACAAGCTGAAAAAAGAAAATCTTTATCTAAAGGGGACCATAGAAATATCTATTAAACCCAGGTTTTAAAAAGTTTATAAACCTTGATTGAAAAATATAAGCAGCTCATCCATTTTTAGTCAACCATATATAATAAAATATACTGTTGGAGTGATCACCAGGGATCCTGTGATTAACAAGTTTGTATTGATCACTCTTCATGAGTGCAGTGGGCTGAGCATTTTTGGACGGCACATTTCCTAGAAAAACCATCGACTCCTACTTTCTTCCAGTCTCCCATCTACAGATTTTAGCTCCCTGGTAACCCTAGAGAATCTTCTAGCTCTCTTAGCTTTCTAGTTCTCACAGAGTACTTCTGTATATGTGCTCTCACAGGTAAAGTATTTTATTTTACAAAATTTTATGCTTCCAGAAGATGCTATATTGATGAATAGAAAAAAACACATGTGAAATTTTTATACCGGTAGTTAGCTCTTTTAATTTACAATTAGGCATGATCAAGGGTACTTTGTGTGTGAGTTGTGATTAATATTCTATGACATTGAAAAAGCACAGTTTTAATATCTAATTAAAAATAGATTCAGTGTTTGGACCTATTTGGAAAGCAGAGGACTACCTAATTGTAGATAACTATTTAAAAATTTTCATTAATGATGTAAAAGACCACATAGACTAATGTTTATATATCTGGAGTACTTTTTGGCACTTGGTTACAAACAGAGATTTAACTAACAAATCAATCACATAGAATAGATTAGAATTATACTGCCAAGGATTTTTTATTTTAATCATGTCCAATTAATAATAGAATGCATTTAAATTGTATTATAATTCTTTGCTGCAGTTTTGAAGATAAGCTGTGCTGGCAATGATGTTTAAGCTTTCTAACTGGCCTCAGAAGAGAAACTGCACAGTAATTGTATCTTGTAATTGTGTGTGTGTGTGTGTGTGTGTGTGTGTGTGTGTGTGAGAGAGAGAGAGAGAGAGAGATAGAGAGAGAGAGAGAGAGAGAGAGGGAGAAGGAGAGGGAGGGAGAGAGATATGAAACTATTCCTATTGTCTTTTGAATAGCACTTTATTCTAGCAGTCAGCACTGACAGAGTAAAACAAAACAAACCACAGAATGCCAAATGAGGAAGAAATATGTTCCCTATATTTATAAGTAAGTATTGCAACAACAGAACTACTGAATAGTTAACAGAGGTAGTTTCTTATTGGTGCCTCTAGGACTGGTTAGGTGCTCTAGTTATACATATTGGAACTATAGAATGGGGTCTTCCCAGTCCTCAGAACTCCTCCCTCATTTCTCTGTCATTACATAAGTCATAAATATTAAGCATAGTTTAAAATATTAACAAAATGAAAGAATGACATTAAATCATTTCTCCTGTAAGGTATACTCCATCAACAAATTTACTGATTGAATGAGGGTACTCAATGAGCTAGATCTTTCTAATAGATCATCCACTCCTGGGAGAAAAGTGAGCACTTCTTATAAGTTGTGATAAACTTTTTAGTTTATGAATGAGCCTTGTTTAGGCAATGAAGCAGGAATTTAATGAAAAAAATAATACCACTTCAAAACACCTTCTTGTAGGCACTCTCTGTAAGCAACACATGAGGCAAATGATCAAGCACACTGAAGATATTTTATTCCTTCTCAATACAAGAATACTCTAGAAAATAAATGCCACTTATTTCCATCCCATAGTCAACCTCCCAATGAATGATTTTGTAAAGGTAATGCTTATCACAACAGTGAATTCTATAGTAGCTTTATAATCGAGGAAAAGCTTCCAGGAGGATGCATAAGACCTATTGGTGGGGAAAGTGTGGCATCAGGCCAGTGAGGGTAAATAACTATGTAGGTCATGGATTGGGGAGAATTGGGAACTAAAGGATAAATATGTAACTCCCTGATAGTGGTCAAAGGATTATATAAGAAGCATGGAACCCAGCTGTTCTACACTTTATTAAGACCAGACAGGAAGGAATAGACTTGAAGTAAGAATTGACAATGGAAGTTCTGAAATACTGGAAACACTAATGAAAGAAGGTTCTGTACTTGTCTCTTTATACACACACACATGCTCAGCTGTTACTGTCAGTGGATAAAGCCCAGGCTGCAAGACCTTTTGAGGCCCTTCACAATTTTATAGAAATTTGAAAACAAACTGAATTGGATTATGTGACTTTGTGAACAAAAATTCTGGTAAACTGTTCTGCCTTTCCAAATCCAAGGTCTTAAAGTCTTTTCAAATAGTAAGGATATGCATAGTATCTCTGGAAAGACAGTCCTCAGAATTCTGTTACTGTCCTCTATGGTAAGTCAAATAGAGAGTTCACAGTTAATATGTAGACATCTGGTCATTTGCAATTAGGCTCAGCCATTCATTCACCCATTCTTTTATTTATTTTCTTTCAAACATTTTTTGAGTGGGAATTTAACCGATAGAGTCTGACTGATTTTAGTAAAAAAATACCCTAAAAATTTTCAAGTACCTGCAGTTATACATATATGTGTGTGTGTGTATATATGTATATATATATATATATATACAATTTTTAAAAGATTTTAATTATTTATTTTTAGACAGAGGGGAAGGGAGAGAGAAAGAGAGTGAGAGAAACATAAATATGTGGTTGCCTCTTGTGTACCCCAAAATGGGGACCCAGACCATAACCCAGGCATGTGTCGTGACTGGGAATCAAACTGATGACCCTTTGGCTGGCAGGCCAGCACTCAATCCACTGAGCCACACCAACCAAGTCTATATATATTATTTTTAATAAACTAAGATTATTTCTCTCATTTGTACACAGCTGAGATTTTAGTCTCAATTACTTTAGATAAGCCTGAAAAGAAATGGATGAACATTTAGAATTCTATTATATAGAGAGTTTTGTATTCTAATTTGTTAACATTTTTTTAAAGTATTGTCTATTTCACCAAACTGACATTAAAAGTAAGATTTCCTTTAGGTGGATACTAATTAGTGCTTTTCTGCATGTTAGAAATTAAACTGCTTTCATTTTTTTACTGCAATAATCAGTTCTTAGAATAAAAACTTAGGGAGAGTTACTAAGCCAAAGAATACCAATACTTTTAATGCTTTTCATGTGGCCAGACGGCCATTGAGAAATTTCATCAAGAGTATAAGAGTCTTTTTTTATTGCACCTTTACCCATACTGACTATTTATAGAATTCAAGGTTTAGAATAACATTAAATGGTTTCTGATTTGGATAGGGCTGATGAAATTACTCATATGTAGATATGTTATCATGAGCATGTGAAACAACCTACCAAGCTTCTAAATTAAACAAATTTTTCAAAAATGCTTTTGATTTCATGCACTGACATTCATTAATTTGACAAGTATTAACTATGTATTTAAGTTTCTACTGTGTGGGGAGCTATAACCTTTATTAAAAGAATCAGTGGATAGTCCTGGCTGGTGTAGCTCAGTGGATTGAGCGCGAGCTGTGAACCAAAGGGTCGCCTGTTCAATTCCCACTCAGGGCATGTGCCTGGGTTGTGGGCCAGATCCCCAGTAGGGGTCATGTGAAAGACAGCCACACATTGATGTTTCTTTCCCTCTCTTTCTCCTTCCCTTCCCCTCTCTGTAAAAGTACATAAATAAAATCTTAAAAAAAGAAAAAAAAGAATCAGTGGTTAAATCTCCAGCTGTTCAGATCCTTCCCTATAATGTCTTTCCTAGTTCACTGCATCAGCTTTCCTTTAGTGTTCTCTCTGGAGCCAGTCTTTCTTCTTTACATTTATCACTGTGATTAAGTCTATCTGTGAACTTGTCTTGGCCATGATATGGCCAGATATTTGGCCAAACATCATTCTGGTGCCTCTGTGAAGATGTTTTTGGATGAGATTAATGTTTAAGCTGATAGACTGAGTAAAGCAGATTGCTCTTCCTGATGTAGGTGGGTAGTATCCAATCAACTGAAGACCCGAGAAGCTGACCCTCTCCTAAGAAAGAGAGAATTCCACCTTCCTGACTGCTGTAAACTGGAACTACATTATTGGTTTTCCTGGTTCTCAGGTCTGCAGGATTGGACTAGAGCTATATCACTGGCTTTCCCGAGTCTCCCCTTTGCAGCCAGTAGATTGTGGGACTTCTCAGCCACCACAATCCTGTCAGCCATTTCCTTATAAGTAATGTGTCTTTGTCTCTGCCTCTCATGTATCTATTTAATAGAGATTCTTTTAATCTGTATTAAAAGAATCAGTGGTAAAATATTCATGTGTTATTAAGGGTGGGGATATGTGAAAGAAAGAGAAAGGCAAAAATATGGTATAAGAGATTAAACATGATTCACCTGTACGGGTCACTTACCATGAATAGAGCTTTCAGGGTTGGAAGATGTTCTGGGTGAGCCAGTCAGTGAGTGGTAAGTGAATGTGAAGGCCTAAGACATTACTGTACACAAGAGTAGACTTTACAAACACTATGCCACAAGCCCTCTTTCCACTTCCTTCTAATAGAGTCAGAAGTAGAACATCAAAACTGTCAATGCTGCGCCATAAACAGGGATGTGGGCTGGATTAATTGAAAATGTTGAGGAGAAGCTGGCTAGGTCACCTTGATCACCTTGATAGTGACTGTCAGGAGGGAGTAAATGGTGGCCTTAGGATCACTAGAAATAAGAAATCAAGAGGGAGAGATAAAGGAACAAAGGGTATTGTCATTGCAATGTGATTTTGGCTATTGCAGGTTGGACTAGTGGTCAAATTAAGGAACATTGTGGTATTAATAAGAAAAGTTATTTAACATGGAGAGGGTATAGAAGTGAGGACTCATATTTTGACTTTGGAAATTTGTTTTTGGTTCCATTGACTCTATGTGGCAGAAAGTGTTCTCTGTGGCATTGAACTGATTGGAGAAATAAAACACAGCTATGTATTAAGTCATTACAACTATAAAATATTTTCAAAGTATGGGGACAGGCTCTATATGACCACAGAGAGCATTTATTACAGTGACAAATGTACTTAATAATTGTTAAGGTAGCTCCTTTTGACCTATGTCCTTGTACAAGATGTTAGGTCATCAACACAAAATTCACAGTGATGTGCTCTGAAGACCATCAGGCTAGATATGGGAGGGCTGTACACCCTCTGAATAGTAGTGCTGGCAGAACAGGCTCTTCTGTACCAGAACAGATCAGTGGCTGCCTGATTGGTATCTAATCTGTGCACTTGAAATTGAGGTGTTGTGTTGGAAGCAACCTAGGTGCCCATCAGTAAATGAATGGATCAAAAAACTATGGTACATTTACACAATGGAATTCTATGTAGCAGAAAGAAAGAAGGAGCTCATACCCTTTGCAACAGCATGGATGGAGCTGGAAAGCATTATGCTAAGCAAAATAAGCCAGGCAGTGAAAGACAAATACCATATGATCTCGCCTTTAACAGGAACCTAAACAACAAAACAAAGAAACAAGCAAAATATAGCCAAAGACATTGAAATAGAGGATAGGTAGTCAGTGACCAGAGGGGAGAGGGGAGGGAATTTCAGGGGAGAAGGGAAGGGTTTACAAGAACAAATACAGAGGACACATGGACAAAACTAGGAGGGTTGGAAAGGGGAAGGAGGAGGGGAGGAATGGTTGGCCGGGCTGGAATGAGAATAAAGGGTAGAAACTGTACTGAATAAACTAAAATAAAAAATTAAAAAAAAAAAAGAAATTGAGGTGCTGTGAGTGAGAGGGAATCTATTGCTAAGCCCATGGATATAGCTCCCATCAGAGAGAGAAAATTCCTCCTCAGCTACATGTCTTTCTATTTCTTATGGGACATTTAGCTTCCTTATAAGCTTATGAGCCACTATTGTGAATGCAGCCCATCATTAACTAAAAACATCATTATGTGGTATATGACTACATATGTGCATGTATATCTCCTATTGGCTCTTTCTTTGGAGAACCCTGACTAGTACAACTACTGTAGCTAGGGTGATCTCTGAAAAAAATCTAATAATTCTGCTTTCCCCCTTGAAATCACTTAGTGAGTTCCCATTGCTTTGGCAAAGCCTCAAACTCCTTAATGTGGTTCCTTTATGACTTAGCCCCTCCTGTCTTGTCTCACTTCTTTATACATCTCCCTCATTTACTACAGTCTAATCATGTTGTAACAGTCCTATTTCCCCGGACACTCATGATTTATCACCTCTCAGGGTCACCTCTCATGCCATTCTAGCTTCTTAGTCATATTCTCACCCACTTCTTTCCTCAGCCTCATTTCTGTTCATTCGTTAGATCTTAGCTTAGACCTAATGTCTTCTAGGAATCTCTTCAAATCCCTCTAGTTAAGGAGTCCCAGCTGCTTTCCCCATGTTACCATTTACTATACACCATAGTTGCCTGTTCCCTTATCAGAGTTTCCAATTGGCATTAGCTGTTTCTGTCATTTTTAACTCTGAAACCCAGTTTTTAACACAGTGACTGATATTGTCTATACTCTTAATAGGCACTTGTTGAATAAATGAATGGAAGCATTTCATGAGATTTTAGGGTTTTCTTTATTTGCTATATGAAATTTTTGGGGTTGGAACTGAATTAATTTTTACTTGATAAACCTGGTAACTCTTTTAACAGACAGAGTTATACCATTGACATTGCTTACAGCATTAAATAAATATAATTCCAGAAAATTAGCCCCCATCTAGTAGGTGGAATTTTAGGTGCAGCAATATAGTGCATTCTGCCTTACCAGTGATTCCTTTTCTATAGCCACGATCTATATCAATGATTTTCAACTGGAGACTATTTTATTCCACAGAGGACATATGGCAATAACTGGAGACACTTTGATTGTCATGGCTTGGGGTGGGGGTGCTCCTTGTCTCTAGCTGGTAGAGGCCAGAGGTGCTGCTGAACATTCAGTATTTCACAACACAGTCCCTGCAGCAAGAATTCATCAGGACCAGCATGCCAATGAGACCACGGGTAGGATACCTGAGACTATGTAAATCCAGAGACAGTTTATGAAGAGCAAGCTGTCTCATGTGATGGTCATGCTGTAATTGCTTGATACCTGTGGTCATTTCTGATTGTTATTATTCAACCATTGAAGGAAAAACAAATGAAGAGAAACAGGCAACCAAATGATACTCTGTATTATTGCATGGGAGCTGTTTTGGCGCTGTATTTTAACTCATTAACATTTAAAAATTGTTATGCAGCAGAAAAATAATTATGTCCTTTTAACTGTTGAAACAGAATCCATTTTTCCAAGCATACTTTTTTTAAGGGCATATTGCTAAAACACCAACTGTTTTACAAGTACAGTAATCACATTGCTGTTGAGTTTACTGTGTTTTGTTAGGACACACTTTAAACTGTGGAAAATGCATTTGAAAGTAATTCTTCTGGGCACAGTTATAGAAAAGAACAAAAGGTTTGTTTTATTTTTGTAAGTGAGCAATTAGCTGCATAGTGACCCCCTCTGGCAGATAAAGGTGCAATGGTTTCTCCAGGTAATTCCTGGAAAGTTCGGTGTCTGAGTCTTTGACCTTCACTTCAAGGAATGAGGAAGCTAATGAGAGAAAGTGGGAAATGGAGAAAATTCATGAGGCTTTAAAGACTTTACTTTCTTTCAAGAGAATAATTTATTCTGTTCATGATCAATAGTCCTATTGTGGTCCTTCATTTTCCACTTCTATCACCCTGTAAGGCATTGGTTCTTTTTTTTTTTGTGTGTTTTTTTTTGTACCTCTCTCTTTTTTTATTGTTGTTCAAGTACAGTTGTCTCCATTTCCTCCCCACCACTCTCCCCCACTACAGCCATCCCCACCTCCCACCCTCAATCCTACCTCCCCCTTTGGCTTTGTCCATGTGTCCTTTATAACATGTTCCTGACAACCTTCCCCACTTTCCACCCATTATCTCCTCCCACCTCCCCTGTGGTTACTGTCCATTTGTTCTTAATTTCAATGTTTCTGGTTATATTTTGCTTGCTTGTTTGTTTTGTTGATTAGGTTCTACCTATAGATGAGATCATATGGTATTTGTCTTTCATGCCTGGCTTATTTCACTTAGCATAATGCTCTCCAGATGCATCCATGCTGTGTGAAGGGTAGGAGCTCCCTCTTTCTTTCTGCTGTGTAGGATTCCATTGTGTAAATGTACCACAGTTTTTTGATCTATTCATTTTCTGATGAGTACTTTGGTTGCTTCCAACACTTGGCTATTGTAAATTCTGTAAGGCACAGGTTTTTGGTCAGTTATCATAGATCTATGTATCCACATGTGGAATTTCAGGGAGTTTGTGAATCACTGCAAATGTATACAAGCATGGTATGTATGCATATTTAATAATTGTTCTGATAAGAAGTGGTTGCGGTTTTATCAGAATTCTGAAAGTATCATGCCTTAAAAAGTTTAAGAGAGTTCTTTAAGAAATTCACACCAACTAAAAATGGAATTTTAACATTTGTGTGACTTTAGAAGAAAGTGTGGGATGTTTAAAAGGGAGCTGCTTACTCACGAATAGGGTCCCTAGTCACTTCCTGATTTGTAGACCTGGGATGGAATGCCTGACATGCAAGATTTGCTATGTTCTCTTAATTCTCTTACTACACACATGGGTTCAGAGGCTTGTAATCTCTACACCAATAGATGAGTTCTCTGATTTACCGCAGTTTAGTTGCAAATCTCTTGATTCACCCAGCTCTGTTTTCATCTGTTTTTTTAGGCTTGGAAATGACTTCATTTAAATTAACACATATCTTTTTTTTTACATGAGATACAATGGAATTTGGGATTAAATATAAGAGAAATTTGTATAAAAGAAAAAAGAGAGCAGTGCATCTTCACTTGTTCTTTCTATAGGAGGGAATTCTGATCTGGTCTAGATGATGTTGTTGGCCTTTGGCTCCTGCACATGCTCCTTGAAGGATTAAGCTGGTCTCCTTCCAGCTTCCTGGGGCCTTCAGGTACATCGCTGTCACTATCATCACCAGCCTGTATGTGGATCAGGCAGGAAGGCAACATTCGCTCCTGTAGTTTACTTTGAAAACATGGAACTTAGCTTTCTCTTTTGTAAAAGTTATGCAATAACCAGACATGTACTAATCCTCAACTTCTCTTTCTCTAGAACTTGTCAGTCTGATGCTCTACTCTCCTACTGTTTGAACAGTCATATTCTCTAGACAGCTGGCAGTGGGGCTGTGGCAAGATGGAGGGGGCTGCTGTGTTATTAATATAATATTTTCCTACCCTCGACATTTCTGTGTTCTTGAGAAAGGATTATGTGATTTACATTTTTATAGTCACAATTCAGTGAGGACTCCTAGACTAGGTAAACTCTGATTATCAGAAAAGAAAAGGGGGCAAACTTTCTTTAAAACAAGATGACTATGAAAAGGCCCTAAATAAACATATTTTGAGATGAATGCATTCTACTATGAGTTATATTCAGTGAAATTTTTCTTTGTATTAGCTCCTGACTGTAAATCATAGGTTTATAATGTTTGACCTGTGCTGAGGTAGACAAATATAAATATTAAATGATGGTGCTAGTATAGAGCTATATTTTCCTCAATACTTTATTAAGGGGGTTTCTTCTGAGGATATTGGAAAATCACGTACATACCATTCAATGGTTTAACCTGAAACTGAGAGCTATGTGTAGACCATCAGCATAAGAAATTAGATGCACACTTTCATTTTAATTTAAATATCTATAAAAAATTCATTCATTCATTCATTCATTCATTCATTTTAGTTATAAGGCCCAGGGCTCAGAATACTTTATGGCTCATATAAAGTGTAGGAAGACTTTTGTGTTTGAAAATGACTAGCTTAAGACAACATTGGAGCTCTGGAGAGAACTTAATCCAACTTCTGCAGTTGAGGAAGCACTTGGGAACAAAAGTTATGACTGCATCGGCCTCAGGAAGCAGGTATTAAGCCTTCACGTCCTACTGGTTGTTCCACTGGGCATTGCACCAAGCTGGTTAAACAAACACAATGGAAGCCATACCAAATTATCTACTTACGGTCAGAACATTCTCTTTTGAAATATAATTTCTATCAATAAAAGTAGTATACCGATAACATAATAGAATTGTAACAATAGTAGTAGTACACATTTTAAATCCTTTAGTGGGGATTTAAAATCCCTACTAAGGGATTTAAAAACACATTCTTTCAAATTGTATTAGTCTTAAATTACTCCAACCAAAGAAAAACCTCTTTGTAATCTTTCCTCTTTAATGTTTTAATTCCAAGAAATGCTCTCAGTATTTACTGAGTACTCACTCTCTGTACAGGCTACATAGATCACAATAGCACATGGAACTTGCTTTCTCACAACTAATAAAGAATTTGGGGAGACAAAGCACACACCATGAAGAGCGGACTAAAGAAACATTTTAGAGTACATTTAAGATTGTGGGTTTTAAGATGACAATGCAAGAAATGGGACAAAAGAAAACTTTTAATTGTTATGGAATTTCAGGGGATAGAGAGAGAGCTTCAGGCTATTATGACAAAAATTTTATTGGCATGGGGAGGAAGGACTGTGCACTCTCAATAGGGGAAGTAGAGAAGAGTGGCTTTTCTATTGTAGAACAACCTGTGCAAACGACATTGTGAGGTGTGGTCAGAGGACAATGAAGAAAGGAGTTAAGTGTGGTGAAAAATTTGTGAAGCTAATTCAGTCAAGGTAGGTTGGATTCTGACCATAGAAGATCTTGAGTGACAAGCAAAGGAGTTTGCGTTATAATTTCTATTAAATTCTGAGCTATGGGAGGAGAATATTCAAATGTCTTCTGCCCACTTGTATTCTTTTGGTGACTTTATGTATATCAATGTTTCCTTTTGGCATTGGAATGTAGTCCCAGAGAAAATATAAAAATCACCAAGCTACATGAAGTTAAGATTCTGCGTCATCAAGTAACAACAACTAAATTACTCTTTCCTAATCTGAAACACTTGATAGTGTATACTTCTCAGGAAGGAGCTCTAACTATGGCTATACTGTTCTCCAGCAATCATTGTCTGAACACACTACTCCATTCACCGAAGTCTCCTGCGTACACAGTGCTGGTTGAGGTGTTTGTTTTATCCCACAGTTAACTGCACATTGCGCCTGCCATCAATCATCAGTCATAGGTGTGTTCCTTAATTGCATTTAAAGGTCTTCTGAAAGTGGCATGTATGTTATTTCTCCACCTTTTTCACAGGTGAAAGTCCTTGTTTAGAGCTATAAAAAGATTTTAACTATGGACTATTCCATTCTTTTTCAGACTTGCCTCCTTATTTGAAAGAGTCAAGGATTGTTGTTGTTCAGGAGTACAATTCCATTTGTAAGAGTTTGCAATATATTTCCTTAAAATAAGAGAGCTGGTATTTTCCTAATTACAGGGACCAGATGATCTCATTACTTAATGTCTGATTTTTCAAAAACAAGAAGGCACTTCTACAGATTATAATCTGGTGACTATAAGATTACTTCTAAACACAATTCTAGAAAGACTCATTTCTTTGTAATTTTGTGTGGTTGGAAGGTGAACCCTTGATCACTTTCAGCTAATTTACTAGAAACAGCTTATCTAAGACTGATTTTATAGCCCGTTTTCTTTTATTTAGATCTTTTCTGCAATTCATTTATGTAATCGACAAATATTTATCAGTCTAATTCCATACCAGACACAATACAAAGATCTATATAACTTGTTGTGCAAGAGAGGCCTGTCCCCTGTCCTCATAGGGATTTTGTGTCATGAGGAGCAATGCACCCAGACAGAACTGGAAACAAGCAGTAAACACGCCCTGTAGAAGTAGACACATGACAACATAAAAGAATGTAAAAATGACAATATAGCTATGAAGGAACTAAAAAAAGTATAGGAAAAATGTTGATAGGGACCCATTATGTGTCGTAGCTCAAAATCATTTGTATATTGAATATTGTATGTTATTTAGCCTCCTTTTTAGGATGAACTGGTGCGTGATAACAAATGGCCTCAAAATTTTTTAGATTTAACACAGTAGAAATTTATGTCCAATTCTGGTAATGATCCTGGGCAGTGTTCAGGCAGGCAGGGTGGCTCTGCTCTGTGCAGTTGTCCTAAGACCTGGGCTCAAAGAGTATAGTTCTGTCATTCCCTATAGTACAGTCCTCAACCTTGACACTACTGACATTGTTTTGGGATGTTTAGCAGCATCCTTTGCCTCTCATCACCAGATGCCAGCAGCAGAAGGACGAGGAGGAAGAGGAAAGAAGGAAGAGGGAGGAGAAAGGAAAGGAGAGATGTCTCCTTGGTGGTATGATTCACTATTTTTGAAGGTGGGACTGAGTCAGGTCAGATCACTCTTCCGTATTCTTTTCTACCTTCCTAGTATGAATACGGCACACATATGGTGACTTGATACTGAGTTAAACTAATATCTCCATTCTAGTCCTTGTAAAAGTTCCAAGAGTAGGTTTCTTTGAGAAAAAACATGCTGAATAGTCTGTAGCCATCCCATCCTGAACATGCCCGATCTCATCTGATCTCGGAAGCTAAGCAGCATCAGGCCTTGCTAGTACTTGGATGGGGGAACAGAGATGTGCTGGACAGCCCCAAATATCCTGAGGGATTTAGTGGGGATCCTGTGCTTTCCCACAAGGGTACCTGGAGATAGATTTTTGCTCCAAGAAATTCCAGTCAATCACCACAGTGGGGGTGTAGAAGAGGGTAAAGGGGAGATAAATAGTCATAAAAGGAGATTTGTCTTTGGGTTGTGAACACAGAATATGGTATACAAATGATTATAGAATTGTACACCTGAAACCTATATAATTTTATTAACCAATGTCACCCTAATAAATTCAGTAAAAAAAGAAAGAAATTCCAGTTCAGATTTACATTTTTTGATATTAATAGAATCTTCTCATTCTTAATATTTTCATCAGGTAGGTTATAGCACACTCTTCACTAAACATTTGGTGTCTTTTTAATGCTAAGGATTTAAATTCTGGCTAAAGTGGTTTCATTGTGCATTTCCCAAGAAAGATTTGATATCACACATGCCTATATAATCATGTGCCAGAACTTTGAAATCCACCTCAATTCCATTTTTAACTTAGTATGTTCTCTTTGGCAGTTTGCTCATTTTAGAAGCCTACTTCCTAGATCTTGAGCTTTCATCTGGAACTAAGATTCTTACTTTTTTACTAGGAAACTGTGCCAGAGACCCACCATCGGAAAACATCCCTCTCTAGGGCGTAACTTGGCACTTGCAAACTCATGCAGAGCAACAGGATGTAACAATTTAGGGCAAGAAAACAAAGGTATATATTGTACTAAATAGAGTTTGACATGATAGAAACAATTTGAAGGGGCCAAGTGTAATTTGCCAAGGCACTTGTTCTCTAAGGGGGCGGCACTAGTTTTCCTGACACAATGATAGCAGGATTAAGTAAAGTAAGAAGTGAAGACTTTGAATCTTTCTCTCTTTTTTTTTTCTTTCTTTTTCTTTCTTTTCTTTCTTTCTTTCTTTCTTTCTTTCTTTCTTTCTTTCTTTCTTTCTTTCTTTCTTTCTTTCTTTCTTTCTTTCTTTCTTTCTTTCTTTCTCTTCCTTCC
>CM052541.1:59492429-59525069 GCA_028533065.1 Trachops cirrhosus
CACCCCCCTCCTTGTTTCTGTCCATGTGTCCTCTATATTTGTTCCTGTAAACCCTTCCCCCTTTCCCCTGAAAATTCCCTCCCCTCTCCCCTCTGGTCACTGAATTTTTCTTTATTTTAAATGTAGCAACTGGTTAGAGTCTTTAATTGCTTAATTTGTAGAAGAAGAATGAACACAAGTTAGTATATAGTTGCAGAGTATAATTTCTGTGGGCTAATTTATTATCCAGGATATTAATTACTCATTGATTTTGAAAGCAAACTATGATCTTAAATGAAGGAAGGAATCACATGGGAGAAAATACCTTCGTAATGGTGGGAAGACATAGTGATATCAAAGTACTGAGTTAATGTGATATAGTATTCCTCTTCCCATAGTGCATTTTCCAAGCTTCTTACATATTTCAACACCCCAGCCTATGCCCTGTGCATTTCCCCAACTCTGTTTTCTCTGCAGATTACTTTAGACATTCCACTTCAAGTTCTCTTAGTTTTGTACTCTTGACATTTATCTTATTCTTTCCCCCATCTTTCCTGGTTGTGAGAAACAAGTCCATCCTTTCTTCCTTTATTTCTGTCTTCAGTGCCATGCTTAGGGTATCTGCCAGGACACTGGCACTTTTCACTTGTTTTTAATGGTCTTCACCCAGCCTTCAGAATGGGATGTGGAGGACCCCCCTGCCCTGCCCAGATCTTCTAAGCAAATGGTTTCAAGCTACTTTTCCTTCTTTCTCACTCCCTTCTTGAAGTTTACAATCCCTAGTAACTCATCATTCCATAAGTCCTTAGTCTTTTGCAAATAAAGTTTTATATGGTACCAGTATAGGTTTTCCATTTACCTGTCAGCCATTCTGTTTTTCATTCCACTCTTCAAACCTTCTGAAAGTAGAAGAGTTCCAAGCTTGAGTCCTTGGTCATCATCCATCTCCCAACTTCTCCATATTGGCAATATTATGCACATGGAACACTCCTCAAAATGGATAGTGGGTGATGCTATTGCCACACACTTTATATTTTACTAGAGATTCTGCTTTACATTGTCATCTGCCTGCTGCAAATCTCTAAGTGCAGCATTTTCCAACCAAAACTGCGATTTCTTCTGTAACCATCTTCCCAAAGCTCCTCATATTCCCAACTCCCTCATTTGTGATGTTCTCAAAAGTTTACTTTCACTGTTTCTTCCATTACCTTTTTACCTCTCTTAGTGTGTTCTTAATTAAAATTGGTCCTATTCCACTGTTTTTTAAATGATCTTTTTGCTTTCTCTCCATATTTTTTGCATGTGGTTCTATAGCCAAATTTATTGTCATACTATTAAATGAACTTCACAATGTGATCGTTGAGGGCAGTGCTGTCCAGGCATCAAAGACAGAGCAATGTGTCACTGTTAAACTCAGAGGAGGGAACCTGGTCCTCCGTGTAGGCCAAAATGCTCTTCAAAGGGCCCTCTGATACCTAACACCTTTAATACTTAACACCTTCTTGAGGTTGCTCTATATGTTTGCTCTTTCCAGAATGCATGTCAGGTCTGTGATGGACATCTTGGGGGTAGAGAGTGAAAAGACTATTCCAGTGAAATTCCCCATTCACCTCAGGAATGACCTTGTTCTATATTGTTTTCTTTCCAATTTACTTTTTCACTCATCACATTGGATTTCTATGTCATTGTTTCAATGGACATTTGCTACACCCTGAGTTTCCATGGACATTCGCTACACACTGAATATAACTGAAAACTCCTTAGCTTGGCATTAAAGTTGTCTTTTCTTGCTACAGTGGGAGAGAATAATACTTCCTAAGTGTCCTTAGGAGATTAACTGATCCACTGTGAAATCAGGAAAATAATAGTTGAGTTGACTGAGACTATTTGCTCTCTTCACTCATGTGGAGCGATTGTTGTAATTATGCTGTGAAATACTTTATAAAACCTTTGGTTACAGATTTTATTTGCAATTGATGTCAGTTTGGTAGAGATCTTCAGTGTTTGTAAGTTTAGATGGATAAGTTTTCTTACTATTTGTCCTCAATTGCCATAGAAACTATTTAAATTTCTTTCAAAGTATAAGAACAAATGACTCTTTACTCAAGTTAGGATGGATGTCTTCATTTGAAATGAAAACCATAGCTGAGCTGATTATTGTCTTTCCAGGAGAATTAACAATGATGAAAGTAATAAATAATACTCAAATTATAATCAGATAATTTTTCTACCAGTTATAATAAATTGTGATTTTTGTAAGTGCCCTATTGGCACATAAAAATACACTAATCCGAAAACTAGAAAATGTTTATAGATGCACACACTCTTCATTGTCAGTTTATTTTGAAAGTAGACACTTACAGAGGTTAATCTATAAGTGTCTATCTTATCTTAGAAAAGATAACAATCATTATTACTTCAACAGTTTTTGTACCCTCATACCCATCAAATTTTCTAAGGAGACAAAACTGGAAATATAATCTGGAAAGAAATCCCTGTCTAAGTAAACTACATGAAATATTTAATTCACTATGCTTTTTGGTAAATGGGTTGGAATATTTGTCTCAGGCTGTCGCTCCTTGAAAATGTATTTATCCTAGACAAGGTTGCTGATGTCACGGACAGGAGTTCACATCCTGGGAGAAGTTTACAATTGAAGCTAAGCCGAGGTGTGTCTGATTCAGCCCTGAGGCAGATGAACTTCCCCTTCCCCTTTACAGAGGCCTTCAATTTGTGCAACAGCTCTGGCTTGGCAAATAGGGAAGTGTCAGTGCTAAATCAGCTTTACTCTAAGGGCACAGTGTGCCTGTGTCTCTCAAGTCTGATACCCAAGTCCAAGACCATTTTACTTCAAGTGGAATATACGCACAGAGCAAACATTCTCAAGGTCTGGTATACGTATTCTTTATTTTCCACTGCAGGAACCATTTTCCTTGTTCAGAAAGAGGTGTAGTACTCATTCATGCTTCAGAGCAGTAAACTCTGTGAAAAAAAATTATTCAAAGAAAAGAACAAGCAAGCAAAAAATAACCAAAGACACTGAGCTTGAGAACAGGCTGACAGTGACCAGAGGAGAGAGGGAAGGAGAGGGGAAAAGGTGAAGGGTTTGCAGGAACAATTAATTATAAGGGAAACAGGGACAATAACAAGGGGGTGGAAACAGGGGAGGGAGGTGGGGAGGGCTGAGGTGTTGGGCTGGGGTGGGGGGAAAAGGTAGAAAACTGTAATTGAACAACAATATAAAAATTGTTCAAAGAACCATTCTTTTTAAAAGAGAAGGTGTTACATAATCAGTACTTATGGGAGAGATAATCAAATGCATGTGTGACTGGGGGTGGGGGGGTGGTGGTGGTGGTGGTGGTGGCAGCCTAGCTTTACCTTCCTGTACAGCTTTTCTGTGGAGTGGCCAGATTGCTCTGGCATAAGGTAGTGAACAATTGAAATAAGTAACCACATTCCATGAATTTTCTTCAATTACAGTATTTCAAGCAGCAGTAGGGTTGGGGGACTGATAGGATTTTGATTATTCCTTCTTTTTTATTTTCTTTTGTTGGACTAAGTACCAGTTAAATAATTTCATATGTTATTATCATTATTATTTTGCAGCTCAACACAGTTTATTTTTGTGGAAACAAGATTCAGTAACTTGTTAAAGAAGAACTGAATTGCCCAGGTGCTTGTTTTGAAATGAAATGTGGATTTTTCTTTGTGTCTATCTTATGCTTTTAAAGACAGATTCACAATTATAGATGGATGGATTATTTATTATTGTTATTATTATTATTTTTTACATGCACAGGCTTAGTTAATACCTCTGGGTTCCCCTTCACTTCTCAGTAATTAGTGCTGGCTGTCCTATTGTTTCCTTTCAGGTTGTGCCACTTTATATCTCTTACCTTTTTTCTCCTTAGTTTTATGTAAATTGTGTGTGGATAATGGAATGAAATCGTTTCCATGGAGCTGAACAAATATAGGTCATAGAGTAAGGAACTCTTCCTTTCTTGAAGTACACAGGTGAATTTGCATATAATTTTAATTATTCAGTTTTATAAGTAGCATTGAAACCATGAACAAAGTTGAGTTTTTGTGAGGTAGACCTTCACTTCCCCTCACAAACATGTATAAATAGTATAATAAAGGCTCAAGCTACACAAAAACATTAGAATTTAGTAGAATGAAAAACCAGATGGGAAGTTTTTATTAAAATACAATTTTAGCCTTGGCTGGTGTGGCTCAGTGGATTGATTGAGTGCTGGCCTGCAAACCAAAGAGTCACTGGTTGATTCCCAGTCTAGGGTACATGCCTGGGTTGTGGGCCAGGTCCCCAGTAGAGGGTGTGCGAGAGGCAACCACACATTGATATTTCTCTCCCTCTCTTTCTCCCTCCCTTCTCTTCTCTAAAAAATAAATAAATAAAATCATTTAAAAAATACATTTTTATTACATACTAGCTGCATGACTTGTTGCTTTACTTTTTGGTGCACCAGTTTTAAATACTAAATGCACTTTTTAAAAAAGCATCCTATATGTTTAGGCTAATCCCTCATTTATTTATACATTAATTAACTTATTCAATAAGCATATGAGATTTGGATCCAGATAGACCTGGGGTTAAATCTTAGTTCTGCTCCATGCTAACATTCATTTGGGAAAGTTGGTGAATCTTGCTGAATGTGAATTTGCTCATGGGTGAAGGTGGGATGATCATACTATCTTACAAGGTGCTGTGGTGCAGAAGGACACTTATATGCGAACTACCTGATCAAGGGCCTGCCATCTGATAGGTGCTACAGTGGCCATGAAAAGGTGGCCTTCAGCCCTCCAGCTCCAGGTGGCAGGTCTGACCAAAGGCATCACCTTCTATGATCTGAAATCCACCAATGCATTGGTGATGAGGCTGCTCCCAGCCAATGACTGGGTGCATCAGCGATAGTAAGGCAGGTTAATTCCTGGAAGACAGGGGCCTCAGCACGGTTGCTTTGGCTCAAGGACAACTTAACAGCCTTGTCCCGTTTGACCTTCCTTACACTGCAGGGCTATCTAGGACACTGTCACCTAACCTTTTGTCCTTTTCTTTCACTTTAATTTTGGTCTGAAGACTTTCCCAGCCTTTCTTGGCTGTCTCTTCATATTCTGTCACAGATATTTTCTTAAAGTATCCTGGTGTGTGTTTCTTGGAGAACCCATACTAATACAGATGCTCATTAATGATAGTTATTTTTAAAGATTATGTTTATTACCTATTATGTGCAAAGCAGTTTCTTGGGTTCAGTGCAAGGTATAAAGCTGAATTAAGCATATTTCATTATTTCAAAGAAGTGGGAGCATCTACTGATGAGTGGTGTCATAAGGCTAAAAGATATAAGATTGAAAACTTTTATGCCTTAAATAAGCACCTTAAAATTAATGATGAACAAAATAAAATGAAAGGACACCTTTTAAACTAATGCCTTTTAGAAATGTAACACCAGTGCATTTCGAGTTTCCTGATACAAATTCGCTCTAGCATAGTTCCTCAGGTAAATGTTTGTGAAGCAAATGTGCAATGAGGGATTTGCAACACAGACTTGGTTTACTGTAACATGTGCTACCTATTAATACTGTGATAACCATAGTTCCTATACCAGAACTATGAGCAAGCTGGTAGTGGAAAATGAAAAAGGCATTGATTAAACAGCCTTGTCCCATTTATTGTGACCTTGGGTCCTCTGTAGGATCTTTGTATTTCTTATTTGTCAAGGTAAGTATGAACCAGATGAGCAAAAGGCTCAACATTCTCTGAACTACTGAGTTCAGTAGTTCCACATCCTTTTAGATAGATTGATAAGGCGATGATTGGAGTATTAAGATGCCTCATTTTAGGAAAGCTTCTACAACTGAACTGAAGTAAAACTTTGGTGAGGAGTTTTTGGAAGGAAAATTACTTCCCCTCTTCCTCTTCTTATCATCTCTTAACGAATAAATAAAGATATGTGTGTGTATATGTTGACATGAATGTGTATGTGTGTCTGTTTTGGAAGTAGGTGAGAATTTTGATTTTAGTTTGTTAGAAATGAATCAATGATTTTTAGAAACCTTATAGAGCACTTTAGACATAATTTACTACTTTTCACCCTCCCGGGCAGGTAAGAGGGAGGCATATGTGATTCTTACAATTTTATAGATTAGGATCTTAAGAAATGTAAATTTGAGTGGCTTTTTCAGCTTCAGAAATACATCGGATACATGCTGATTTCCAATTTCTATTTGGCCTCACAGATATTTCCTGTAACTAAAGAAAATTTTATTAACAAGTCCAAATATCTTGAATTTTTGCTATTAATCACAATTTTGCTGGATACCAAAGAATGGTATGAATTGTTTGATGCTGTAATATACATATCAACAGTGTGGGTGAATGAAAATTATCATCTATGATATGAAATAATTTAGTTATTTCAATCAGAGCAATGATTCTCTCTTTTTAGCACCAAAGTTCATAAATATACTTTTCAGTAAATATGTTTGAAGCAGAAAGTTTTCAATTTGCATCATATTCCTGTCTTTCCCTGCAACTCCAAAGTAATATTTCACATAAAACCTGAGATTGTTCTTGGTGCTTTGGGTACAGATGAGAGTCCTTAGGACTGCTGAGTCTGGGACATGAGTACACGTCACCCTTCTCCTCAGTGAATCCCTCCTGACCAGATGCCACCTGACCCATGGCTCTAGAATGACTACCTGCATCTCTCTAACTTTATCATCCTTGTAGACTCACTTGGGATCCTTCACAGGATCCAAACTTTTTCACATAAAATATTAAAGGTTTTTTTTTACTTTCCAAGTCCCCCTCCTGCTTCAGCTAGACATCCCGTTATATAAAGCATCTACAGGTTGACCCTATGTCCATAGCCCTGATATTTAGGACCAAATCATTTAATACAAATCGTTTGTGTAAACCTGAGTTCTTCAAATATGTCAATAAAGTTTTTAAAAATAAATGTATAAAACTGAAAATACACTTGAGGGCTCTCAGCTTACTTCTGGTATGAAATTATGCCCTTTATTCCTTAAGCCTGGAGAGTCATTCCAGAACTTTTGTGTTTTCTTCTCTAAGAGCTCTTGTGTCCACTTTAAAATTTCCAGCATTCCTCTGCTTTTTTTTATCCTCACCCGAGGGCATTTTTTCATTTCTTCTAGGGAGAGGAAAGTGGGGTGGGGGGAGAGAGAGAGAGAGAGAGAGAGAGAAATAGAAACTGATTGGTTGCCTTCCATAGGTGACCTGACTGGGGATCAAACCCGCAACATAGTTATGTGCCCTGTCCAGAAATAGAACCTGTAACCTTTCTGTTTACGGGAGGATGCTCCAAGCAACTGAGCTCCACCAGTCAGGGCAGCAACCTTTGCTTTTATCCTTAATAAATTTCCAGACTTTTCTCCCAACTGTAGGTAGTCAGAAAAGTGGTAAGTATAGATAGCCTTTCTCAATTCAAGTTTTCTTCTATAAATATTCCTTAAACTTATATCAGCTGATCTTGCTTGAATTTGTGCAATGAGGTCTGATTCTGCACAAAATTGCACTAGTCATTTGAAATTTAACATCTCAACAATTTCTGGTGTTCCACATAGAACCATAACTTCAGGGACTCTTCTTTCTGAAGGCAGAGGACCTCTTAATTGGAGGAATAAGGAAGTCTGGCAATTTATCCACCTTCACAGATTTGACACCTCTCTCTGAATACCCACAGATCAGCTTTTGGGATATTCCAGGGGAAAAGAAAGATTCCATGGCCAAGTCATTTTAGGAAGTGCTGCATATTTAAACTTTTTATGGCCTTATTTTTTTTTTTCAGGTGGACCTGCCCTCAAACTAGGTAAAAATAAAAAGTGTACATTGCCTATTTTCCACAACTGGGGGAAAGCAGTTTCCATGGGCTCTTTTTGTAACATATTCTGGCATCATTGAAGACTTGCTGAAATTCTAACATTTAACCTAAGCTATCTGTATTTTGGAACCAATTATTGACTCTAATTTGTCATTGATTCACTTCTATTATTTAGACTGTTAGTTTCTTGAGGGAAGAGGACACATCTTTATGTGACTATGTGACATGTTGATATGCATTAAATATATGACTAATATTAGGACTTTTATCAAGTAGAGTGGTATATCAAATAAAAAATAGAGCACTCATATATTTTGCTACCTGGGTAACAGGAAAGGCCAGCATCTTTTTGTAAAGACCCTATTCCTTAGCTTGACAGTTCTCTTTTTTCTTTTCTTTGTTTAAAAAATTTATTTTTATTGTACTTTTCCATTACCATTTATCTCCCTTATATCCTCTCCTACCTCCTCCCATCACCCCCTGCACAGGATCACCACACTGTTGTCCATGTGTGTGAGTCCTTTTTCTTTTTTGCTTGATCCCTCTACCCCCGACCACCCAGAGCTGTCAGCCTGCTATCTGTAAGTTTAGTTTGCCTCTATTTTGCTTGCTAGTTCGTTTATTCATTAGATTCCATATATAGAAAAATGGAACTGCCTTATGACTCAGCAATTCTGCTTCTGGGATTTTATCCAAAGAACCTGAAACACTATTTTGAAAGAATATATGCACTCCTGTGTACATTGCAGTGTTATTTACAATCACCAAGATCTGGAAGCAGCCCAAGCATTTATCAGTGGATGAGTGGATAAAACAACTATGGGATATTTACACAATGAGATTCTACTCAGCCATAAGAATGAAGAAAATGTTATCCTTTGCAATAGCATGGATGGACTTGGAGAATATTATGCTAAGTGAAATAAGCCAGGCAGATAAAGTGTGGTGGTTGATAATCCTGGCTGAACCAATGGAGTACTTTAAAAAAAATTGTGATGCTCTGATCCCACCCAAACTAGTTAAATCAAAATCTCTGAGGAACAAAAGGATATGAGGCCCAGGCATTACCATTAAACATTTTTCCAGAAATTCAAATGTACAACCAGAGCTGAGAACACAATTAGTGAAATATTAACTTCTGATGATTTTCTTTGTGGGTATAAGTTGGTGCCAAATACTTGGATTTCTCTGCTTCCGGGTGATTAAGGAAGAGGAATCTTCCTTAAGGAATTACTCTTGAGGAATTAATATGAGCTCCTGAGACGTTAATTTTACAAGGCACACCTTGGGGTATGTGATGACTGCCATGTTTGGAGCCAAAGAGTTGACCCGAGCAGTTCATTAAGTCAATTCATAGAAAAACTGATGCCTGTGATTATCCTGAGGCTACTGTTCCCTGGGCTTCAGGTTACCAAGAAAAGTGAAATCATTTTGGACTGCCACAGGCTTTAGCAGTTGGAACAGTCAGGAGAAAAGAACCATGGACCTGCCCCGCCGCTTCATTCATATACCTGCAGCTCTCTTTTTCTATAACCACAGGGCCCAGGCCACTCATTTAGTTCTCCAGGGCCCCTTTGGGTCCTGAGCAACATCTTCTGGCAGTTGGCCAGTCGAACATAGAGGTATGTTATACCAACATCATAAATTACTAAGAACAATATAATAAGTTTATATGCAAAAAACAAAATAAAAAGAAAATCCCTTGCAATCCATTAACACCTGACTAATATATATTTGGATAAGTAAGTGAATGGATCATTTACATCAGAACTGCTCTTGTAAAATCACTGCCTTTCTTCTTCTTCCAATGCTGTTATATTCCTTTTTAAGGCTCTAATTTTAGTTCTGAGTGTGTTTGTGACTTGTTTTTGTTAGTCTGGTCCCTGAGACTTGTCAGTATCATGCTTCCTGTAGGCAAAGCCCAGGTCACATGGCAGAGGTGGATGACTGAGACTTTGATCTCCTCAGCCCCCAGGGAGGCTGGATGGCCTGTCAGGGCAGACCCACAGGCCAGCTTTCCCTGGGTACCCCCCAATGTGCTGGAAATACGGTCATTGTCTATGTGTCCCACCACATGAAAAAGTTAGGAGGTATATGTTTTCATGTCTGAAGCTGGATTATTTTTCTGATTTGTGAAAATATATGTCATATAAAATATTATATCTACTTAGAAAATTCCATTTACTAGGAAACAAAACTATGTATTTTATTTTGTCACTTAAACCTTGACATATATTGATTTTATGTTGGGACATTTTTGACCTAATTTCCATGAAGAAATTCATTTTTGACATTTCTTAGAAAATTTTTGTTTTTGAATCCTGAGTCTTCAGAAAAATCAATTGAGAATCCAGAGAAATGGGAAAAGGCATTATAATTCTCATGTGAGAATTAAAGATTAAAAATCAACAAGTTACTGGTTTGGAGTCCCCTGATGTTAAGTCAAAAGCAAGAGCAGGAAACATTGACAAGGGGGTTGAAGGTTCCAGAAACTGGAACTGGAACAAGGAAATCACCATCTAATCAGTCAGTCTAGCTAGCAGTTGTTGCCTGTTTACAAGGGTATGTTTGTGGGTCTGTCTGTTGTGGTGATAGCCATTCTTGTAAAAAAGAATGAGTTTATGCACACAGTATATTTTATACAAGTCTTATGAGTGGCGTTCCATGAGATAATAAGGCTTGGAAGAAAAGAACTCTTTAAATTGGAAATTTTGACATGTGAGTCTGTGTAATGCTGTTAACTTTGACAGTAAATTTGAATGTTACCTTATTTGAATATTACCAAATAATGTTTGGTGGAGTTTTCCAGTGTTTGAATATTTGCTGGTGGCTACAGCTCTTTGTAAGTACTTTAACAGCAAAAATACCAAGAAAAGAAGAAATGAATTCAATATTCAAAAAGAAGGTAAATACCAATCTAAAATTTAAATTAGCAAAAGCAATATCAAGTTCAATAGTAAACTTAAAGTCAGAGCAAGCAGAGAAAATATTTTCATTGTTAAAAAAGGAATTAGTTGATATGATGTAATATGTACCTTAACACCAGCTTGAATGTACTTTTGGAAACATTTTAAATAATGCAAAATTAAAGAATCTTTTCAATATCTGGGATATCTGTCACAGGACAAAGATCAAGACTATTGGATAGGGTAATTAATGCTTTGTGTAATTAAAATTTCATTTTAAGAGTAAAAATTTTTAAATATTAAATTTTTATGGTGTCTTTGATTATTTAAATGATTTTAATTGACATTCTTATACTAATAATTCATTTTAATGTTTTCAATTATCAAATGTTTAGGTTATTGCTATATGTTATCAAATTTTATAATATACATTATTTCATAATAGTAACACATCATGAATTTATTATTACATTCTTAAACATAAAGTCTCTGAAAGTTTAATAGAAAACGTTGTAAGAGAAATGATTTGCTGTTTATTTATTGCAGTCATTTTTATTTAAAAATACATAAAGTATTATGAAAGATACAAAATGCTGTGATTTTGGGAATTTCAGAGAATTTCTTGTGGCCTAATCCTGAAGATTAATACTATTAAAAATCTTAAAATAATTTTTTCATTGTTGTTCAATTACATTTGTCTCCATTTTCCCCCCATTGTTCCCCCTAGAAATCTTTAATGCTACAACATAAACCAGAGGTATCCTGGGGGCCAGTACCAGGGAAAGAGATCAGCATGAAGCTTGGGAAGCAGGAGAAAAGTTGCAGGGTTAAGCCAAGTTCAATTATAGGGTGTCAGGACAGAAGATACCAGGAGCATAATGGCGTGAATGCCAGAATTGGAATCCTGAAGACACATCAAAGTCAGGAAACATCAGAGGCAAATGAGGGGGCAGAAGAAGGAGAATTAAAAAGGAAACTAATTCCAGGGGTCAGCATCTTCTGGAGTCAAGATTGCTCTAAAATGGCTGAGCATGGGTCTCGGTAGTTCCTGAGACAAGAGATTTTAGAGCAACAGCCTATTGTCAAGTGCTGTCTCCTGCAGAGTTTGAGGATTAAAGGACAGACATTTGATAAATTCATCTTTTGGTAATGGGAAAGGTGAAATGTGTGGAAGTAGAGTCATTCATTAACCTGAGGAGGAGAATTGAGGTTTTTATTCCCTTTCTTTTCCCATAAGAGAGGAAAGGGAAATACTGTAGTCTTCATCCAACCTAAGTAAGAGACTGTCAATATAATTATCTGTGGAAATTGGAGGTGCCTTTGTGGAACAGAGATTGGCATTCTAGTCCTCATTTAGACTTCTGCTAATCTCATCCCTGTGACTACTTGGGCAGGAGAAGAGAATTGGAGAGAAATGTTAGGCAGAGAGAAGAGAAACTGAACAGCACAAAATCTGACTGCTTGGTGTGGCACAAATGTGGTTGGTTCCTCTGGGTCTCTGCAGTTTGGACAAAGTGACCAGACCTAATCCAACCTGCTGAAGACCCACCTAAGAGGACTGGATGAGCAATCCTGCTGGAAAAAGTCAGGAGAAAGTCTCCACAGTGGGATAGAGGAAGTCGAACCAGGGCAAGTCTCCCATATCAGGCATTGGGTGAGATGCACTTTTGCTACCTCAAGGCACTCACCTGTGTCCCAGGGAGCACCAGCATTTGTGCATAGGCAACTACAAAAGCTTCATTTAGCAAAATCAGCAGAATTGATTCTAACTGCACATTTAGGTTCCTTTCTCCTTAGAAATATTTCTCTTTTAGGTAATCATAATCCATGGGTATTTTATTGATGCTCAAATTGCACTGTTCTTTTCTAGCTCTTTAAACACACCACACTCCCCACACTCCCTTTTATTTCTGGCTCTTGCACATGCTATTCCATTTGCTCAGAACACTTTTCATCCTGCTCAGGGGCATGCTAATGCCCATTAATTCTTTCAAAATTTAAATTTAAATGTTATGTGTTTGGAGAGGTCTTCCTGGTATCCCCAGTAATTTTATCCTCCTATAATATGCTTTCTTCTCACCCTGAAATTCCCCCTATAATAGGTATGCCAGGGATCATATTTGTCTCATTCAAAACTGTACTCCAGGTGGAGCATTGGTGGTATAGTGGTGAGCACAGCTTCCTCCCAAAACTCTATTCCAGGGCTTATTACTGAGCTTAGTGGATGGGCTATTAATGTATATTCCTTGCTTCAGCAAATGGAGGAAAGTAATTATAGCTGCAAAGGGGAAAATGAGAAAACTGGACTTATACTATGTATTAATAGAAATCAGTTTTATACTATAGACCATTTGTATTTTGGAAGCATAATCTATGGCCTAATAAAAACTCAGTTAAGTTTGTCTCTAGTCATTTATCTGCAGGCAGTTAAGATTTATATATTAACATTGATGATATTTATTTTGATTGTTTTAGGATTATTTTTGTCATGGTTCAGGGGTGGGAAAGCACTGGCTGTATTCAGGTAGGTCTTTTACAAAGATGGAATGAATTGTGGTTTATGTGAGATGGTATGAATAATCTTAAGGTATCACTTACCTTTCATATCTCTACCCCATTGGTCCACACTATGTCAGAATTACCACCATTAAATAAAATGCTCCTTTTAAAGGAAAGGTACACTACAGAGGGATGCATTTTTATGATGATGTTAAGGCCAATATGATTATGAAACAGGTCTCCTTTGGTCACATGTCATATTTTACTCAAGGTTTATGTCTCCTCCTCCAGTCATATAGGTCTTGCCTACTGAACAAGTGAACAGCAAAGGGGGTACAAAGTATACTAGGGAGTCCTCAGCTTTCTTCCTGGGGTGGGGGAGCAAGACATAATTAAACTCCAAGGTTCCTATTAGCCTTGGCAATGTATGATTTCATCTAAAAATAAGGCAGTTTGTTGTAATGAAACAGCACTGGACTAGGCATTGAAAAATCAACTCTTTTGTTATCAACAAACTTGGATGTCAGTTAACTTTTCAAGTTTCAGCTTCTTCCTCTGAAAATTAGGAATATAATTTATGATGGCTTAGGCCTTTTACAGTCTTAACATTGAATAAATATTGATAATTGCTTCTAATCACAGAGGATATAAAGGAATAAACTTTGAGAATTCTATTTTATAATAATATAATTCTACCTAGGCATTGTAAGGATGAGAACTGGAAAATAAATATATTTAAAAGTGAGAGAGAAATTTATCTAGAGCCCACCAGGTATATTAAAGAAGAAATCTACTGAATGGGAATTTTTATTGCAATGTCCATCTTTCCTCTGTAGGAAATTGAAGGGAGTGCCAAACATTTTAGAAAGATCCAAACAGCAAAGTCTCTTGCAGGTTAAGGGAAGGGGTGGGAGAACAAGATTACTTTTATGAAACACATTTAAGAGAGAAATTCTAGATGACCTTGGCTTTGGTAAAAAAGCATCCCAGGCATTAAAGGTCATACGAATTTCTCCGACATATCTAATAATGGATTGATGCGTTACCATATTTCTATTACTTCCTGAGTGAACCTCACAAACTCCAGGTTTTTACTTCCATATTATGAGTTGAAAGGGATAAGCGGGATTAAGAAAAAGTAAGATTCCCATTTACTCTTTGTAAAAATTTCAAACCAAGTTTGCTTCTCCCATGTACAAAGAGGCATTAGCGAGGGGCTTATTCTTTGCGTGAGAAGTTGATGCACGCTGCAGAAATCCGTGGCTGCGCTCTCAAGATGGCCCTTTTAAGGCCAGAGGTCCCATTTCTCCTGAAATTCAAAGGTCTGCTATAGGAGAGAAGCATGCAGGGAAGATTCTTCTACAAAAGGTCGGAGTTGGGCCCTCATCTGAGATAGATACCATCGCAGGGCAATAGGGGGCTCAAGATCAGTGGGTTGAATTTTCTGCCACTCTTTAGGGGCCTTCAAACTTACAAAAATTAATCCTTTTGATTGACTCTGTCTCCTAATCTTGAAGATTAAACTCAGAACACTTACCAGTTCTCAACACTGCTTACCAGGCCAAGTCTTAGCACCAAATTATGAATTTTGTCATCACTGACCTTTCCAATCTTCCCTTTTTACCTGCCCACTTGGTAGCTCAAGTCCTCCTCCTTCCTTCTTTGTGGAAATTTATGTCAGAGTGTTTGGGATTGTTAGGGATTTAAGCAATCAAGTCATTCAATCTTTTTGGTTTCAGAAGAGAAAACTAAGATCCAAAGGGGTTAGGTGACTCCCCTAAAGATATTCTTTTAAATTGTCTTGGAGATTTCAATATAAAACATCTAAGTTACAGATGTTAGGAGAATCATTATTAATTGGTGTCACATGTAAGTCCCCAAAGTTTACATTTGGTACCACCTATCACTTCCAGATATTCAAGTGTAAATGCAGGTGTGTTCCAAGACAATTTAAATATTATTAAATATATGTCATCTCATCATTCATTTTTAAAAATTCTTAGGAAAAAGCTTTTGGGATGTAAAAGCTATTTCCTATGAATTTGCAAATTATTTTCAGCTATGGAAATAAAAATTGTCTTCCAGTTAAAGAGTACAGATCTAAAAAGAAAGAGGTAGTGGAAAATCAGTTTGTGAGCCAACGTTAATGAGACTTCAGCAATTCAAATATTGTGGATTCTGAAGACAAGTGTCTGGTATACTCCTGTGAAAGTCAAGGTTGCTTGCTTCTCAGGGTAAGCATGTAAGTAAGTCTTCTCAGGACCACTATGAAAGGATGAATAGACTGGAAGGCAGAGGAAAGTGCTGTAAGTCTTGCCCAAGACAGCTACTACCATGACCTCAAGTTTTTTTTTTTTTTTAAAGATTTTATTTATTTATCTTCAGAGGGGAAGGGAAGGAGAGAGGGAGAGAAATATCAATGTATGGTTGCTTCCTGTGCATTTCGTCCTGGGAACTGGCCTGCAACCCAGGCATGTGCCCTGACTGGGAATCGAACAGTGATCTCTTGGTTCACAGGCCCACGCTTCATCCACTAAGCTACACCAGCCAGGGCCATGACCTCAAGTTTTTTGTAATACTGCTTGATGCAAGATGGTTGGAGGGGACTTCTACCTGCCAGATAAACTTCAGTTCTTCTGTAAATCTTATGTACAAGTCAACCTCATTAGAGTTTTTTTTATCATCAACATGTTGGCATCACTGTTTATGATTTCCCTTCTCCTTGTTCTTTCTCCCAATGTAAAGGTTTTACAACTTGCTGAATTTTTCTTCTCAAGTTTATTTTGTTAACTATGTGAAAGAGAGTCCTGGTACAATTTTATTGTGGGAAAAATTATTAGTTTTTTAGGTAAGTAATACATCCATGGATATATTTTCTAATAAAATATTATAGTGCTAAAATAAATAAAAATAATATAACTTTTGTGAACTTATTACATCTCCTCCTAGATGTCAAATATTATTTCTTAAATAAGTGTTTAAACCTTTTCTACTAAGTAATTAAAAACATTCTTAAAACACTGAGAAATACTAATTTAACCTAAAGGAAATATTAAACATCAGCTATGTACATGATTCTTTATAATGTAATGATTGGTTCATACTCATTTTTCATGCTCTATTTCCTAAAAACCAGTATATAAACTATTGGTTAACATAATCCTTAACAGAGAACCAGTACACTCAGGCCCCTTGCATTTGCCACATTCACCAGTCATGCACTTTTCTCTTCCCAAGTGCAGTGGTTTAGAAGATGTCACTTCACAGTAGAAACTGTTTGACTTGCTATGCCTACATGTCACCTGCCATTTACATCCTTTGAGCAATTTTGGTACTCATTTTCAGCAGTCATCTTTAAGAAAGTATTTTTTTATGGAATGGATATTATTTGAAAAGACAAATTCATATAATGAAAAAAAATACAGCTTGTCAAATAAGGCCATTGACTTTCTGCTTTAGGTCCCTATCTACGAAGAAGGATCCTTCCTCTTCTATTCTGGCCACTAGTGAAATGTGTTTGTGTTACTGGCATTTATATTGCTTTCCTTGAAGTCATTATCTTTCATCCAGTATCTTACCATGTGTGTGGAGCCCATGCTAGGTGTAATGCTGTGGATTAGCTCCTGCATATAAGATTTTGCTGCACTCTATTAGAAGCATAAGAATACAATGTTCTATGTGTAGAACATTGAAAACAACAGAAGATTGGTCTTCTCTACTAAAGTGTTTTAAAATGTCACTCCATGAAAAGGAAGTTTCCACACTTAGTACTGAAAAAGACCAAATTCTACTGTCTAAGATGAAAAAAATTGAACATGTTCCCATTTCTAATTAACTTCAATAGTGCTGATTCTCCATAGAAATGCTGATGGTGAGGCATTCAGAAATGTTGATCCATAAGGAAGGCCAAGGTGCCTGTATGGATGAAATCAATAATGTAGGCTTTTTCCTTTTTATGCAGAAACAACTGTACATTTAGATCAGATCTTATGCTTCAGGCCATGGACATAACCCTAAATATGAAGGTAGTTGGGATAAGCTCAGGCACAGGGCTTCAAATTGCTGCTGTTCCTATATTGTTGGTGGGCCACACTCACCACCTCCCTCTTGTGTTCTGGTGTGGGTATGTGTGTATTGCTATTTCTTCCTCTGAAACTATCCTCTGTGTTACTATTATAATTATTATTATTATCATGATCATTATTATTATTAGCTGTAAAGTACCTGGAGCCATTACAAAGGAGAAAAAACCCTAAGAATTCTAAATACTTTGAATTTGTCCCTGTATAATATGCACACTCTGGCTTTCAGAATCACCCACTACATGCAACATGGCCAGCTAAGTGTTGGGGTTAAATAGGACTAAGATATCCCTACTCTTGTGGGATATTATAATCTGGAGTGGGGAGATAGACAAGCAAATCTGTAACTATTTCTTGTGCAGGCTGGACCATGCTAAATGATCTGTTTAGCTGTGAGGTACATGATGAAAGACATAGACTCTTGCTTCAGACTTTTGTGCAAATCCAGTTTTTACTGCTTAACATACTGTGATCTTGGGAAAAATATTTAATCTCTAGAGCCTCAGTTTCTTTATCTGAGAAATTACAGTTAAAATGGGACCTACCTCCTGGAGTCATTGAGCAAATTAAATATGATAATTTATGTTAACGTCCCTTTTTTAAAAATACTGTTTCTGCCAAACAACAAGCCTTATGGCTCAATAAATGTTAGCTATCATTATAAACAAAGTCCCATGGGAATATAAGGAAGATAAAACACACATGCCTTTGAAAGAGTTAAAAAAATCTATCTCCATAGAGGATTATAATTTAAGGTGGCTTTAACTTATACATACTGGTAAGTTATGCAGGTTTTACACATCTGCCTAGTCTGTTATTCAGTGACAAAATATGTACTTACAATGGCAATTAAAGTAACTTAAAGTACCACTGTAATACATCACAGAATACTGTACATCTGTAAGGAAACACAGTTGCTATAGATAATTTTAGATGGTTATGATGTTATGAATATTTTAAGAAGTAAAAGAAGTCCATTTGTAGGTGTATTGCTATTATTTTTAAACAGAAATTTCAGAAATGTAAAACTGTGTTATGGAAGAGCTCTAAAAAGCTCTTTTAATAAAGAAAGATGTCCCTCACTGCATGAAAGATTTACCTATGAGTACCCTGATGACTGAATGGATAGAATTGCATAGCATTAAAAATAATACATATTAAGCATTACTTTCAATAAAAACTTGCAGATATTGACTTACTTGTATATAAAAACTGTGGCCAGGCTAGAGCACAATAGGGCAGATAATTTGGAGGTGATATCAATACATATCTGTTTTCTTCAAGTTTGCCCAGGGAGAAGTCTAAACTGGAGGTCTGACATTTCCATGGACTTCATCACAGCAAGAACTGCTAGTGATAGGAGACACTATGAGGAGTAGGTTTGTTTTCAGTTGTGTTTGAGGCAGAGGAACTCACCTTCCTCAGAAATTAATGGAGGCTTTCAATCTTGCTGGCACTGCTACTTTATCATTCATATGACTAAACAGACAATCAATTTAGCGGCAATGTGTAGGAATGAAGGGAAGGAACAAATAAGCTATGAATGATGAGAACAGAAGAATCAAAACCCCCACCCTTATTCTTTTTTAATGGCTAATACCAACAGGGACAAGACCAGTAAAAAGAGGTTAATGAATTGCAAAGATCCTTTAGAAAGTGATTGACTGGTATTGAAGCACAGTCAAATCAGTCATAAATATTTACTTTTATTAGCAACAGTGGGTTGCCTGTTATTTTCCATTGATTTTTAAAGCTGGCAAAAGTCTACCACTGTGATATTATCAAATGTTCCCAATTTTGTCAATATTTCCCTGCTTAAACAATTCCAAAACATACAGTCTCCTAAACCTTTATTTCAAATGTATTTTTTCAGCACAATTCTAAATGATTACAAATGACAAATTAAAATGAGATTCCCTATATCATTAAGAATAATTATAATTTTTTCATTTTGACATTTGTTCAAATGGATGGAATGGCAGTAATTGGGGATTAATGTTCTTTGATAATCTATATTCCACTAACATTGATTTGCTAAACTGCAGTTGTGTTATTTGCTTTACCAAGTGAGAATGAGCTATAACAGAAAGCCCTCTCTCCATCTTTTTGTTTGTTTGTTTTTAAATTTCCAGTCTGTGTAGCAGTGACTAGAACTACAAGAGTTAACAGGGCAGCATCGTTCCAGTTTTTGAACATTGTGCAATATTGCTGTTTACGTCATTGAAGAAAATGCTGTTTTATTTTGTAAAATCCCATTCCATATGAGGACATTTTCCTGAAATTTGCTGTCTAGATCATCAAAAAGATGGAAATTGCTTTTAACACAGTGTTTGTACCATTAAGGTCTAATAATTCAATTCAAAGGAACATAACAAAAGGAATTTCCTACAGATAACAACAAAGAGTTAATATTTCCCAGGGCAGACAAGTTTCCAATTCAATTAGTTTTAATGAACCTTCTGCTCACTGGTTACTGAACTAGAAAGAACAGCAATAAATGCCCAGAGGAAAGAGAGAGAGGATATTAAAGGAGGGTTAGTGTATAGTATATAAATTTCCAAGTTGACTCAAAGAGTAGCCTTGATGTAGTTTTGGGAGTTAAAGGCACAGAATCAGATCTGTCTTCTGAGTTTAGTGTACAGGGTCAGCAAATCTTGCCCAGCTGTTCTGTGTGATGAGACAAACACACTGGTCCATCTCCTCGATCTGATAGTAAAATAGATAATAGAATAGATAATACAATAATACAATTCCTTAAAGAGCTGAGCATATTCTATAAGGAAAACATAACATGAATCCTTTTGCTAATAATCAACAAGCCAGATTTGTTAGTTTATATGTGTATAAATATATGTATATGCATACAAAAAGTATGTATATATCTTTCAATATATTTCCTTAGAGAATTTAGATAGAGATTTTTTCAGTTTGCACATAACTGGAATTACATATTCACTCACACAGGGAACAGCATTGACGTACAATTATGAAAGTAAAACCCTGGCATACACAAGCAATTTCTTGTTTGAGATTCAGGGAATGAGTTTTATGCTAAGAATTTAATGCATTTCATATTTTTATTTGATTCTGATGGTCACTTTGAACCTGTACTATAGCGTAGCAAACTTATATTTCCAGGATCAAGCTGCAAGTCATACTGTAGTTAAACATGACTACAGATATGATTGTATAAATATACAAATCCACTCCAGTTAAATATTTGAAATAAATAATAGAGTCCAGCAAGAACCTCCGCATCTGCTACTGTTTCAAGTAAGCACTGTCTGGTATTTCTCTAATTTCTGTACTTCTCAAAAATTTTCACTCCTCGTCCCATTAATTATTTTGAACTGTACTTTTATTCTTAGCTGCAGCTGAGTTCACACCGATGTTTTGGAAGTCTTTTTTTGGATGCTGAATATGAAAGTTGTAAGTGCATGGTATTAGATGGAACCAATATATTCCACACTGCATTAAGATTCACCTAATCCCAGAGGTGCCCATGGTTTTTCTGTGCAAGTGTTAAAAGAGCACAAATGTGTTTTAAAGGTAACCTGCAGCTTGGATCACTCAGTCGGTTTCATAAGGATCGTACTGGAGAATATGGCTGCAAATATGATCAGCAGCTATAGCATTTCAATGACGCCTATTTTTCCCTGCAGATGGATTTCTCTGATTCAGTTTAAAGTCAGGTTTGTGTTTGTGGATGGCTGCTTTATCAGTGAACATTTGGATTTTGAAAATGCAGCACCTGGGTTGGTTTTGAGAGAAAAATGCTTTTAACTTCATAACCACATGTTTAACCAGCACCACAACAAAATTAGGATGAAATAGAACCAAATCAAATGCACAGTATTTGTTTAAAAGCACAATGCCCCTCTTACATAATCTTTGAAAAAGACCACAAAATTGACAACAACATTGAAATAAGTGAACTCCTTTCTGAAATACTGGGGAATCTATAAGCTTTGCTGTCCAGTTGAAACAAAGGTTGTTTTGACACCTTAAAAGCTGTTATCAAAATTTTGATGCAATTTGATAAACTAATTTTTTATTTATTTAGTACTGTGTTTTTAACTTTAAGAGATAACAGCCACTCATTGCATAGTTTGTAAGAGATGATTGCTTTAAGTAGGTAGAAATGAAAAAATAAGAGAAAACAAAATAAAATATAGAGTGTTAATTTCTAGCATAAATCCTTTGTTCTGCATTTTTCTCTCTTCTGGCCACATAGAAAATTATTACACATAATCAACAATTCACAAGTGATCTCAGTCTAGTTAAAAAATAGAGTATGATAAGGCTAACCTCTTTAAAAATATGAATAGTCACGTTACCCCGAAGAGGTTATTTCCAAGTCTGGAATTTAAACATTCATTTCCACTTTGGACAAATGTTTTACTTTGTCTTTAATTCATTTGAAGTTTTTGTTGTGCATAAGTGGTTCTGAGAAGAAAGGGCTGGTGAATATCACATTCACATTTGCACCTTGGTAGTGGTACAGGAAATGGAACTTTAGGGAAAGGACAAATTCTTTAATAAGTGGTAACTAGAGTATGAAATGTTATGATGAACACATTAATGGTAAAACGACTTTACTTAAAGTGGGGTGTTGCTAGGTAGTAGAATTAAGAGCATACGGTTGCATGGTGGAACAAGTGCAGAGGAACTCCTCCCACAGAACAATGGAGACACATGAATAGGCGGGGATGGGCATAAAAGGAAGCAGTATCTTAGTCCAAGGCATTTAATTGCAAAACTAGGATATAAGTGTGCAAAATACTAAAGACCTCTGGTGCTTGGGTTTCTTAAATAGCAAAAGAAACTCTAGAACTTTGCCTTTAAGGTATTACAAGAACTTTGTCAACTTGCACATGAGAAAATAGAGCCCACAGCCACAGAGTAAGCAAAAAAATTCTGTTTGAGTATTGACATGACAGTTTTTGAAAGTTCAAGCAGAAAACCAATTATAATGAGCACTGGAAAGCCTGGAGCCCTGCTGTTCAATAAATAAAAAGTACAACAAACTATTTTCCAAAAAGGTTCTAGAGAGTTTCTTTTTGTCCCACTACTTACAATCTGATTACATAAATAGTCTCTATTTGCTGTTGAATTGCCAGGCAGCTGTATTAAAGTACAAATCAAATCAAGTCAGGATTAGAAAGTAAAAGAGCATGGTTTAAAGTAATCTATCCCCCAGGAACTGTGCTCAGATTCATCAAACAGAGCTTAAAGTACAGTATATCTTATACCCTCGTGTTTCCATGCTGCATTGCTGCAAAACCAGTTATTATTTTTGCTATCCAGAGAATGTTGCTTATTGCTGAAGAAGGCTCACTTGCTTATTTAAAGGTACTATTCGTATGTGCCACTTATTTATTACTTCTTTTGGTTAAGATTCATGGGAAGAACATAAGTGCGAAAGGCTAGTAGGCTTTTTATTGATCAAATTCTTTCTGCCTCAGATGTGAATTGTCATGAATATTTCTTTTAGCTAGAAGAATGGCTAATTTATTCCAGATTTCTGGTGATACACAGTTGTGATATTAAACAAAACCTAGGAGTCCTTAGATGCTATTGGCTAATAAAGTGTTATGTGCACCTGCCCTTGAAAATCCTGCTCTATCCAATTATTACCAAAGAAGGCAATTTAATCATTTCAACCTGTAATTGCTTTTGATGGAAAGCTTTGTATGTAATTGTCAATGTCATCATGCTAGTCATCATTTTTTGGTATTTACAAAGTAGTTGTTGCCTTAAAGTAGAATGAACAAAATTCAATAATTATGTGTAGTTTTATCAATGAACATTTTCTTCTTTTATTATCTCATAGAAGAAACTTATTTAAGTTTACAAACATAATCTTATATTTCATTATATTCCTGGTACTTGTAATAATAGTTATATAACTATTTACAGATGTTACAGTGGCTTCAGTTATCATATTCTACATTTATCTCCAAAGGGCATAAATACAGCCTGTGAAGACAGCTTGATATTGATTTATAGTGATGAATGTATATTTTATTTGTAACATGGAAGGGGAAACAGGCAAAAGTGTTACTTCTGTGAGCTGAATGGCTTCAAGAGAATGGGTAATGTGTGTTTTAACCAGGCAGCCCAATGATCATTTTTCTTCCTACATCCAAGCGAGGGAAGAAAAAGTCAACTGGTTGCCATTAGTTAACATTTCTTGTGTAAGTAGCTCTACTCGCAAATTATGCCACATTAAAACAAATATTCAGTGTTACCACTGTGCACCAGGATGTTAGAAACCTTGGCACCTCTCCATTGCAGTCTGAGGCTTTTCAGCCCCATTTAAACTTTCGTTCCTCTGCACTTTGCTAACCGGATCATTACCACTGATGCTGATCAGCTGTAGTGCAATGTAGCCAGGTGACTTGGGTAGCAATGGGAAGGGACCTACATCATGAAGGACACTTGGAGATTTCTCTCTATGGGGACAAAGATTTCTCTTTGAAATTTTTAGAAAAAATGTGGGGAGGCTTAATGACCTTCCCTTCATCATCCTCTCCCAGACTTATCATGTAAAGGTCAAAATTGGTATTTGCTATTTATAGCCCCTCTGAACCACACATTATGAGTAAGGATCTTGCCGATTTACCAGGACGGTAACTGCAGACCAAGATCCCTACACAAGGTATTTGTGGGGTGAGTGGGTGCTCGTGGAGACATTACTTGCTGAGTCAGGCAAAATGATGCTTCGAAGAAACCACCTGTCAAACTGGTCTGGCTCTGTGTTTGAAATAAACAATTTTTGAAAATCTTTTAATGAAATATTGGTTTTATCAAGCACATCAAACTAAAGGCAAATGGACCACGGTGTCATGATTTAAAACATAACAATATAACCCTGACTGGGTAGTTTAGTTGGTTAGAAGATTGTTCTGATATGCTGAGGTTGCAGGTTCAATCCCAGGTCAGGACACACAGAAGAAGCAACCAATGAATGCATAAATAAGTGGAACAGCAAATTGGTGTTTCTTTTTCTCTCCCTCTCCATTCTGCTCTCTTTCTAAAAATCAATAAATAAAACTTTAAAAAATTAAAAACAACACTATATTACAGGTAAACTAAGATAAATGAATTAAGTGCTCAGTTTGCAGGGCAAATTGAAACCATATATCACAACCTTTCCTTATATTACATTACTGCCAGAGTACAGACTGTGGAAGCTGATTGAATGGTAATATCCGATTAGTAGGGCGCTTTACCCTGCTTCAGTTGATGGTGCTAAAAAGGGATTATTTCCATAACAAAAGTTTCTTAAAAATGTTTTTTAAGTGAATGCAACTGATAATCAGGAAGACTATGGCACCCTGAAATTGCCCTTCCCAGATCTCGCAAGAAGAAGTGAAGGGATCTGTATTAATTTTAAACCTCCCTTTGATTGGGTGAACCTGTCTCCGTTTTGTATGACATTGTTGCCACAGGTCATTGCCTGGTGCGGTGTACCATGAAACAAACAAATAGAAAAAGGCACCTTCTGGCACTTTAAGTCTCACTGCCATCTGACTACTACCCTAGTGGTTCAGAATGATGAAAAGCAGAGGCTAGGAGAAATCTTCCTATGTTTAGATTGGGAAAAATGAGCATGATGATCACATGTGCTTGGAAGGGCAAGAGAGACAGCCGAAGTCATCTCAGAACTCAAGAGAAAAGGAGAAGACAAGAGGTCACAATTATATTCTAGTATCACACTCCCTTTCACAGAGATCTGATATATTCAGTTTGTTCTTGTATGGTGCTTAGGGAAGTTCTAATTAAGGGAAGAAAGAATTTTGACACATGTGAAGCAGAGATCAATATTTAGCACTATAATCAGCAATTCCTGATGGTTTGACAATGTCAGTATACACATTGTAACTATCCATTATTTTCTCAGAGAAGGGAGCCAGGCAGAGGCTAACAGGCTTACGGCAAGCTATCATGAATCACATAAAGCGGTGTCTCACTCGCTTCTATTTGTCTTGCTTTTCATCTTCATTCATCCTTATAAAGGAGGCTGTACTGCCTCTAGCCCTGAAATGCCACCCTACCTCTGAACTGCAACAACAAAAAGCAAAAAGCATTTTCTAAAAATGTCTACCATATAAAGTACACTAACTACTTCCCAGAGAGTAAAAAAAAAAGTGGTGGCTATTTACTCTCTGAAAACATACATGGCGGACTCCCTTCGCATTTAACCTAAAGGGACTCTATTAGCCACTAGAAAAATATTAATTCAAAATACTTTGGGGGGAGGTTATATTTATAGTAAGTTATAGGTTTAGAATTTATCGATCTCATTTTTCACCAGACTAAACAGTGTCTGCTTGATAACAAAGAAAATCCCATTATCACAGAGATGAACCAAATTCTGTCTCAATTTTGTTTTTGGCTATAGAAATGGAATTCTAATAAAATGTCAGAATAGCTAGTCACATTACTGTAGGGATGCAAGTAGATGATAGAGTTCCGTGTTCAAGTTTTCAGCCCACGAGATTTGTCATGGTGCAAATCTTCCTTTATTGTTTATGGATATGAAAAGCTTAAGTTTATAAGGCATCTCTCCCACTCAGATTCTGGCAAAAAATATGTTACTTATGATGTTTAGCTGTATATAATTTGGTTTCTGTTTTTTAAGTTACAAGTATGATGTTGATATCATAATTAATGATCATTTTAAGGCATTTAATGCCAATGTGAAATAAAATACAAATTCTAAGTTCAGTTGATTTCAAATTATTTGCATTCTGTTGCTCCTTTTAACTAACTATAAAGTGCTATAGTCTGTTTTCTTTTAAAAATAAAAAAATTGTGCCCGGTCTAGTTAATTTTAAAAAATTGTCAGAAAAGTAATTTTAGGATTTATTTTATTTTTGCACATTAGGTTTTGATTGGAGAATATGTACCTGGTTAACTTAAAGAAATAAACACTCTGTAAAACGTGATGGAGTAATTTAACTCCACCTTACATACAGAACACTATTTTCAACATTTTTTATAACATTCCCAGGCATGCAGCTTGCAGTGTATGACTGTAGGTGGAAGTGGAAGACCTGGTGTCTTGCATTTCAAACTGTCAGCTGATTCTCACTGCTCTATTCCTGTTTAAGTGAGATGCTGACACAAGCTCACACACTGACTATCACAAGTACCACTAATTAAGGGCTGTCCAACTGTGCTTTCTGTTGAGCAGTTTGCTCCAGTGGGTGACAGGAAACAGCCTGAGCTCTGTCTGCAGAGTGACATAACAAAGAAGGTTTTTTAAAAAAAGCAGATCTGGTGGGCTGGATAAAAAGACCTAAGAGAGATCTAACTTGCCTATTTGCTGCTATGAATATATACTTTTAGATTATATAATTTTAGATTAAGAAAACTTGCTAAGTCATTGTTTTTTGTCAGTTTATTAGGACACTTCTGGCTAGCATTAGTAATGATTATAGGAGAAGAATGTGAATTAATATCTTTCTTCATATTCAAAAGGTTATCAATAAATCTCTCTTTAAAAATGGTGGTCAAATGTTGTCATTGTGGTATAATGGCATTACTAGCAACTTGGAGAATTTAGCTTAAAAAACAAAGACCTGAGAGGGATGACTCCCTTGGGTATAACTACGAAAGTTAATTTGTTTAGCAGCCAGGTTGGTTAAGAAAGCGTTATACATAAAAAAGGACAAGCAAAACCAAAACAAAAATTCCCACAAATGAGGAAAAAATAGAGCAACATTTGCTTTCCTTAAAACTCCAATGAATTTGAATCTGTAATTTAGGGTTTCCGTCCATTCCCTCTAAAAAGAACCTCATGTACGGTCTTGAGAAAAAAATATATAAATGAGTGAAGTACTCCGCAGGGTGTGATATCATTACTTGCATCAAGGTAGATATATGGTTGAAACTAAAAGGGAAGAAAAACACCAAATTGTGTTCTCAAGGTGTTACTGTGTATTCTAATGAGGTTATCATCATGGTCCTCATCATCTACCAGAAGACATGGCACTTGGAGACAGGACCGCATGCAGGGTGGATTTCTTGACAGCACTAAGCAATAACGCCTCCTGGCTGCTACTGTATGCTTGAGAAATTGGCTGGCCCACTACTGTCCTTTTACGATGGTTTCATTTAATTGTAATCCAAAGATCAAAGGTCTGTAACTCTTTAACCAAATTCCGATGTCTGCCAAATTCAATAGCTGTCATTCTTATAGAAAAAGGCAGTGTAATATGTGTGTCCTGATCTAATTTTATAGAAAAAGACGCAATTTACATACTGTTTATTTAGTTAAGTCCCTAAAATCAATACCTTTGTCTGTACCTCTTTTGTTTAAAATACATCATGACATGGCAAACGGCTCTATAAATGAATTTTTCTAAACCACACACATTGTTAATGCTTTTCTATTGCATGCTCAAAAAAATAGTTGAAATCATAGTATTTTATAGCTCAACCTAAATGTATTTTAATATTGGAATAAAGAATGTTAAACTTTACATTCGTAAAATTATAAATTTTGTTTGGAAAGGTCAGTCATTTTCCTGAGCCATATTTACAAATAGAAGAACATATTTCAATCATTGTAATAAAAGGAAAAGTGATTATGTTTACTATTAAGAGAAAATGATTCTTAAACTTGTGTGTCTGTAATAAGCATGAAAACCCAAACAACCATGAACTCCTGAAAATGTTTCAGGATGGAATGGCAATATTTTTAAGAAAGAAAAACTCATTTAGGCCTGATTAGAAATAAACCCATTCAACTAATTATTTTATAGATTACTCTGAAGTTCATTGAGTCTACGGAAGAAAACAATGGTTTCACTTTTCGTGTTATAGGCAGACTTCTCTCTGCTGACATTCCGATGGTCATGGTGATATTTCTTTGAAATGTGAAGCAAATGACTATCTTTAGAACATTTTTTTCCAACTCTAAGAATAGCTATTTATGTGTTAAATTTGCATTTTTAATGACACGTGGCTTTTATATTTTGATTAGCTCTTTAGAATAATTTTCTTCCTTCATTGTCTCTGGAATGTAACCATAATTAGCAAGATTAAGCAGGATGGATCTAAGTGACACCTTCACTGGGATGGTGACCACGTGACAGTGTATATTTAAACATGAATGTGAAGTCCCACACAGTTACTGCTTTGGTAAAATTTCATAATTTTGTGCTTTAAAGAGCCTAAAGTTTAATGTTGATCTTATTTTAATTCATCAGCTTTAAAAGGCCAATATATTTATATGTGCTCTCTTTTCACATGAGATATTGCACATTTAGTTTCCTGTTAACTTTATTTTTCTAGAAAGAAATTTTCCAAGCTGATGTGAGACTAAATCTTTTTAAGATATAAAAGCTAAACCTTGCATCTTCCACAGAAGGGCAATTACTAAACCTAAATATTCTGTTTTCCTTGTGTGAGGCAGAAGGACTTGATTCTTAATGAAGGCAGGGGAATTGGGAACCCAAATCAAAGGTCTTAATTCTTTTATTTATACTTTATTTAACTGTATTTCTTTGCACTTAATCTTGGTAAAACTGTTCTACTTTTTAGCTCATTTTTATAGATTGTACCCTCTCACCATATTCTAGAACCTTCATTCTGATGCATTGGGTCTTAGTATTTTTCATACTCTGGCTCTAGGTATTCTATGGGTTAGTCCAAACTTTCCATCCTTCAATAAGACAAATTGTTAGGGATTTCCATGCTTCAAGTAAGGAAGTTTGCCTGGAAACTTAAGAACATAAGACATTTCTCTTAATTACAGGATATTTCTATGTATCTCTTATTGCCATTGCCCATCCATGAGTGTCTACTGACCCATTCATCTTTCTACCTATCCATCCATCCATCTAACATATATTACATATCTACATATATTGAATATCTTCTATATGCCAGGAACCAAGATAAGAATCGAAAAAACAAAGACAACCGTACTGAAGTCCCTGTTCTCAAGGAATTCTTGCTGTAGTAAAGTCACATAAAAACAAACAAACAAACCAACAAAACTCCCAAACCAAAACAAACAAATAAAAACAACCAAAACACAAATCCCCAAAACTAAAGCTATGTGTCAATATATTCAAATAAATACTTTATATCGTTTGGTAGACTGAAGTATCAAAGTTGCTTGAAAACCTGGCACATGCACTTCCTTTTCTGCATCTGAAAGGTTGAATGATACAAATGGAAAGAAAAGGTTACTGATTATTCATCAGGCATTTTAACTAATCTGGGGAAACGAATATTTCATGGTAACTTGAGTTGAAACAGTTGTTTCTGAAGAATCCGACAGGTTGCTATTTTCCCCAGCCTCACATTGGAGAAAAATTATCCTAATGCTGCATAGCTATGGTGTTCATAATTTGCTTTCATCATTTGCTATCTTTAGTTTCCCTGTCAGTCTTGTATAGACAGTACAGCCCCATCCTCAATATTTGCTCTCTTCCAGCTGCCTCATCATAGCACTGTGGCCTCTTTCTGTTGCCTTAATGCCATTTCCAAGGGTAGGGAGGGGCAGGGTTCTGAAGCCCATCTTTCTGTGACTGTCTTAGGTGATACAGAGCCCCCTCCCCTCTTTGCCCTTCTACCCAACAACTTTCTATCTCTATCCAGCTGCATAGTCCAGAATCTGGGGCCTACTTTGTTTCTTTGTCATTTATGATTTTGTTTAAAGAAAATAAATATTTACTAACCTTAAGAAAAATTTTTCTGAACAAACATATTGTCCAAACGATTGTCCAAATCACATGGACAATTGACAAAATTTTATGTAACTGAGTGATGTGCTAGGAGTTATGCAATTGTCTCTGGCTTTTGATTCCATTACATATGCTTTGTTTGAAACATTTTGTTAGGAAGTCTCTCAAGGCACAACATAGAAAAAGGGGTAGTGTTTTCCCACTGGTTTCTTGTAATCTAGTGAGTGATAAAGACAAGTAGTTTCAAAAAAAGGCTGATTATGAAAATGAAAATTATGTCATTTTTATATAGTCTCAACAAAATCTCGGAATACTCTATATATTTCTTGATACTTCATTTATATTAAGTTCTACTTTTCACGCCCTGGCACATGAACAGCACATGCCTTCTCCAACGTCACCTGTAACGGAGCCACTGCTTCCTATACTGACTGCCATGTTTCATTCACTAGACCTCACAGCCTTTTTTATTTGCTCCCTAGTGTCATCTCTCTGCTTTTCCTCCTCCTTCTCCTTCTCTTCTTTCTACTTCCCTTCAGAGATCCACGTTCCTTTTATTAGACACGCTCGCTCAGTTCCTTGAATTTTTTCAAAGCTTAATTGGTGAATTAGCTCTAACAGCTTTCTCTGGGACCAATCCATCAGATGATTGAGAATAGTTCTTTTCATTCCCAGTAGGCAATAAGAATGAAAAAAACTATCGCTTAAAATATTTTTTCTTTGGAAATTAATTCACATTTTAATTTTCATTATACTTGTCCATTACTTCCCTATAATACCATCATTATTTAGAACTTGAATTAATATTTGAAGTAGGAAATAGAAAATTTGGTTCACTGATATAATCAGGAAGAATATTTTTCTGTCACTATTAATAATTCAAAAAAGGGGAACTTGTTAAATGAGATGTTTCTTTGAGGGTGGAAGTAGAGGCGCAAGTGTCCCCATTTATTTGATCCATTTCACAGGTTGTTTCAAATTTAAAATCTTGAAAATTTGCTAATTATAAGTTTATATTCAAGCTGGAAAAATATTTTATTCTGTACCTGAGAGTCTAGTACATAATTATTAAAACTCAATTACAAAATTATCTTAAAAAAGAAAAGAAAGGAAGGAAGAAAGGGAAGAAGTAGGTCAGCTAATGAGGTGGGTATTTCATGAGCGTCATTTCTATGTAAGTTAGATATTATTATATTCACTTTATGTATAAAGAAAGACTGAATAAGACTTCCGGCCAAGACGGAGGCATAGGTAGACGCACTGTGCCTCCTCGCACAACGAAGATAGGGACAACAACAATATAGAAACAAAATAACAACCAGAACTGACAGAAAATTGAAATGTATGGAAGTCGGACACCCAAGGATTTAAAAATAGACACGTTCATCCAGACCAGTAGGAAGGACGGAGTTGGGCCCGGCGAGGGACGCGGAGCAGAGAGCTGAGCAGCTGAGCTGAGCAACCGGGGTGGCGCGCAAGTCCATAGCAAGCAGACCCTGAGTGCACAAGCCCGCAGCAGGCAGACCCTGGGCACACAAGTGTTGGTGGCTGGCGGGCCAGGCCGGGGGTGGCGACTGGCAGACCCAGCGAGGTGGCCATTGTGAAGCAAGGCACTGAGCACAACTCAGGGTCCCAGCACCGGGAAATAGAGCTTTGGGGCACTGACTGAAAAGGAAGGTCCTGCAGGGTGCATAGGCCCAGCCACACTGGGATTGGTGCCAGAGGGGCCCAGCTAGCTTGCAGAAAGCGGTGGAAGGGTCTGAGGTCCTATAGACAGTGGAGCAAGCGCCATTGTTCCTCCTCGGACCCCGCCCCCACATACAGCATCACTACCCTGTGACTGGGGTGCCACGCCCTGGTGAACTCCTAAGGCCCCGCCCCTCACTACAGGAGCTTGACAAGACCAAAAAAAAAAAAAAATAAAAATAAAACCCAGCAAAAAGATGGCTCAAACAGAAGAAGAATTGAAAGCCTCAGAACCCATCCTTTTAAGCGACCAAGAGATAGCCAACCTATCAGATGCACAGTTCAAAGCACTGGTGATCAGGATACTCATAGAACTGGTTGATTTTGGTTGCAAATTAGATGAAAAAATGCAGGCTACAATAAGTTTAATGAAGAAAAATGCACAGGGAACCAATGGTGATGGAATGAAAGATGGGTCTCACATCAATGGAGTGGACCAGAAGGAAGACAAAAATATACAACCAGAAAAGAATGAAGAAATAAGAATTCAAAAAAATGAGGAGAGGATTAGGAACCTCCAGGACATCTTTAAATGCTCCAACATCTGAATTATAGGAGTACCAGAAGGAGAAGAGGAAAAACAACAAGTGGAAAAGATATTTGAACAAATAATAAAGGAGAACTTCTCCAATCTGGAAAGGAAATAGACTTCTAGGAAGTTCAGGAAGCTCAGAGAGTCCCAAAGAAGTTGAACCCAGGGAGAAACACACCAAGGCACATCATAATTACATTAGCCAAGGTAAAAATGAAGGAGAGAATCCTAGAAGCAGCAAGAGATCAGGAGACAGTTACCTACAAAGGAGTTCCCATCAGACTGTCAGCTGATTTCTCAAAAGAGACCTTAAGGCAAGAAGGG
>CM052541.1:59525569-59549295 GCA_028533065.1 Trachops cirrhosus
ACTAAAGGGGGGAATGTGGGTGGGGGAGGGTGTGCAGGGTGGAGGGGAATGAAGGGGGGGGAATGGGACAACTGTAATAGCATAATCAATAAAATATATTTAAAAAAAAGAAAGACTGAATAAATTAAGTACTTTGCCTAGATTAGTTGCAGTCAGTGCTGAACTGCGCTTTAAACCCAGGTTTATCTGACTTTAGTTGACATATCTTTTCTTTTATGCTAGAACTCATGAGTAAAAGCTTTGAGAGGCCTGGCAAATGATATAGGTTTGTGAAGTACTCAATCTAAGCAATGGGACTATGGGAAATTGCAGAATTTTGAATAAAGACTTGATTTCAGAAATGTTACAAATCCTGTGCTTGCCAATAATAAAATTCAAATAACTGCAATAGCTACAACAACATCAATGAAAGCAAAAACAGTCGTGGGACCCATTTTTCACACTTGGGGTGACCCCTGCTTTATGCTAAACTCTTCCTTTGAATGATTGCCCTGTTTTCTAGATCTTTATTTCAGGAACTTCTAACTGCAGGAATCACTTATTGCCTTATAATATTTTCTTTTACTGGCTGTATAATTTTCTATGCATAAGTGGGCTTGGAAAAAAGAGGGACGTGACTTGAGTCATGTGGGAATTCATAGAAGTAGGAGGAGGGAAATATGGCAGATGTAGCTAGTTGGGGAAAATATTATTTCATCTTCTATTTACATATTCCTTAGTAATGCCTCTTATGCTTTTGATTTTGGCCTAGCTAGACGTAACTTCCTTCAAGAAGCATTCCTTGATCCTGCTGTGTTTGTATATTTCTGTGACATCTTGTGTTTACCCTTTTGTAGAATATTAAACTCTATCCAATTGGCTTTCTTACCTTCTTTTTTATATTAAAAATATTTTAATATATTTTATTGATTATGCTATTAAAGTTGTCCCTTCTTTTCTCTCCCTTTTCCCCCTCCACCTTGTAACCCCCTCCCACCATTACTTTCCCACCTTAGTTCATTCATACATATAAATTCTTTGACTTCTCCATTTCCCATACTATTTTTAACCTCCCCTTGACTTTTTGTACTTACCATTTATGCTTCTTATTCCCTGTACCTTTTCCCCCATTCTCCCCCTGTACACCTCCCTGCTGATAATCCTCCATTAGATCTTTATTTCTGTGGATCTCTTCCTGTTCTAGTTGTTTGCTTAGGTTTTTTTATTTTTTTTTTTAGGTTTGATTTTTGATAGTTGTCACTTTACTGTTCGTATTTTTTATCTTCTTTTTCTTAGATAAGTCCCTTTAACATTTCATAAAATAAGGGCTTGGTGATGATGAACTCCTTTAACTTGACCTTATCTGGAAAGCACTTTATCTGCCCTTACATTCTAAATGATAGCTTTGCTGGATAGAGCAATCTGGGATGTAGGTCCTTGCCTTTCATGACTTGGAATACTTCTTTGCAGCCCCCGTTGCCTGAAAGGTTTCTTTTGATAAATCAGCTCATAGTCTGATGGGAACTCCTTTGTAGGTAACTGTCTCCTTTTCTCTTGCTGCTTTTAAGATTCTCTCATCTTTAATCTTGGGTAATGTAATTAAGATGTGCTTGGTGTGTGCTTCCTTGCGTCCAACTTCTTTGGGACTCTCTGAGTTGGGAGTTTCTCTCACTGCCTGGCTCCCAGGATTTTTCAGTCAGAGATTTTGAGGCTTTATTTCCCCATGCTGGAACCTTGGGTCATTTGTCCATTTTTCCTCCTGTTTTATCTGCATGCAATTGTGGGACTGCCTGCTTTTCCTGCATCTGCCTCACCTGCTCCACCACCTTGCCTGCTCTGGTCCTCCAGCCTTTCACCTTTTTGTGAGTCCTGTCCACCCACCTGCCTGTCTCCACATCTCCTACTGGTCTGGATGAATGTTCCTTCTTTAACTCCTTGGTTTTTGGGCTTTCATAGAGTTCAATTTTCTGTCAGTTCTGGTTGTTTTTTGTTTTGAAATTTGTTGGTGTCCTTTTTGTTTGTGTGAGGAGGTACAGTGTGTCTACCTATGCCTCCATCTTGACCAGAAGTCCTCATGATTCTTAACTATAGAAGTGAAAACCTGTGAAGCTTTTGGAAACAAAATATCTTATTTTTTTTCTAAGTAAGTTGTTGGACATTTTGAGCTTGGGTGTAATTAGTCAAGGTTTCATTAAGAAAATATTGCTCTAGGTGTTTCAAAAGAAGGGTTTATTTATTTATTTATTTATTTATTAAAATAAATTTTTAGCCAGTCAAGATAGAGGGATAGGTAAACACAGCTTGCCTACTCATACAACCACAGCAAAAATTACATAAAAATTTTGTAGTAGACTACAAAACAAATATCACCCAGAGTCATCAGAAAATTGAGCTGTTTAGAAGTCCAACAACTATGGTATTAAAGAAGTCACATTCATCCAGATGGGTAGGAAGGGCAGAGACATGGAGAGGCATGAAAACATGGAGAGGCTTGGTGAGGTGCTAAGAGGCATGGAGGCATGGAGATATGGAACTAGTGGTCACATGCCCATTAGTGGTGAATAAATATTGGGAGGGATACCTCAGGAAGAAGTGATCCTAGCCTCACACCACACCACTCAGCCAAGAAGATAAGTCCAGTGCCAGGAAGATAAGTCCCCATAACTCTGGCTGTTAAAACTAGTGGGAGTTGAGGGAGCAGAAGAACGGTGGAATTATTAAAGGGCCCACAATGAACTTAGGACTTAGGCAGACTCCCTCCCTCTGGGCTTCAATACCAGGGTAACAGCTGGCAGTGCACCGATGGCATTTGTGGAGAAACTGAAGTGACTGGCATCAGAGCAAGTGCTAGGAGACAGCTCCTTGTGGATAAAACCCAAGAGGCCAGGCAGCAGCACTGTCCACCATTTGAGCCATCCCCCATACAAGCCAGTGGGCAGTGACTTGGGTTGCCATGCCCTGGTGAGTACCTAAGGCTCTGACACATTCAACTTACCAGTGCACTTTTCTACAATAGGCTGTGCTATTATGACAAGGGAGTCAAAGCAGCTCCAATACACAGAAACAAACATATGGAGTCTGCCAAAATGAGGAGACAAAGGAATATGGCCCAAATGCAAGAACAGATAAAGAGGGAATCTTAAAAGCAGTGAGAGAAAAGCAGATAGCTACCTACAAAGGAGTTCGCATAAGACTGTTAGCTGATTTCTCAAAAGAAACTTTGCAGGCTAGAAGGGACTGGCAAGAAGTATTCTTGTGAGGAAAAGCAAGGACCTACAGCCTGGATTAATCTATCCAGCAAAGCTATCATTTAGAATTGAGGGACAGATAAAGTGTTTTCCAGATAAGATAATGTTAAAGGAGTTCATCATCACCAAGCCTGTATTATATGAAATGTTAAAGGAACTTACTAAAAAAAGCAAGATCAAAACTATGGACATTAAAATTGCAATAAATTCACAACTACCAATAATTGAATCTAAAAACAAACTAAGCAAGCAGAGCAGAAACAGAACCACAGATATGGAGATCATTTGGAGGGTTATCAGTTGGAAGGGGAAAGGGAGAGAATGGGGGAAAAGGTACAGGGATTGAGAAGTACAAACTGGTAGGTACCGAATAGACAGGGGGATATTAAGAACAGTATAGAAAATGCAGTAGCCAAAGAACTTATATGCATGACTCATAGACATGAACTAAGGGAGAGATTACTGGAAGGAATGGGGGAGTACTGGGTGGAGAGGGGCAAAGGTGGAAAATTGGGACAACTGTAATAGCATAATCAATAAAATGTATTAAAATTTTTTAGAAAGGGTTTCAGAAGCTTAAAATCAGTTGGAAAAGCTAAGGATACAGTAGAGGTCATGGAAAGCTGTTGACAGATTTCAGGATGTCAGAAGTTTATAGGAGTTGCAGATACTTACTGTTAATGGACTCATTTGCTTCCATTTTGAAAGAGGTTGAGATATAAGAGGAATCTTAGAAGTCACCATCAAATCCCTTGTGCCTGCTGGGAGTGCCCCTCATTAAAACAGGGTGTTTTTGTTTCCTGTGGCTGCTGCAACAATTTATCAAATATGTTTTAGTTTAAAACAATATACATTATTCTCTCATAGTTCTTGAGGCCAAAAGTCTGAAATAGTTGTCAATGGGCTGAAATCTATATGTTGGCAGGGCCACAATTCTTGCAGAGATTTTAGGGGCAAATCCATTTGTGTGAGTTTTCCAGTGTTTGGAGGATATCCCTATTTCTTGGTTCAAGATCTTGCATCACATTGCATTTTTCCCCTTCCTGTTTTCTTTTGTCTATCTGCCTTCTCCTTGTGTCTCAAATTTCCCTCTGCCTCCTTTTTATAAGGATATGTATGATTATATTGCTTTTAGGGTCAACCTGAATAATTCAGGATATATCAATATTCTTAATTTAATAACATCTATGAAGTTTTTGTTGCCATATAAGGTGATACTCACAAGTTCCAAATATTAGGAGCTGAATATATGGGGGATGGGGGTGGGATAAGGGTTAGGGGTAGAAGTTATTATTCAAAAATACAGGAAAGAACATACAAGAAAGTGAATATAAATGCCAGTTCTCAAGCAATTAGTATCCAGCAGAGTTCAGTAGCATTAAGTTTTCAATAAAGTCAATGGATTTTGATCTTTGGGCATTAATAGAACATGTCTCCTAAACAAAGAAAGCCATTTTCTGTTCTAGTCTGCATTACTTAGATCACATAGAGAATAGTGGGTTTAACTGTGAGTATAACTCTTTAAAGAGGGGTTTTTCCCCCTGAGTGATTCTGAGATATGATGGAAGTAACCAGTAGTGTTAGTTCAAATGAAAGGTCTTACAACCATAAGAGTTGTTCTGTAATAGAATATACTACCTTGCTAAATAATGACAAATACACTGATGAACATAAAATAGGGCATATTTTACTATGAAACTCTTAATGTTCTAACAATGCCAGTTTCACTTAATGGTCTATAATTCACAATTTAAAAATATTTTTGGATTCATTTAGACTTTCAGATTTACCACTTTAACTTCTAATGATTTCATTATATTTATTATTTACTGAGGTAAATGGAATTTCTTTTTAGTTTGCTCTAAATTTAATGGGCTCCAATTTCAATGGATATCTCATGCTCTATTAGTTCTGAATTGTTCAAAGGTCATTACCATCAACTAATCTCTCAAATTAGAGTTATTCATATTTTCTCTCTTCTGCACACTATTTTCCAACAAAGCCAATGGTTTGTACTTATTAAATGTATATTTACTCTATTTATATCTTTTTTGAGTTAATAGATTTTACTAGTCAACATTTTTAGTCATCACTTATCCAATCAACATTGTATAATTCTTTTAGTTTTGTTTTACTATAGAATGAATGTATCTCCCTACAATTCATATGTTGAAACTCTGTCTTCTACCTGATGGTATATGGAGATGGAGTCTTTGGGAGGTAAATAGGTTGATAGGGTAGAGCCTTCATGAATACAATTAGTGGCTTTATAAAAAAGACCCCAAAGAGCTAACTTGTCCTTTCTGCCATATGAGGACACAACAAGAATATGGCCATCTGTGTATCAGAAAGTGGGCCTCTCAATACACCTAATCTGCTGGCACTTTGATCTTGGAATTCCCAGCCTCTAAATCTGTGAGAAATAAATTTCTGTTGTATATAAGCTACTCAGTTTATGGTATTCTGTCATAGAAACCTGACTAGACTAAGACAGATTTATTTCCCCCATTTTAATCTGTCTTTTAATTAATTTTTGAAACTATTCTGGTTTCACTACATAATTCTTGAAGTGAAAAAAATGTTGTAGAAGAGTCTTTGACATGGCTTAAGTGTTTGTGTTTTGTTTCAGCGCCTCTTCATGCACAATGACCTGTTGAGCAAGGTGTATCATAGAGTACATTTCAGGCTGTAGCTGCAGAGGAAGGCTTTGCTGTTAGGATGTCTTTTTTGCTAAGATGTTCACAAGACTCATATAAAAGAAAGCCTGAAGACCTGATTTGAATGTCAGTTTGTGAAATTTTGTGGGTTGTATATTGCATTACCATTCCAGAACTTTTCAGATAAGAGATATTCTCCATTCCCCCTGCCCTCTAGTCTTTTCTTCTTTCCAATACTTTCTATTTCACTATACATTCTATGAATAGATCTAGTCACAGAGATTGCTTTAGTTAAGTGTGTGACCCCTAAACAGAGCCAGGGAGACAAGGAATCATGTTTTGAAAATCCTGGGAAAGAATTTGTTACTTTTTTACATTAAAATTAAACATCTGCAACACCAAAGACACAAACAAAAGAAAAATTAGACAATTGAACTTTGTAAAAATTTTAACATATATAGTACATTAAAAGATACATATTATCAACAGAGTAAAAAGGCAACCTACAGAATGGAAGAAAATATTTGCAAATTACATATCTGATCACGGATTAATACTAATAGTAAATAGAGAACTCCCAAAACTCAACAACAACAACAAAAACCAACTGATTAAAAAAAATGAGCGAAGGACTTCAAAAGAAATTTCTTCAAAGGAGATATACAAATAGCCAACAACTACATGGAAAAATGATTAACATCACTAGTCATTAGGGGAGCACAAATCAAAACTACAATGAGATATCACCTCACTCCATTAGGATAGTTACTATAAAAAATTTACCAAAAAATAACAAGTGTTGGTGAGAATGTGAAGGAAATAGAAACTCGTGTACTGTTTTTGGGAATGTAAAATTTTAAAGTGGTATAGCTGCTGTGGAAAATGATATGGTAGTTCCTCAACAAATTAAAAATATAATTATCATATAATCTAGCAATTCCACTTCTGTTTATATACTCCAAAGAACTGAAAGCAGGGTGTTGAAAAGATATTTGTATATCCATGTTTATGAAAGCATTATTCACAATAAGTGAACTGTGGAAGCAACCTAAATGTTCATTGATGGATAAATGGGTAAACAAACTGCAGTATATACATACCATAAAATATTATTCAAACTTAAAAAGAAGATAATTCTGATATGTGCTACAACATGGATGAACACTGGGGACAATTAAGCCAGTCACAAAAAGATAAATAATGTATTATTGCACTTATAAGAGATACTTCAAGTGGTTGATATCACAGACCCCAAAATAATTGTGGTTGCCAGGAGATGGGAGAAGAGGGGGAATACAGATTTACTAGTTAATGGGTATAAAGTTTCAGTTTTACAAGACAAAAGAAGTTCTGGAGATGGTTGGTGGTGATGGTACCACAACATTAAGAATGTATTTAATACCTCTGAACTATACACTTAAAATGGTTAAGATGGAAAATTTTATGTTATGTGCATTTTATCACAATAAAAACTTGGAAAAAATTAAAACTAGACCGCTTTCTCACACCATACAGAAGAATAAACTAAAAATGGATTGAAGAATTAAATGTTAGACTCTAATTTATAAAAACCTTAGATGAAAACATAGGCAGTAAAATCTCAAACATTTCTTGTAGCACTATTTTTTCTCATATATCTCCTTAGATGAGGGAAATAAAAGAAAAAGAAAAAGTAAACAAATGGGACTATATCAAACTAAAAAGTTTTTGCATAGCAAAGGAAACCATCAACAAAATAAAAAGAGAATCCACTGAATGGGACAACATATTCACTGATACATCTGATAAAGGATTAATATCCATAATTTATAGAGAATGTACAGAACTCAATACCCAAATCCCAAACAGTCAATTGATAATGAGCAATGGATATGAATAGATACTTCTTCAAATAGTACATACAGATGGCCAATAGACATATGAAAAGATGCTCAATGTCACTAATGCAAATTAGTGCATTTTAATGCAAATTAAAACCACAAGGAGATATCACCTCACACCTGTTACAATGCCTATCATCAAAAAATCAACAAACAAAAGGTGTTGGAGAGAATGTGGAGAACAGGGAACCCTTGTGCACTGTTGGTGGGAATAGAGATTGATGCAGCCACTGTGAAAAGCAATGTGGAGATACCTCAAAATATTAAAAACAGATCTACCTTATGACCCAGTGATTCCACTTCTCAAAATTTATCCAAAGAAACCTGAAGCACTAATTTGAAAGAATATATGCACCCCTATATTCATTGCAGTGTTATATAAGATAGCCAAGATTTGGAAGCACCCCAAGTGTCTATCAGTAGATGAGTGTTTAAAAAAGTTATGGCACATTTATACAATGGAATATTACTAGGCTATAAAAAAGAAGGAAATGTTACCCTTTGTAACAGCATGGATGAACCTGGAGAGCATTATGCTAAGTGAAATAAGCCAGTCAGAGAAAGACAATTACTATATGATTTTACTTATGCATGGAATCTAATGATCAAAATGAACTAACAAGGAAAATAAAGACAGACTCATAGAAAGAGAGTAGGCTGACAGCTATTAAGGGGTGGGCTTGAGTAGGTGGGTAGAAAAAAAGAAAAATCTCTTAAAAGTGTATAAAAAATAAATAAATAGCATCTTAAAAATAAATTTGGAAAAAAAGAGGTCAAATAAGAGCAGAATAAAAATACTAAAATAAAGGTATAAAACTAAAAGAAAAAATTAAACATCTCACTCTCTCAAGGGAAAACCCGAGGCTATCAAAAGTCAACAAGTTGTGCCTAGTGAATGACACCCACAAACTAGAAAGCAGAGAAAAGAGAGAAACCTGGTATTAATGACAAAACCTGGTTTCTTAGAGCTGCTACTTGCTCACATGTCATGCTTTGGAATCTACTACTTATGGGTGTGACACGTGCTCTGCTTTCCTCTTTCTTGTACTTGGTCTGTTTCTCTTTGCCATTCAACAATTTGTTGAAAATATTATACTCTTTGCAGTGACAGGGTCTTTAAACATGCTAATTTGCATGCATACCTAGGCAATTCATACTTATCCTTATGCTATAAGCACTACTACCAGGAACATTCTCCGGTCCATTCCCCATCCTTCACTTCCAAGTGTGGATTATGTGCTTCTTCTTTCTAGTTCCACAGCACTCTATATTCTCCCATTGTAAAACACTCAACACGCTGTTGACTTACCTGCACCACCTACTGACTCCAAGCCTTATGAGGAAAAGAATGTTATCTTGTATCTTACTTGTGACAGTGCCAAACACAACACTTCACCCTTTGCATTTGTTGAGAAAATGAATGACTGATTATCTTAAAAATTTTTAATATTTATTCCAAGGGATTGGGTACAGTAGGAATTTTAAAAAAAATAATAATCACTGAGGATATGATTTTTTATTGATTTAAGAGAGAGAGGAAGGGAGGGAGGGAGGCAAATGAGAGAGAGAAATAGTAACATGAGAAACATCCATCAGTTGCCTTCCAAATGTGCCCAATCTAAAAATCAAACACAAAATCTTGCTGCGTGTCCTGACCAGGAAATGAATCTGCAACCTTTTGGTGTACAGGACCTTGGTCCAACAACTGAGTCCCTCAGCCAGGGCTACAGTGGGTGTTTTTGAGAATGGTTACTTGCCAAAAATTTTCATAGAATTCATTTGTAGAAAAGTCAAATTTTGTGTTTGGGGAAAACTGAAATGTTGAGGATTTCTTGGAAACTAATTCAGTATTAGAAAAGGTACCTTGTGGTTTACCAATTGCTTAATCAAATTTCTCCTATTATATTTATGAAAAGATCATTAGTCAGGTCACCACACAAGCCAGACAAAGCTCATAATGGTCAAGAGTCAGTTAAAGACAAGGTCTAGAAGTTAACATAAATATATATATTTTTTAAATTGAACCAATTGAAAGTTTTCACACCATAATTCAGATTTCCATCTTATCTTGGAAAACTACAAATTTATCAAGACTGAATCCTCATTTCTTTAAAACAAGAATTAGGTGAACGTGAACAGTGAATATCCCTTTTGGATGGAGCACGTGTTCCTGGTTAGCCATGAGCCCCAACATTCAAATGAAACTTATCTCCCATATGAAAACATTATTGATGTCAGTTAGGGTCCCATGCCAACCCATGTAAACCAACAACATACTTGAAATATGGACAATGGTTTTGTTTATTGCTGACAGAAATTCAGAATAACATTTCTGAAGCAACAATTCAGAATAAGGTTTCAAAAGAAAATAACTTTTCATTTCCATCCATTGTGCAGAATACAGTCCAAGACAGGTGTCTAGAAAAGTTGCCAGTAGAAGAAAAAAACAAGACTTTAATAGAGATTTTGTACATTGTTGGTATTGTTTCCTATTGGTACCCCTTCTACTCTTTCCCTCCTTTAAACTCTCTCAGATGTGATGGTTTTATATCATACACTTGGAAAGGTCATTCATCTGATTAAAACAATTGGCCTCAAGGAGCTGCACGCAGTGGCTGTTACTTCCCTATCCCTCTTCTTTTGGAATTGTTCTCCCTATTTCTCACCAAGCTTCTACTACTGACCTTTTGGTGCCATAAATATGTCAAATAATCTCCCAGTGAGGTCTTCATACATGCTTTTGTCCCCCAATTTGCTAAAAAGATACTCATATTTCTGGTCTCATTTTCAAATACTCTTCCTCCTACGAACATCTTTTGACCATATAGTCTGAAATGGGCCTCTTCCCTCATGGCTCATTATAATTTTTATTGTATCTATCATAATTTGTACTGAAATATTTGTCATTGTATTTACTTTCCACCCTATAATACTTCAAATTACATGAAGGTAAGGCTCACATATGTTTTATACACTATTATATGAATTGTGTCTAGCATTTCTGTTCAATAATATTTTGAATAAATGAATATATATTATGTGGATATATAAATTTGGTATTCAAAAGCAGTAGAATTTGCATAATTTGAGTTTGAGTTGCTAATATTTCTCACCATAAGTACAGATAATTCCTAAAATATGGAATACAGAGTATGAAAACACTTGTTTTGAAATGTGTGGAATAAGCAAATGCATGTTGAAGTAACTCCCATTTGAGGCAGTAGGATAAATCAGAATGTACTGTTTTCCAAGTAAATACAGTTCCGTGTTTCTCCTTTATTCAAACAGGAAATGTAATCCTACCTAGGAAGATACTGCAAGTATATAAGCATGTGAATACTCACAGCGTGTTTGTGTTCACAAAGAATTTTCACTTTAGCAAATAGGTAGACACCCCTTTCCTATGTTTGGGATTTTCTTTTATAGAACTGAAACTTTTCTTTCCAAGGAAGGCAAATTTGATTGAAGATAACTATGCATTGATATTTTGTATTCTTCATTTTTCTATGGTGATGGAATCATGGAAAAACGTGGCTGGGCTATACTTGTGCAGGTGAGTTTGCCAATCAGCATTGTTCCTTGAATTCTGTGAAATTACATCACTGGCGTGTAGAATCAATTTTTCAAGGATAGCTGCCATGGACAAAGAATACAATGTACATATTTCTTGGGGTAAAACCCTATGTAGGCATATATTTGTGTATAGGCTTAAGCTTTTGGTGTCAATTACAAAATACTTATCTTGATTAAAGAAGGAAGTAAAATATAACCAGAGACATTGAAATAAAGAACAAACTGACAGTAACCAGAGGGGAGGGGAAGGGATAATGGGGGATTATAGAGGAAGGAACACATATAAAAGACACATGGACAGAGCCAAAGAGGGGTAGGTTCAAGGGCGGGAGGTAGGGATGGGTGGGGCGGGAGGTGTGAAAATGAAGACAACTATACCTGAACAACAATAAAAAATAAATAAATTGAAAAAAGAAAAAATGTTTCTATTGCTACATAAATGCATTTAAGTGTCTTTTTTTCCTCAAGGAGTGAACATATGGAATTAGAAGATTTAAGTTTAAATTATAAATAAAAGAAAAATTAAATTAAAGGCAAATTGTTGCACTTTGTTGCTGGTGGGTACAATTTCATTTACCCCATACTGCTCACGCTACATTTTCTCATGCATGCATACACAAATATACATAGTCACACCTGTAATATTCTTTTTTTGGTTTTTAAAAATGAAGCACTTTCAATAGAAATTAAAGTAACTTAAGACTTTTTTGGGGGAAGTACTGTCATAAAACTAGTGTTTCTTCCTGTCTCTTCCTATTTGACAATATTCAAAATTAAGAATCATATGAGATAAATCAACCTACTGGGTGACCTCAGTTTTCGACTGCTATATCATGGGGTTTGACTAAGCTTGGTTGATAAAATATATATAAACACCATGAGAGTAGTGGCTTGTTTTTTTTCACTACTGTAGTCTCATTGCATAGAAGAATGTTTGAACATCAAAAGCATACAACATACATTTGTCAAATGAACGAATTTTCCCTCACTTGCCGAGACTGGCCATATTTGCTAGTGATACGGTGATGGTGACAACAGCTTCACTGTGAAAATGGGTTCCTTTAGTGGACTGACCAGACTTTCCATAGGTAACAAGCTCAGGTTGAACTGGACTGACTAAACAACCTTGGGAATCTTTGGGAGCATCTGAAGGGAGAGTGCTAATCTTAGCTAACGTTTGTGTAGCAATTTGCTGTCCTAAGGGCTTTACTTATATTAACTCATGTTATTCTCGCAACATCCGAAACTAGAGGTAGGAAACGTTACTCACTTTAGAGAAGAGAAACAAATACACAGAAAAACTTACCTAAGGTCTTGTATCTACTAAGGAGCTGATGCCTGCTCTAGAATCTTCATTTTTAACTCACTGTGCTATTGTACTTCTGCTATATGAGGAATGGGGGTTTGGAAAAACATTAACTTAAGTATTTAAAGAGAAGGGGGCATATTTTGAACACCAGGATAAAAAAGAGACATGTCAGTTTCAGGCCATTTTTAATGGAAAAACTGATAACTGATGATACTGTACCAATATCTCCATTTGTGTTGATCCAGACATGTTGGATATACACACAGATATGTACACCGACACATACAAAATTGCATATGCTATGTTTTTCAATTAAATGTTTGACTATATATATGATCTTTTTGGTTTTCACTTATGCTTTGTATGTACATAATATTTATTAGTTTTCTTAATAAGCATTTAGACACAGATTTCTCAGGAGGAAAGGGAACAAAAACTATAATAACAATGTATAAATAATTGTTTTATTAAAATTATAAAGGTAATAATTGAGTATGTTTAGAAAATTAAAATGGTTCAGAAAGGGAAATAAAAATAGAAAACTGGCCTTTTCACTACAAATCAAAAATTAGTACTCTTTAAAAAGACTTATTTACTCAACTTAACCAAGCACTATCATTTTTTGTAAACCAGAAAGTTTTTCTTAAATAAAATTTAAATTTTATCAGTAATCACTATAAAAGATGCAAATTTGCATAAATGTATGTTTTTCAATTTCACTCTTAAGAAAACAACTGGTCCTGGCATGGTGGCTCGTCATGGTTGGAGCGTCATCCTGTGTACCAAAAGTTTGTGCATTTGATCCTCAGTTGGCGCATGTATGGGGGGCAACTGATCAATAGTTCCCGTTCACATCATGCTTCTTGGTCTCTCTCACTCTTTCTTCCCCTCTCTCTAAAATCAGTAAAAATGTTCTTGGGTAAAGATTTTTAAAAATAAGAGTATATCATTGTATGGATATGTCATATTAGGTATCCAGTCTTTTACTGATTGACATATTTTTGCTGTTTTTGGTTTTTTGATTTTATAAAACTAGCTGTGATATTATAATCATTTGGGCACACCTTTATATGTATATTTATGTATAAACATGTTGCAAATTCCTACAGTAGATTTCCTATGTAGTAGTATATATAATTTTATATTACTTATTTCTATTTTTATTGAATTTATTGGGGTGACATTGGTTAATAAGATTACATAGGTTTCAGATGTGCAATTGAATAATATATCTTATGTATATTATATTGTGTGTTTACCACCCCAAGTCATGTCTCCTTTTATCAGCATTTATCCCCCTTTACTCTCTTCTACTTCCCCCCTACATTTATTAATTTTAAGAGATATTACCAAATTACTTTTAAAAAGTGACACTGATTTGTATGCTCATCAATAGAATATGGGAATCTCCATTCTCTCACACCCTAGTTATCATTAAATTTAAAATAAGCTACTTGATAGATAAAAATTAATATCCTAGTTTAATTATTTAATTGTGAAAGAATTTGGGCATCTTTTATGTTTGTTATTTTTCTTACTGTAAAATCTTTCACTATTTTCATTGGTCTGTAAGTTACTGATTTCTTTGAGCTTTCTATTATTTTTTCTTTAATGTTTTCTTTTTATAAAACATTCTTGGCTATAATTTTGGCTTTACACTAAAAACTTTGTAAGCAGTGTTGGGGATAAAGACATTCCTAATTCTTTGTTTAAAACTTCACTCAAAAGTTTAGCAGAGAGGACTTTATAAGGAGAATGATTAGATGGTGTACTCTTAAGAAAATACAATAAGTAGGAGGGAGATAAGTTAAATTGAAGAATGAAGGTCTTATTAGATGTTAATTCTTTTCATTAGTCTTCTCTTTTATAGGTTTTAGTACCACTTTATGTTATACAGGGTGGGGCAAACGTAGGTTTACAGTGGTTTGTATGGAAAATAATAGAACAATTAATAAATAACAATACAATAGTAAACTCTATATTTTGTATACTCTCAACTGTAAACCCCATTGTATTTTAGTATGTAGATTTGTGTGTATATTATAATACATGCTTTGTCATGTTATCTCTAGAACTGTTATTTTTTAAGTTCAGCTCTTACTGAATAAATCCTCTATGTTCTCTGTTTGCTTTTTTTTTATAACTTTCAACTTTTGGGAAACCAGAATCAATGAAAGGATTTCTTAAAAGATTTTTGTAAGACATAACTAAAATCTTTTATACTGTGCTCTGATTATAATTAAAATAAATGTTCTCCCTTTTACTTAAAATTTTAGCTCTGAAGGAACTGAAGCCACATAATCATTTTCTTTTTCTCCATTTTTATGCACTGTAAAAACTTCCTTATTATTCTTCATAAAACAGCAACAAAAACACATCCATTGAAGCCTAAATTTATATAGTTGTCTCCTTTTTAAAAAATGTAACATGTTTTAACATTGTAATGATAAAACACTTAAAAACCTCATGGAAAGCTGAATTTAATTTTTTATGTGTGGTTGATATTAATTACCTGACAATAAAGATATTTTGGGATTAATATAGCCCATAAAATCCTTAGTAAAATATTTACATGGCATATATATTCAATTTATATATATTTAATATACTCCTTTTTTATTGTTGACACTATTATAGATGTTCCCATTTTCTCTCCCTTTGCCCAATTCCATCCAGCCCCCTCCCTCCTCCCCTGGCCTTCACCACTGTTATGTAATTCCACATAATCTATTATTTAATATTAATCTTGGGATTTGTTTTTTGTTTTTTTGCTGTAGCACATCAACGTTTTGAATTTCACTGGGATCTGAGAGTTAACACTTTTTTTTGTTATTTTAAATGTTAACTTTTGAAATACTTGAGTTGTTTCCATATATTATGAAGCCTACCATAATATTAATCTCATCCTTCTTAGTTTCATGCAAGAAACTATTAATTCTCTCAGTCCTACTGTCATTGGTAGTCTCTTAATTTTAAGATCAAATTTATTAAAAGGAAATTGGATCTTTTGGCCTATCATCAGTTACTCTTAATGTATATTTTGTAAGGAGGCAACTAATTGGTTCCAAATAACCAAAGTTATCACTGTCCTAAAATTATGTCATCTATGTTTACTTTCTAAATTTCACCATAATTTGAGATTTTTCATAACATTAAATAATTTGTGTATCCATTTTTCCTCTCAGATATTTTAGAATAGAAAATTTTGAGTAAAATATTATAAAACTTTAAATAATGTAAAATTAATTTGAAAAATTAAGCCCAAATTTCCCTAAAATGTATAATGTTCAGTAAACATCTATATTTAGAAATTAATGAGGAAAGATAATTTTTCATTTTTATCTAGAAAAAATTGTTTTAATATTATAAGATCTTAATAATACATTCCAAATGTAATTATCAGAATCTTTATTTTTTGCCATATTGGCACACTGATAGCAAGCATAATTTTTAAATACCAAAAACTATGGGGCAACTTTTTTGTCATTTACAAATTTAAAAATGTCATTTATGTATGAATTAAAAGCTAAAAACTTCTTTGTGCTACACTATCCAGCTTATTTACTGACTCTACCATTGTTAATTACCTTTTGATTTTAAAATGTATGGTAGTAAGAAGCTCAAAGTTACAGTATTGTTAAAATAAGGAAGTGAACTCTTTTGTATAAATCTGTATTATTGAACTAATGAACCCTCTCATTCAAAACAAATTTTAAATGCACCACTGATTGTCTCATTCATTAATTCATTCCACAATGACTTGCTTATTTTTCTAATGGTTACTAAACACATACTATGTACATGACATTGGGATATTGATGGGGAAAAAAGATTTCTCAATACATGGAAAATAAAGAACTGTAAATGCTTAAAGTAAATAACTTGAGTGCAATGACAAAGTGTCCATGGGGACCATAGGAACCAAACACATATACAATCCAGCCTTACCAGGAATAGTAAATATATATGCAGGCAATTGAGGGCACAGACATGAGAGCAGATGTAATGATGCTTTGTGTCTGAGAGCACTCTCCATGGATTCTGGAATATAGAAGGCACTGACAAGTGTTAGGTGGGAAAATGACACAAAGAAATAGCAAAATTATCAAGTGCAAATTAAAGCAGTATTTTAAATATGGGAGAAATGTCCTCCATAGTTTTGGGAGCATGACCTCATATATTCTATCATTGCTAAAACTTTTTGCTCACAAAATTGGAGGAATATTTTTCCCCAAAGAGATAAATCTGTAGCTCTTTGTTCAAATTGTTTAAGGAGGAGATATTAGTCAGAAATATGGGTGGTCATTTCAGCTTTGGGACTTCAGGGCTAAACATTTTTCACCTTAAAGAAATAAAATGCCAAAATGTACAAAGAGAGTTAACCAAATCAAAGTCGGCGTGTTAGATCCAGTCAACTTGGACATGAAGTCCAAGTTCTCAGGTCTTGAGTACACAAAGTCCTGCTGCTCAGCCCTCTGTGATGTTAATTTGTTCTCAAATAAAATAAATTTTATCATGCTTCAAGCTCACAACTAATTCTTTTGACACCTGAGAAAACTGAAGTTTTTGTAAAGATACCTTTCACCTGCTGAATTTCTCCAGTAATACCAAACTACTCAGTTTGTTTCTTTTTTTTTAATTGTACTCCTTCAGTCAAAAGCTGACAAAACTGTCGAAACACAGTCACTGTTACACTAGTCAGTCACACTCCGATAATGTGTCTGTCATCATGTTAAAGCAGTCATTTGCTGACATATTTTATGGCCATGAACATGTTTCAGAAACCAGCAAAAAGGATTGGCCTTTAAAAAATAAGCTAGAGTAGCATTTCCTTCTAGTGAAATGACATATAATTTGAAATAATAGTGTGTCAATAGTGACTATAGGAAATTGCTAGAAAGCAGACATTTCCAAGTCCACTTTTATCTGGGAGAAAGTAGTTCTTCTTAAACCAGCAAACACTTTATTAACTTCAAAACATTTTTTTTCAGATTTTGAAGATGTTTATTGCATAAGGTTTGGAGTTCTCTAAATATGTAGAATGCAATTTTGAAAGAATAAATATTAATGCCATACAAGACAGCATGCTATTTTCAATGCTTCTTCATTTATATTAGAGCATGGCCAAATTGACTTTTGCATTTAATAACCTGTATTGGAAAGTGTAAGAATAGGGAAAAATTTATAAATAGAAACATAACTGTCCACATAGATCATCTTGTGTCCAAAGGTTTATTCTGAAAACTCTTAAAATTTATCATGGATAAACTTCCATTATTTAATGGGTAGGAAACAGTTTGAAAATAATAAAGCATAGACAAATCCAACAAGGTTAAGTACAAATGCACACTAATTTTTATATGCCATTGAAATTGGCAAAATGAATATTTTAGTGAATCCCTAAGTAGCTATAAGAATAGCATCTCCTTAGAGTGAAGTATTTACTCATTACAAATACCTGCTATTTCTCCCTCTGCATTCTGCTCTATACAAAGAAGAGCTCACATTCTTTTCATAATACTATTGTATTTTGATCCATCAGACTATTTATAGATAATCCTAATAGCTTATTGTTGAAATACAAAAACCATTAAATATGAAACTATGAAAATGATTTACTTTTTAAATCGCTTGCTAAATTAGGAAACAAATCATGGTCCTGAAAACTATTTAATCAACATTGGCACACTATTGGAGTTGTGGGTAAAAAAGATCATATACTTTTACGTTAAACATTCTTGAAATTATAGGGAATTTTATATCCAATAAGATTTGTTAGTTTTTTAATGCATTTTTAAAAGAGCAATTCAGTATTTCCTCTTAACACAGACATTTAAATCTAGTATCATCAGCTCCCTAGAAGCATGGAAAGCCAAACTGTTTTATAGATGCTTATGTCCACAGAAGCAATTTTTACAGAAGAAGCATTATTATTTCACTTACTTGGCTCCTTTGTTCATTAAGCTAATTACTCTAGTCTACATTCATGCCTTTCATCTACCTTGTTTCTTGAGCTTGATCCTTTCCCAACCCTGAATCGACTGTTACTGAACAGTTGAAGCTGAACAGGAAGGAATTGCAGGTGTCAACTCACAGTTTACAAATATGACATCTCCTCTGGCATAGCTGGAAATATGAAATATTGATTTATGTGCAGTAAAAGGTCTTATAAAAATGATCACATACACATGAGAGATTAATGCGCAGGAGATCAATAGAAATTTCATTCTTGACGCTAGACTGTCACCTATGGTGAAATGCTAAAATACAGAAATCAATATTATCTATGAAATGTCAAATTTATTATAATTATGAGGATGAAAGCTGGCCAAGTGGCTCCCAGGAGAGAAGGAAGGATAGGTTACTGTGCTGAAGCATCCTTCATGTCCCTTGTTCACTTGCTGCCAATTTGAGAGCAATATTGGTGCAGGGGGGTTTCAGGCATTATGTACCGCTGTGTAGTAACAAATTCCTGCTAGAATATTTAACTCTTGAAACTGACAATAACACAAGTGTCCACAGAGTCAAAAGATGCAGAACTTTTAGCTACAAAATACAGGGAACATTTTAACATAGATTTTAATGTGGTATGTATACCACAGCCCATTGCTTAGGAAAATTGAGCTTTTACAGACAGAAGATTTATAAGATCTTGGTGCAATTTTATTGGAGCTCATGTTCTGTTCTCTCCAGTGGTAGGGGGAAAGGGGGAAATCCTAAATTATCTATTAGTAGGCTTCACATTTTCTATAGTTTAAGCCATTAGCTTGATTCTTGGAAATTGCCATTCAATTTTCACTCTTAGGCAGCAATTCTTTGAAAAGATTTTTATGAGTTTGTGGCAGCCTACCAGTCTCATGTATCAAGTTTAATAGAGTCTTTGAAAAAGTAACACAAAGGTAAAAGTTTATGAACCTATGAGAAAACAATAAAATGAGAGTATTTTTGTCTTTCCAAGTGGGGAGGGAGATTTTTAGAAGTTGAAGGTAAAAGCATAAGAGAAAAAATATTTTCTTTTACATATTTTCCATGTCTACAGAAAAACAAAGTATTAAATCCCTGTCAATAGTATTATTATTGTTTCTTCTAGTAAACGTAGGTTTTACTAATGAGTGTTAATGATGTTACGCTGTGATTCTTAGAGTGATTGGGACTTAGTGTGGGTACAAGAAAGAATGAATACACCTGACCAATTAGTGATTTAGGGTTCTTGAAGGAAAATCAGGTGCTATTGTAAGGAGTATAGGTGATGAATAGACTGTGTTATTTTCGGTCAATGAACACTGCTCATAAAGGTTTCTATACAAATATTAATAATCCATAGTTTTGAATATAAGCAGTGTGCTCTGACAGCCACACCAAGAGGACATCATGAAAAGCTTTTTCATTTTGTTACTTGGGTGCCTTTATATGGAAAGTCCTCAGAAATTCATGAAATGAAGGAAAGATGAATGACACTGTAATTCACCCCATGGTGCTCTGGTACCACATGAATTGTAAGGGATAAAATTTCTTCTGTTTTGAACTTAATGTTCTGTTATCTTCTCTTATGATTCCTTTTCTCTCTCTCCTTTTCTCCAATATAGATAGTGCTTTCGTAACCAACACTTCTGGTTGGAACATGGACTTGAGTACTAGTTGCTACATAGCAAAATTTCAAAACATAAAATCTGCCTAGTGTTGATACCTTTCATTATGCATTACTCACTAAATTTTTAACTGGAATTACACACGATGTGGGTATTTACTTTCATTATTAGTAACATTAATTTATTTTACAGCCATTATGAATTTGTTAACTGTCTTATTTGTTATTCTACATTTTTCTTGAATCTTCCTAGCTCTGAATTTCTTTTAGACTTTGTTTTTAATCCTTAGGGAGATGATTCTTATCAGACTTAGATTAAGTTGAAGACATCTTGACTAAAGATATACAAATACTAATATTTAGCATTCTTAATTTTTAGGTGTTGGTATAAAAATTGTGCAACATCATTTAATTAGTAAGAATCATATTCCCTTCCCACTAGTAGATTACCATTTTACCAGAGTTTCAGTTTTTCAGTGCTATTGTGTAAAGCTTTTTCTTTTTTCATGACATATATTTTCTAAGTATTGTTAATTATTCATTAAGGAGCACCTATCATAGGTGCCCCAGTGCTGGCAGAAGTAGACATCTCTCACAGAGAAACACACAGGGGAATCACAGTGAGTGCTTGTAAATGCTGAGCAAAACCCCATGCACATGCCATTTAAGTCAATGAACATTAGTTGAATGTCTACTATATGCAGGAAACTGTGAACAAATAAAGAGGGCACAGAAAAAGCTCTCAAAAAGTGTACAAAATAGTACAAATTTTGTGACATTTAGAAATGGGAAATATTTAGAAAAGAAAATTTCAAGATTTGGAACCAAATCTTGAAATACAAGCTCTCTTGAATCCTTGGGTTGGTGCATTCTCAGCTCAAATAAAATCCCATTTCCATACCCTTTAGAAAAGAGTCAGTCCATAGACATGCCAGAGACATAAAATATAAAGTTCTTTCTCATCTATTATTACTGAATTATTTTCTCTTCCTAAATATTATAGCTTTTGACCAGAATTTTAGGGTTACTGTTACTGCCAAAGATGATGGAGAACTCATAAACTTTCCTCCAGTTGGTAATATAAACACTTTTTTTTAATCTGGAAAAGAGATAAAGATTTATTTACTTTTATAAAAAATGCTGTAGCATTTATCCAATTTATAAATAGAGATTTGGGAAGATTTTCCACTCTACACAGCTTCTTAAGGCTTCCCCCCTCCCCCTTCTGTACCTCAAGTACCCAAAGCAGTTAAAGTTAATACTTAATGCAACCCAGTTGAAGAGATAGGCATTTCTTGCAGTCAGGTCTCAATTAAGAGATAAAAGACAAAAAGTGCAAAGCGCTTGATAAAGCTAAGAATACAAGGCCAGCCATGGATGTGCTTGAAGCTGTCCATAGCGATAACTGGATAGTCAGCTGGAATCTTCTTGAATTGAAGTGGGTGCTCTAACTTATCAAATTCCACATATGGGGAAATTATTGGTGCCTACAGTGGTGATTAACACTAACCCACTGGGTCAGAAACAAGCTGGGATAAAGGTGAAAACTGTATCTGACTATCAACACCAAATACATCCATTTAGAGAAAGATAGCAGAGGTTTTTTTTCTTTTTTTATATCTTCAGTTGTGCAGGTTGTCAGGCTGGTCACACGGTTAACGCTGCATATAGAGTGCTCTCTATAATGTGCAAATTGCATTGCACATTAAAATGTAATCTACTTTAATAAGTCACATGAAGATTACATTTTAAGATAATTATTTGTGTGTTTATACTACACACCAAAAATATTTTCCTGCTTTGTTTACAGTATTTTCTCTTTGCCTTTAAAACATAATGATCACAACTATTAGCACTAAATAACTCTCCTTCAAATGGTTGGGGTTGAAGTTAATGGAGATTCCAGTTCTGGATTTCTGAAATCATGGTTCATAATACAATGTTCAAACTGCTTAATGTCATTGACTTTCCCAAAGTTAAACTTGTTATGCTGTTATGATTATCAAAAACCTCACTCTGCATGAGTAATTAGAACACTTGACTTGAATTATGTAGATAGTTTTACAAAGTTGTTCACTTTCCAATTCCTGTGTAGGCAAAAATATTTGAAAGGTGACGATTTTTGAAATAATTATAATAAACATCATAACCTGGGTTTTCTGATGAGTCTATTTACTTGGAATATGACCAATTATCAGTGATTTATTGGAATGGGTGAGAAAGAAATTAGAGAAAAATGGAAATGACAAATAATCTTAAAATTCACGTTGTTCATTCATTTAAAAGTGCTTCTCCACTCAGCCACTGATAAAATCATTTACAAATGATAACATTTAATTGAAAATATTTTCTTTTTTTAAAAATTATTTTATTGTTGTTCATTTACAGTTGTCTGTATTTTCTCCACACCCCTCCTTCCCTACCCCCTCCAAACCCACCTCCCTCCCTTGGTTCTACCCTCCCCATTGGTTTTGTCCATGTGTCCTTTATAGTAGTTCCTGAAAACCCTTCTACCCTCTGTCCCCTTCCCTCTCCCCTCTGGCTATTGTTACATTGTTATTATTTTCAATGACTCTGGTTATATTTCATTTGCTTTTTTCTTTTGTTGATTATGTTCCAGTTAAAGGTGAGATCATATGGTATTTGTCCCTCGCCGTCTGGCTTATTTCACTTAGCATAATGCTCTCCAGTTACATCCATGCTGTTGCAAAGGGTATAAGCTCATTCTTTCTCTCTGCGGCATAGAATTCCATTGTGTAAATGAACCATAATTTTTTGATCCATTCATTTGCTGATGGGCACTTAGGTTGCTTCCAGCACTTGGCTATTGTAAACTGTGATGCTAATAATTGAAAATATTTTCATCTCTTTTTCCCCTCTTATCCATTTTGTAAAGGAAGAACCAAGGAATACTAAAATAAACCACTGGGGTCAAGAATCCTTATTAGTCTATGTAGGTATTGTGCACTCAGCAAGAAGCAAAATGACTAGCTCGGCATTGGTAACCAATAAATATTTCTTTTTTTTAATATTTTATTTTTTTTAAATTAATTTTTAAATTTTAGACTATTCAGTACAGTTTCTATCCTTTATTCCCATTCCAGACCACCCACCCATCCTTCCCATTTCCAACCCCCCTAGTTTTGTCCACATGTCCTCTATATTTGTTCCTGTAAACCCTTCCCTTCTCCCCTGAAATTCCCTCCCCTCTCCCCTCTGGGCCCTGACAACCTGTCCTCTATTTCAGTGTCTTTTGTTATATTTTACTTGTTTCTTTGTTTTGTTGTTTAGGTTCCTGTTAAAGGCGAGATCACATGGTATTTGTCTTTCACTGCCTGGCTTATTTCACTTAGCATAATGCTTTCCAGCTCCATCCATGCTGTTGCAAAGGGTATGAGCTCCTTCTTTCTTTCGGCTGCATAGTATTCCATTGTGTAAATGTACCATAGTTTTTTGATCCATTCATTTGCTGATGGGCACCTAGGTTGCTTC
>CM052541.1:59557022-59573220 GCA_028533065.1 Trachops cirrhosus
GAAAAGATGCTCAATATCACTAGCTATCAGAGAGATGCAAATTAAAACCACAGTGAGATACCACTTCACACCAGTCAGAATGACCATCACAAACAAAGCAACAGACAACAAGTGTTGGAGAGGTTGTGGAGAAAAAGGGACCCTAGTGCCCTATTGGTGGGATTGCAGTCTGGTATGACCACTGTGGAAAACAGTATGGAACTTCCTCAGAAAACTAAAAATGGACCTGCCCTTTGATCCAGCAATTCCACTGCTGGGACTATATCCTAAGAACCCTGAAACACCCATCCAAAAGAACCTATGCACCACAATGTTCATAGCAGCACAATTTACAATAGCTAAGTGCTGGAAGCAACCTAGGTGCCCATCAGCAAATGAATGGATCAAAAAACTATGGTATGTTTACACAATGGTATTCTATGCAGCCTATCTACCCTTTGCGACAGAATGGATGGAAGTGGAGAGCATTATGCTAAGCGAAATAAGCCAGGCAGTGAAAGACAAATACCATATGATCTCGCCTTTAACAGGAACATAAACAACAACACAAAGAAACAAGCAAAATATAGCCAAAGAGATTGAAATTGAGAGCAGGCTGACAGTGACCCGAAGGAGAGGGGAGGGAATTTCAGGGGAATTTCAGGGGAGAATGGTACGGGTTTATAGGAACAAATATAAGGGACACATGGACAAAATCTAGGGTGGTTGGAAATGGGATGGAGGAGGGGAGGGATGGGTGGGTGGGCTGGAATGGGAGTAAAGGATAGAAAACTGTACTTGAATGATGATTAAAAGAAAATAAAAAAAATAATGGCTGGAATTTTTCTGGACAGACTTCATATACATTATTTTAAAAATATTTGCCTTATCCCATCAATCTTTTTTTCCTTGTGATTTCATTCTCCTTAGAGCTGATGGGCCACTCAGAAAACAGGGAAGTCATTATTCAGGCTTAAGTTTCAAAAGCAATTTTAAGCTAATGGTATGAGAGTATTAAAAATCAAGCTTTATTGAGAAAGGAAACAGAGAAAGAAAGAAAGAAATTCCAAAAATTTGTCTTTACATAGCAGATGTAAATCTTGGGGATCTTAGTATATTATTATAAAGTATAACATATGGAGATCATATTACAATATTACAGTTTTCCCATTTCATTCCTCGTCTTTGCCCAACTGCACCTGATATCCCCCGTTCCCTCCAGCAATCCCCATCCTTAGTTCATGTCCAGGGGATATATATACTCTTTGGCTTTTCCATTTGCTATACTGTTCTTTTTGTCCCCCTGTCTACTTTTGTATCTATCACTTATGCTTGTTACTCCTTGTATCATTTCCCCAATCTCCCTCTTTCCCCTCCCCACTGATAACTCTCCATATGATCTCAATTTCTATGATCTTGTTCCTGTTATAGTTCTTTTCTTAGTTTGTTTCTGTTTTTGCTTATTTTGCGTTCAGTTGTTGGTAGTTGTGAGTTTGTTGTCATTTTACTGTTTGTAGTTTTGATCTTCTTTTTCTTAGATAAGTCCCTTTAATGTTTCATATCTTAAGGGCTTGGTGATGATGAACTTCTTTAACTTAACCTTATCTGGGAAATACTTTATCTGCCCATCCATTCTAAATGATAGCTTTGCTGGATAGAGCAATCTTGGATGCAGGTCCTTACTTTTCATGACTTTGAATACTTCTTTCCAGTCCCTTCCAGCCTGCAAGGTTTCTTTTGAGAAATCAGCTGACAGTCTTATGGGAACTCCCTTGTATGTAACTAACTGCTTTTCTCCTGCTGCTTTTAAGATTCTCTCTTAAATTTTTACCTTTGACATTTTAATTATGATGTGTCTTGGTGTGGCCCTCTTTGGGTTCAACTTGTTTGGGACTCTCTGAGGTTCCTGGTCTTATGTCTATTTCCTTCACCAAATTGGAAAGCTTTTCTTTTGTTATTTTTTCAAATAAGTTTTCAATTTCTTGCTGTTCTTTTTCTTCTTCTGGCACCCCTTTGATTCAGATGTGGGTACTTTAAAGTTGTTCCAGAGGTACCTAAGCCTCTCCTCATTTTTTTGAATTCTTGTTTCTTCTTGTTTTCGTTGAATGTTTATTTCTTCCTTTTATTCCAAATTGTTGATTTGGATTCTGGCCTCCTTCTCTTCACTGTTGGTTTCCTGTATATTTTTCTTTACTTCACTTTGCATTCCCTCCACTTCTTCCTTTAGTTTGTGGCCATACTCAATCATTTCTCTGAGCATCCTGCTTCCCAGTATTTTGAACTCTGTATCTGATAGGTTGGCTGTCTCCTCATCGCTTAATTCTTTTTCTGGAGTTTTGATCTACTCTTTCATTTGGGCCACATTTCTCTGCCTCATCTATTTGTCAGCACACCTGTTACGTTGTAAGGGGTGGAGCCTTAGGTATTTGCCAGGGCAGGGCAGCCTGCTTAGCCACATTTTGGCTCTGTATGTCAGGGAGGGGTTAGAGACAGAACAATGTCACTTTCTGGGCTCTTGCCCTGCTTTCAGTCACTTCCCCCACTTCCCACAACTGACTGGCATCCTTTTGATTACTGCCCTGGTTATTATTCCTCTAGTGAGTGGGCTTGTGTACATTCTAGAATGCTATGGTTCCCTCAAATGGCATCTCCTGAGATACTGGCAGTTTTTTCTGCCACTGCAGACCCAACAGGTGTTTATAGCCAGAGGTTATGAGGCTTTGTTTTTCATGGTGCTGGGACCCTAGGTTATAAGGTTTCTCCTGGGCTGGGATTACTTGATCCATAGGTATCCCTCTTGCAGGTGCCTCCCACAGATGCCAATGGTTTTCATCGGCATGTGAATGTGGGACCTCCTGGTCCTCTAGCTGCTGCCTCGTCAAGCATCCTCTCTGCCTCTGCTGCCCATCTCCTCTCCTCCTACCAGTCTGAATGATTGGTTCTTCTTTAACATCTTGGTTGTTGGATTTCCATACAGTTTGATATTCTGCCATTTCTAGTTGTTTTTGTTTTCTGACTGGTTGTTATCCTTCTTTTCGTTGTGTGAGGGGGCAAAGTGTATCTACCTATGCCTCCATGTTGCCAGAAGTCAGAAAAGTTCTTAACCAAGTACTAGAGGAAGAAGATTTTTGTTTTATGAATGTGCAAACACAGAAATATTAAAGAACTGTCCAGAAGTTCTTACCTGGGTGGTTCAAAGACTGTTTTTAGTCTTGACCCTAGAAGGTGATTATAGAAAGATGGATCAAATGAAAACAATATATAATTGAGATAGGAATGAAAAATATGGGGTTTTGTTCTTTCTTTTCTCTTAGAAAGTTTGTGAGGAAAACTGTCACAATATGTCACCATGTACCTCTGACCACCATACAACTTTGGGAATGTTAGTCAAATTATAATCTCAGTTTTCAATTTCAGTTTTCAATCTCAGTTTTCAATTTCAGTTTTGCCCCTAAAGTTGTACATTGCTCAACTGAGTTATGAACATGGCATCCCTGATTATCTTCTTATTGTGGAACAGAAATTGTTTCATGAGATGCTTTCGCAAAGAGGGTCTGAAGTAATTCTCCTGAGTATCCCTCTTTTCATGTGTGATGGAAAGGACTTGAAAAATTTCCACATACCTCCAGTTAAGGAATGTAGAAGGTAGATGTTAATGCTGGGGATTACATGAAAGTGATGGTCAAACCATAGGAGATTTATAACCTGAATAAGAAAAGAAGAGGGGTTCTGGATAGCAGGTGGGTAGTCAAGTTTCCTGGGAGAAATGACAATTCTTTTCTTTAAGAAGAGAATAAAATAAACGAGTTAAACTGCAACCACTTCAGTACTGCAGCTAGTAGGACAGAGGCTGCTTGCTTCTCACTGGCTAGTCAGTTGGGAATACCACAAAGGAATTAGAGCACAAGATCCCTTCCTATGAAGCACAGTCATGCTCCTCCTCACACCCAGATGCCATCTTGGGAAAGAAAAGAGGTGCTGTGAAAGGGAGTTGTACTTTGTATTGTCTTTTATTTACCAGAAATAGATGATTCTGAATCAGAGGAGACATAATGAATATGATTTGGTAAGATCAAGGGTTTCATTAATTTTTTCACCTGGATCCCTGCCACAATAATTTTAACCTGCCCCCCCACCATTTTAAGTTTGTAGTGTGAGAAGTTTTTTTCCTCCCACTTCTATATAGATATATGGGACTAAATATAAAACAAAGCATCTGACAAAGTATCAGTAAAGTGGTTTTGAGGTCAGATGAGAACCAGATTCTTTGTATATAAAGTAACTTGGTTTTAGTAAAATCAGCGTGCTGCTTTTGGTTTCTTAACTCTAAAAGAGGATTGCCGACATCAATGTTCAGTTAATTCATGTAGTTGGAGCTCTTTATACTTTATCAATTGCTTTCAAGATTCGTTTAGAGTTTAAACAATAGTGCTTTCAATAATTAAAGAATTAGTTTTATTACTATGAGTTGCAGTTCATTTTGTTTCCAAATGTATTAGATTTTTCCACTGTGTGCCAAAAATGTGCCAGATATTTTTCACTGACTCAGTTAGTTAGTTACCTAGTACCAACAAAATTGCTTTGAGGTTTTCTGTAGAAAATGGGCTAAGTAAAATCTTTTATGAATATCTGCACTAAACTCAATTTACATTTCTAGCAATAATGTAAAAGTTGGATCACTTTGGTAAGGTATTGGCTTCATTTTTTGTTTCTTGTCAACTCTTTTGAAAACTTTTCTCCAGCAACTGTGTCCCTAAGCTTAGCCACAGGGAATATTTAAAATGATTTATCAACTGCTTTGCCTTATCACCAGCCAATAAGGGACACAATAGACTGACACTACCCTATGGCTTTCCTGATGATGGCTAGCAGATTATCAACCTTGGTTTAGGCTAAATAACTTCAGCTTGATTTATCCTTTATTGGGGTTGACACTAGCAGTACTAAAAGTTGCCATAACTGTAACAGTGAGGTTTTCTGATACTCCCTCCTTACTTTTTTTTTTTTTTTTTTGGAAAAGGGCACATATCCACCTCATTTCTGAGGTCTTGGTGCATACACAATTAGATAATAGAGGTCTTTTATTTATTTGTTCTCTGTTTAGTTCGACAATGTAAACAAAAGGAAAAAATATACTTTGGCAGCATAATCATAGAAGGGTTCTGCAATTGGGACAGTGTCAGCAGGTAAGGGCTTGGTTTGTGTTAAAAAATATTTTCATGGAGGCTGAACTATGAAGGACATATTTTTTTCATCTCCTTCACCAGAACCTGGGACTGCTCTTTCCTTCACCTCACTTCAGGATGAACTATATGGGTCAAAGCATAGAGGAGAAAGACTCAGAACTCTGGCTAAGCTCAGGGGAAATAAAGTATGAGGAGGTTTAGGAGAACTGGGAGAGGAGAGATGAGAGAGGTAGGTGATCCTTAATGTCCACGAGGAAGCAGACTCTGTGTGACTGACAGGCAACTGCTGGCACAAGTAACTATTTTCCACTAGGTCTTGGACACTTTGCATGCTTGTCTAATAGTGCTTTATGTAATGGGCCATCCATTTTTATCCTTTCTAACGTTAAGGGCATAGCTTAATATTTTTTTTGTGTGTATCTCTTTTCCCTAATGTGAACCATATTGTTTCGAGGATTGTGTTATATTTTTTCCCTATCAGTACCTACCACCATATTTGACACATTCTCAATAAATGAATAAATTACAGTGCAGGAAATTCCAAAATTACATATTTGTTTTTTGTGACTCTGAACAACAGATTTTGATTTAATTATTAGCCAGTTTGTTAATCCAGGGGTCTTTAAAATCCAAAGTGATCAAGATGTAATTTGGTGCAAGTGTCTTTAAAATCTCCAAATGTTGTATGTTTTTCTTCAAATATAAAGTAAAAAAAATTTTTGAAAAAAATTAAATGACTTATCATAGAAAAACCATCAAATGAGCTATGGTGTTTATAGCATGCTCTTATAAAGCTGTGGTGAAATTCATTGAATTTTTTCATCAGATTACCTTTTACATTGTAACATATTGACACAATATCATTTTAGCTGCCTTCCCATTGAAACAGTGTTTGGCCAATTAATTTTTTGTTTGACAATTATGTGTCTTTACCATGTGCAAGTCATTATTGGCCAGAGTAAAAATATAGTAGTGAACAAAATACTTTCCTGCTCTGATAGCTATTACGTTAAAGTGTTAGACACAGAAAATAATCAAATTAAATATTACAGTAAATTACAAAATATGATGTTTACTTCTATCTTACACTGTATAAAAATTAACTCAAAATGGGACAAAAAAACTAAAATGTGGGTATTAAAATTATAAACCTGGCCCTGGCCAGGTGCCTCAGTTGGCTGGAGAGTCATTATATACACCAAAAGATTGTGGGTTCAATCCAGGTCAGGGTATATACCTAGGCTGTGGTTTTGATCCCAGTCGGCGCCCGTATTGGAGGCAACCAATTGATGTTTCTTTCTCATGTCAATGTTTTTCTCTCTATCTCTCTCCCTCCTTTTCTCTCTCTCTAAAAATCAATGGACATATCCTTGGTGAGGATTAAAAAAACACAAATCTATTAGAAGATAACATAGGAATGAATTTTTATAATCTTGGCTTTGGCAAGAGATTCTTAGATATGACACTAAAAGCACAAGTAACAAAAGAAAAGTAAATTGGATTTCATAAAAATTAAGAATTCTTATACATCAAAAGACATGTCAAGAAAGTGAAAATACAATCTAAAGAATAGGAGAAAATATTTGATAATCACATATTTGATAAGGATCTAGCATGCAGAATACATAATGAATTTTTACAACTTAACAATATAAAAGATGAACATTCCAATTAGAAAATGGGAAAGGAATTTGAATAGACATTTTTTCTGGAGAAGATATACAAGTGGCCGACATGCACATGAAAAGATGCTTAACATCATTAGTCATTAAGGAAATGCAAATAAAAACCACAATGAGGTATTACTTCACACCTACTAAGATGGATATAAAATAAAAAACAAAAACTAAAATATTAAAAAAACTTGGATAATAACAACTGTTGGTGAGGATGTAGAGAAATTGACATCCTTGTATATCACTGGTGGAAATATAAAATGGTGCAGCCACTGTGGAAAGCAGTTTGGTAATTCCTCAAAAAGTTAAACATAGAATTATCACATAATCCATTGGTTCCATTCTTAGGTGTATAACCCAAACAAATGAAAACAGGTATTCAAACAAAACTTGTACATGAATCTTCAGAGCATTATTTACAATAGTCAAAGGGTGAAAATAGCAGTGCCATTAATGGATAAATAAAGAAAATGTGGTATATTAGTATAATCAAATATTATTTACCACCAAAGAAAGGAATGAAGAAGTAATATATGCTACAATGTGGATAGACTTTGAAAACATTAAGTGAAAGAAGAGGACACAAAAGACCACATATGGTATGATTCAATTATCTGAAATATCCAGAAGACGCTATAGAATACATGATAGAACTTGATAATGAATTATATGTGCTATATTAGAGAAAGAAGAACGAGGAGTAATTCTAATTTTCTTGGTCTGAACAACTGGAAAAGTGGAGTTGCCATTTGCTGAGATGAGGAGGACTGAAAAAGGAATGGGTTTGGGAAAAGATCAAGAACTTGGTTTTGGAGATAACTGCAAAAGACCTATTTGACACCCATGGGGAGGTATGGAGTAGGTAGCTGAATATACTAGCCTGGTATTCAGGTGAGTGGTTTGAATTCATCAACAAAACGATGGTACTTAAAACCGAGAGACTTGAATGGATCACCAGAGTGTGGTTAGACATGAGAAGAGTTACAATGTCTGAGCCTTGCAACATCTCAGTGTTTAGAGGTTGGGGAAATGAGAGGCTGCAAAGGAGCCTGAGAGGAAGCAACCAAGGATTTCATCCCATTCTGATGGCTTTAATTATCATTTTTATTCTAGTAATTACTATATCTAAATCACCAGCCCCAACCTTTCACTAAGCCCCAAATTTCAGTTTTCACTGTCATTTTAACACCATACTTTAGTTCTGGCAGAACTTCTCCTAAGTCAATATACTGTGTGGCTAATTTCCCTCCAACCCCTTTGTCCAGTTCCTTCCTTACTCCTGCTTTCTGTATTCTGACAATGACAGTGCCATTCCCCCGGTGACCCTGGCCTGACACATCAAAAACACATATGATTCATTTTCTCTTGATCCTGAAAACATCATAATTCAGACTCTCATTGCCCTCACCTGGACCACGGCAATAATTTTCCAAACGATCTTTCTGCTTTGTCTAGCTTTCCCTTCAAACCAATCCTGTGCACTGTTGTTAAATTTAACCTTCCTAAAGCAGATCTCAGCAATGTTATTCTCCTCTCAAACTCTTCAACGTCTCCTCTTGCTCATCTAAGTGAACGTTCCAAGGCCTTTCCAAATGCAACCACATCTTAATTTATAATCTCATTCTCATCATGTCTGTACACATACTCCTGCAAACACCAAACTCTTCTGCTTATTGTTCCTGTACTGTTATGCTACCTTCCTTGCTAATCTTGTGTAAATCCTAGATATTTCAAGGTCCGTTTCACACATAGCACTTAGACTTGGACCATCTTACTTTTCTTAATCTCCAGTCTCCATGAACTATATCATGACCCTTAGATGGTTTTATATCAGCTTTTCTTAAGACCCAGTAGGCTTTGGTTATTTTGTAAGTTGAGAAGCTGTATCTCCTTCTGCAACCACATCTTGAGTTTCTCTTGGGGAAACTATTCTATATTCTCCTGGATGACTTGGGTGGTATTGATGGCATTCCTCTGGATACAGAGATGGTCACATGTCCCAGGCCTGCCTGAACAGTCTCTTTGAATGATTCAGGGATGGACAGGAGACACAAGCCAGATAGGTGAGTTACTTTTAATCCCTTACCCTGATTTAATTTTCTTTATAACTCTTATTAAAATAAGTTAACATATGTATTTTTATACTTGTCTGATGTTCATTTTTCCCATTAGCATATGAGTTCCACGAAGGCAGGAGCTTTGTCTGTTTTGTTCACTATCATATCCTTGAAGAACCATCTAATACTTAGTATGTGCTTAATATTTGTTAAATGACTGAACAAATCAATGACACCAGCCCAAGTCTATTGCAAAAGCTGGAAAAACAGAATATAGAATATAAGTGTGGAACTAATAGTTGTTCTTTTGCTACCTCAGAGGAGAGCCTGCCTGAAAACTTAGCCAATCCTGGGCCAAGGGGAGTAAGAATTAACCAAAGACAGATTTCTATCAACATGATTTGAATGCCTGGACCCAGCTGCTCTGGAATTACTACTACCTGTGGGATTTGCAGTTTCTGAAGCAATATATTTCCCTTCCCAACATTTTTTTTCATTAAGCCAGTTTTAGTCATTTGCAATGTTGAATCCTAATACCTAGCTTTCATCATACTCTTACTGTACAGTATTTCATAGATTTAGACATTTTTTTAACTAACTCAGAGTAAAGAATATGTTTCATAGTCATCTTTACATTTCATGTAGTAATGACCCATTGATTTCTTGTGGCCACTTGGTAAATATTTTGTAAACATGAATTGAAATGAAATCATTGGTTTTCATTTGAAAGTCAGATATAGAAATTCTTGCATAATATTTTAAAGAAAGATATTGATATTCCAGAACAAAATGTTTACAGTATTTCCACTTTTCAATATTCTTTAAGGATAAACCTCAACTACTTAAAAAATATTTCAGTAGCATATTATACTATATTCTATAATAATATATTAATCATAGAATTTTGGATAAAAGTCTCAAAAGAAATTTGAAAAAATTTATCTCCTTATCAAAAGCCTGCAAAAATATTGCTACATATCTTTTTGAATTTATAACTTGTTCTGAGTAGTTCTTTGGTGTGCATTGATTAAAAAATAAATTATAAGCTATAAAAATTATAAGCTATAAAAATAAGTAGTGGTTCTTTTTTAACTTTTATTTTTTAATTTTTTCATTGTTTAAGTACAGTTGTCTCCATTTTCCTGCCACCACTTTCTCCCACTGCACCCACCCCCATTGCCCACTCTCACTCCTTCCCCACTTTGGCTTTGTCCATGGGTCCCTTATATATGTTCCTTGATGACCCTTCCCCTTCTTTCTCCTGTTATTGCCCTCTCCCCTTCTCCTCTGGTCATTACTCATTTAACAGATGGCATGACATGATTTTGGAGTTGTAGATTTACCTAATCCAAATGATTTGCTACCAACAGTCTCATCTTTAACCTTGTATTTCTTCCTAGGAAATGTGAGTCAACTAAAAGGTTGTAGATGTACCCAAGTCCATTCATTCTCTCTCACTCAATCTTCCCAGTGACCAGCAATACCTACAGGTCTGCTAGCCAGAGTTAGAAACCAAATGATCCTTCTGGTCAGGGAAACAGCAGTTTTGATCTCCAGAGCTTGTCTTTAAAGTAATGGAAATGAGCACCCAAGGATATAAGGTCATCTACTCTGGTTCAGTAGAATTTCAGGGAGATGAAAACAAAGACCATCTCTTTTCCTTTGTATTTCTTTGATGGAGATATAAACTCTGACATGCTCATAGGCCAGAGCCATGCCAGCAATTCTCTACATGCTTTTCACTTGAACATTAACACATGTGCCCCTGAAAGTGTATTCTAGTCAAGAAGTCAGAGACAGGTTTGACTCAGTAGATGATTAGAAATCATTGGGTACAGAGCACAGAACTGGGGTGCAGGAGCTATTCTAACTCTGGAAATCAGCTTGAGACATGGGACCATGCTTTCTTTATATGCTCACTGTGGAGAGCAGGACCAATAAAATGGTACTGGTCCAGTTAAAATAGCATAAGGTATATAAAACAAAATGGAGTTAATCATGTCAGTGAAGATAGCTGCCAGTCAGCCATGATACTTTGGTTCAAGAGGGAAACTACCTAAGTCATGCTAGACACATCTGGCAATAAGAGACACCTAATATATCTGCACACATGATCAAAACATACATGTCTGCAGAGCAGGACCACCCATAGAGAGGCTCCTGGGGGAATTCCCCACTTGCCATCAAAGGTGCCAAAACAGTTATCAAGAGAACCAGAAGGGTGAGGTATACCACTTTCAAGGTGTAACTGAGCAGGCTCCAGATCACTGCTGAGACAGCTGAGACCTACACACCAGCGTGCTGCTCTATGCCACGCTGATCTCCCTTTGGTATCAGCCACCAGAGGCTCTGCCCTGCTGGATTGAAGACTTCCTCTACCCTGTTGCCCATGTGGCTCTGGAAATCCTTCCTTGCAAGATGCTGACAAACTTCCTTGCCCACCATTCTCTCTCCTGGACCTGCAGACTGAGACTTTGGGACTTGGGTTCATTATTCCCCATTGATTGCTCTGTGTGTGTGTTTTATATTTCTCTTAGATTGTTATAGTATGAGTAGGATATTAATGTATGTTGATGTTCTACTTTGAGTGAACCTGCATTCAAAGAAAGCTGAGTGAAGAGCATAGTTACCTTGTGTGACTCTTGTCTATTCCTTGGTGCCAGCAGGCAGCTAGCTGAGAAGTTGCCCAGCTGACTTACAGGAAAGACTATATTGTGAATATACACTCCCAACACTTACACATACAGGGTCTGACACATAGTTTAGGCTCAGCAATCTACTATTTTGTCGAGTAAAGAAAGAGTCCGGCAACCTTCCCTGAGGTAGAATTATAAACTATAAAACCCAGAAAGCTGATTTTTTGTTTTATTCTTTGAGACTTCCTAAGTAGATTTGGTACTATTCACTGATTAGCAATTCTTAGAGTCTAGATTTTGGGGATGATGTCTCACTGATATAACCATCTATTGTTGCCTGTCAATATTTTTTTTTTAGTTCAGTGCTCTATGGAATTAGAGAACAGCTGCTCAACCCCTTTATAATTTCAATTCATTAATGTAGAAAACTCTAAGACTTATATTCCCCTCTAGGTTAAGTAGCCTTAACTTCTCGGAAAACACCCAGCATTAATTCCCCCCCCCTAATTACCTTTCTCTGGATAATCTCCAGTTCCTCCAAGTGCCTCTTTTAAGGGTGTAAAAACTCATTACTGTAGGCTTTCTTGGACAATAACAATTCTGTTCCTTGTTCCTTGGTTGACAGGGTAACATGCCTAACATTATGGTAATATAAGGGCTGAGGGACCCGAGAGTTGTTTTCTACCTTTACTCAGTGGCCAATTTAAATACTATCAATATTTACAAATTTACTACACAGTGATCACACACTGAGAAAACTCTTACATGGAAGCAAAAGTCTTTTAACATTGTCCACTAGTCCTTGTAACGTGAGAGGCAATTTTCTAATTCTTGCAAACACATCTGTAGGCTGGTGCCCCAAAATCAGATGCCACAGGTCAAAGTCCTTTAAACCGATGAAGCTGGTCAAGTACCAAGCACCTGTTCTAAGCATTCCATATGGTTTTCCTCCCAGAAGGAATGACCGATCTAAAGCAGCTGTGGGTAATTTTATTAGCCAAAACAAGCTGGAAGCAAAAGGGAAAAATAACATAATTAAAATCTTAAATGGAACTCGGTACAATCTCATTAATAAGCTACAAAGCACTTCAATAACTCGAGTGCATATGTGCTTGCCAGTATTGCCACATCATCAAGAAAGTGAAAAATGGAATACATGTTATGCATTAAATTCTTGAAGGTAGGAAACTTGTGGACTGATTAATTCAAGCAGGTAAATGAAGCCAAGAAGTATGGATCACTTGGTGGAAAATAATCAGGCCATTACTAGCTCACCTAGCTTGTTGTGTGATAGAGAAGAGAAACAGAATAAAGCACAGGTGGCAAGCACAAGGCCTGCAAGCCAAATCTGGCCCTCCACATTGTTTTATCTGGCCCAGCACCTTGTTTCTACCTGGTGGCAGTGCCAAGTTCTCACTTAACTGTTATGGAGTAGTTACATTTATACAGTCCTAAATTGTATCTGGCCCTTTGAAGGCAACTGTGAGGCTGATGTGGCCCCCAGTGAAGATGAGTTTCACACCCCTGGAATAAAGGATGCTACCAGGAAATAATAAATGTGCATCCTCACAGAAAACTCAGAGAAAAAAGTTGTGGGGGTTACCAAGTCAGGAAATAATTCTACAATTCCTGCTCACTGTACTATTTCAGTCACATTGCTGGTTGCTGAAGGTATTCACTAAACTTTGGAGTGCTAAAATAAAAAAAATGCAAAAACAGAAAATTGCAATTATAACTAAGCCAGTAAAAGTATATAGTAGTTAATTAAAACCTCTTTCCATTGCTATCTGCACATCTGTTTGTAATGTGACATTGCTGGTCTTCTCAAGCAGTGAACTTAATTCCTTTACTCATTAAATCTTGCCCATGTAACTTCCTTTGGCCAATGGAGCATTAACTAAAATAACTCAAGCAGAGGCTTGACAAGTCCTCATATACTGGGGCCTGTGATGGTTAATTTTATGTGTAACTTGCTAGGGCTAAGGGATGCTCAGGTAGCAGGTAAAGCATTATTGCTGGGTGTGTCTGTGAGGGTGTTTCCAGAAGACATGAACATTGGCCCTCCTCAGTGTGGGTGGGTAACATTCACTCTATTGCAGATCTGAATAGAACAAAAAGGCAGAGGAAGGGCCAATTTTCTCTCTTTTTGAGCTGAGACACTTATCTTTTCCTACTTCTGGCTCTCAGGATTATCAGGAATTACATCATTACCTTCCCAGCTCCAGCTTTCTCCTGCACTTTCTAGGCCATCCAACTCAGCCTGAATTACTCCACCAGTTTTAATGGTTCTCCAGCTTGCAGGTGGCTGATCATGGGACTCTTAGTCTCCATAGCTGAATGAGTCAATTGCTATAATAAATCTCCTTTTATGTATATCTACATATATTTTATTGGTTCTGTTTCTCTAGAGAACCCTGACTAATACAGGTGCTGCTAGGAATCCTGAGTGCCAACTTCCAGGAAAGAGACCAGAGAGAGAAGCTCTAACATTACATTATCTCTACTCAAACAATGTGTAGATAGAGGCTCAAATGTTCCAGTCACACCACTCACTTGATGTCCCAAACATTTGAGGGAAACCAAACTGGACTAGCCAGTCTTCTGCTTAACCACTGAAAACCAGAACTGCCAAGACCTCCACAGCAATGTGAGAGGTAATAAATTGTTTTTTTTGTTTGTTTTGTTTTAAGGCCACTAAGTCAGCAGCAAAGGCTAAATGATACACAATGAACTAAAGATTTACACAATTAATATTTAACTGTAAAATAAGACATGTGGTGGAATGATTAGAGAAATTATACAAGAGTGAGGCCAGGATGGAAGAGCCTTAAAAGCAAGTGAGTTTTGGTGGTTTTGTGTAGAGTCTTTTGCAAAGATCCTTTTATGCTTCATTTTTAGTACCAAATCTTATCTTCAAGTTCTGGTCGATTTATATTTAAATTCTTACAAACACCATCTTCTACATCTTTCATCTCGTTTTGTCCACAATCCAAATAAGTAAGATTAGAGCCATTTGAGTTACATACAAATTCTATGAGGACTAGAACTATGCTTAGTATCAAGATTTTTTGATTGTTCAAATAAAACGTGTCAACTTGGAAGATAAATGCATAATGTGGTAGCTTTAAAGTATGTCCACAAATTCTTTGACCTCCTTTCCTTCAAAAGGTGGAGTCCATGTTCTAATTAGTTTTCTAACCAAGCCAGTCTGTTTAACAGGCCTCCACATGAATGCCATTTGTCTCTTGTTCAAATGAAAAAGGCCAGACTTTGTGATTTGCTTCTGATGAATAAAAAGATTGCATTGAAAGGGATTCCAAGTGACTTCTGAGGATAGGCTGTTTAAAGGATAGTTTCTATTGGTTCTTTCTCTCTTGGGTCATTCATTTTGGAGGAGGGCAGCAAACATGTGAGAATAATCAAGCCTTTGGAGAGGCTAACCTAGCCATTAACTGTGTTTCCTACCATCAATGAGCAAGTTGGTGTCATATTTCTAATAGGTCTAGCTTAGAGTGCTGATTGTTCAACATTTCTTGTGTATATGCTATGAATAAAAAAATCATTCACACTCTTTAATTGATAAATGTAGACTTGTTCTTGAAAGAAAATTACAATTTTTTCTTTTAATTATATTTTATTGATTATGCTAACACGGTTGTTCAATTTTTCTCCCTCTGCCCCCTCCAGACAATACCTCCCACTCCCTCAGGCAATCCCCACATCATTATTCTTGTCCGTGGGTCATGTGTACAAGTTCTTTGGCTAATCCATTTCCTATACTGTACTTTACATCCCCATGGCTATTCTATAACTATCTATTCATACTTAATCTCTTACCTCTTCACCCATTCACCCACACCGCATCCCATCTGGCAACCACCTTTCTGTATCCATGATTCTGTCTCTGTTCTTCTCGTTCACTTAGTTTGTTTTTAGATTCAATTTTGATAGAAATGCATCTATTGCCATTTTATTGCTCATAGTTTTGATCTTCTTTCTTTTAAATACATCCCTTTAACACTTTATTATAATGTTTGGTGATGATGAACTCATTTAATATTTTCTCATCTGGGAAGCTTTTTATCTGTCCTTTGATTCTAAATGATAGCTTTGCTTAGCAGAGAAATCTTGGCTGTAGGTCCCTGCTTTTCATGACTTTGAATATTTCTTGCCAATACCTTCTAGCTTACAAAGTTTCCTTTGTGAAATCAGCTAACAGTCTTATGGGAACTCCCCTGATGGTAACTAACTGCTTTTCTCTTGCTGCTTTTAAGAATTCCTCTTTATCTTTAACCTTTGGCATTTTAATTATATGTCTTAGAGTGGGTCTCTTTGCATCCATCTTGTTTGGGACTCTCTGTGCTTCCTGGACTTGCATGTCTATTTCCCTCACCACATTTAGTAAGTTTTCTTTCATTATTTTTTTGAGTACATTTCCAATTTATTCCTCTTTCTCCTCTCCTTCTGTCTCCCTATGATGCAAATGTTGGACCACTTGAAGTTGTCCTGGAGGCTGCTTACAGTATCCTAGTTTTTTCTTCTTCTTTTTTTTATTTTAGTTTATTCAGTACAGTTTCTATCCTTTATTCCCATTCCAGCCCGCCCACCCATCCCTCCTCTCCTCCCTCCCATTTCCAACCCCCCTAGTTTTGTCCATGTGTCCT
>CM052541.1:59589879-59607477 GCA_028533065.1 Trachops cirrhosus
AAGAGGTAACTTTGTAAAGCAAGAGAGAAGGGTCAACACTAGGGTGACAAAAAGAGAAGCATAAAGAATTGTTAGATCACAACATATTACCAGTTGAAATATACAAGCTTACTTATAGATAATTAAAAGAAAAGAGACAAAAAACCAACAAACAGCAAAAAAAAGAAAACACACACACACTCACACAAACACATACACCTATTATTGATTTCAGACTGGCCCAACCGGTTTTTCCAGCTGGCTTTCGCCCCCTGAGGGGTTACTGGAGACAGGTTTTCTCCGTTCCCCTTTCGGGACCCAGACAGGTTTTCTCTGATTCCCTTTCAGGACTCAGACAGCCTCCGAGGTACTGTTCTTAGTGCAGGCCCACGCGCGCTTTTTCCCCCAGCTGGTCTGATGTCTCCTGGAAGGTACCCACCCGTGTGTGGGGGCTGGGTACAACTATGTGAGAGCTTAGGAGTTCACCGCAGTGTGCTCCGATGTTCCACGGAGCGCCCGTCCCTCTTCCGGGTTCCCGCTTTCTGGATCCCAAAGGGCACCCCTTTGCCCCCAATTCACAGCTTGGGTATCGTAGGTCCTGGGAAGCACCAGTGCCTTTTTATTTTTCAACGCTGTGGTTTCTAGGAATTTCACCAAACCACGCTCTTTCTCCTGCTTGGAGGCACAGGCGTAGAGGCGGTGCCTTTGGATGTGGAGGGTGTGGTGCGCACCTTCCCCAGGGCTTTGCATATGTGCTTACAGACCCTGTGTGGGTGCCTCTTTGTTCTCACTCCTCTCTCCGCGCCTGCCGCCATCTGGTAAACTGGGGTCCCCCGGTGCTGCTCAGTCTTTGTTTGGCTAGGGAGGGAGCGGATGACCCAGCTGTCTCCCGGGGCCCCCGGCCGACCCAGGTGCCCTGCCGGGTCTGAAGCTGCAACCCCCCTGGTCCCCTCGCTGATCCACGTAGTCTCCTTACCCTCAGGTTTTTCAATGTCCGCTGCAATTTTTGATTTCCAATTGGCGATTATTTTTCCCTCCCTGGGTGTGGGAGATGCAAAATCTGCTCCTTCCTACCACGCCGCCATCTTTCCTCCCACATTGTATTTTCTTGAATCTCATTGATGGTCAGAAATCTCTTCCCTTTCAAAGGTGATTTTAGTTTTGGGAAAGCTGGAAGTCACAGGGTGCCAAATCCAGGCTGTAGGGGGCTGAATCACCTGGGTGATTTGATGTTTTGCTAACAAACTCTGTAGGAGACCTGATGCATGAGTAAACACATTGTCAAGATGAAGCTGCCAATCACCTATTGTCCATAGCTGCAAATTTCTGAATCATCTGAATAGTTTCTGCAGAGGAATGTTCAAGCTTAAGGTAACTTTTGGTGCAGGTTTATTGCTCAGTCAGTCATTTTGAATGTGACAGCCACAGCACTGCACATGCTCACTCAATGGCATCTACTGCCCCCACCGACTAGTACAGTGAAGTCCTCATTGTTCATGCATGCACATTCCAGTCCACTCTCCTTGGCTGCCAGGTTACATTGATGTTGCACAAAATATTCTCCTTATATTAACAATAGCTTGATATTTTCTGGACGGATGTCATATGTTTATCAAGGATATTGGCCTATAATTTTCTTTCTTTTTAGTGTCTTAATCTGGTTTCAGAGTTTGGAAAAATGCTGGCCTCATGAAATGCTTTTGGGAGTTTTTCCTCCTCTTGAATATTTTGGAATAGGTTTAGAAGGATAGGTGTTAGTTCTTCCAGGATTGTTATTCAACCTCCATGTATTTGCATGTTTTTCTGTTTTTTTTCTTATGACTGATTTCTGGTTTCATAACATTATGGTCAGACAAGGTGTTTGATATGATTTCAATATTCTTAAATTTATTGAAACTTGTTTTGTGTCCTAACTTATGGTGTATCCTAGAAAATATTTCATGTGCCCTTGAAAAGAATGTATATTCTGCTGCTTTTGGGTGAAAATTTTTGATGATATCAATTACACCCATCTGATTTAGTGTGTTTTTAAGGCCACAGTTTTCTTGTTGATTATCTCCCTTGAAGATGTATGCATTGATGTCAACAGGGTGTTAAAATCCCTTAAGGGACTGTATTACTAATGATTTCTCCCTTTATATCTATCAAGATTTGCTTTACATATTTAAGTGCTCCTATGTTGGGTGCCTAAATGTTCCCAAAGGTTATATCCTCTTGTTGGTTTGCTCCCTTTATCATTATTTAGTGTCATTCATTGTCTCTTATTGCCTTTGTTTTTAAGTCTATTTCATCAGATATAAGTGTTGCTACCCCAGCTTTTTAAAAAAATTCTTTTATTTTTTTATTGTTGTTCAAGTACAGTTGTCTCTATTTCTCCCCTATCAACCCCCTGTCCCCCTAACCATCCCCACCTCCCACCCTTGATTCTACCCACCTTCAGCTTTGTCCATGTGTCCTTTATACATGTTACTTGAAGGCCCTTCCTCTGTTATCCCTATCTCCCTCCTTTCTGGTTATTGTCAGTTTGTAAAACTCATTTTAGAATAGTGATACAGTTTTTGATGTACATTTTAAATATTTTTTGTTAAAATGTACCTAGTTATCTCTTATTTACAACTATGAAAGTCCTTTTAATGATTTACTAATTAAATCACTGTATAAAATGCTTTATAAGCTTTAAAGTGTTTTATAAATTTTGGTAGAATTATTTAACAATAAAAATAATACTTATTCAATGTCTTCTGTTGGTTTTGTATTCTTCCTAAGACTTTAGTTCAAAATTTCAACATGTATTTAAACAATAATTATGTTCATTTTTGTTAACTGTATATAAAATGATATAATATAATTTTAGAAAAATATTTTATAATATACAGGTTTTACTGTTCTAAAAAAGTATGTAAACAGCTTGGTTCAAAGTTATCAAAGCATTTCTTGGACACTCTGTCCCCACCAAGAAATGTATCTAATATAATGAGGCTATTTTTGCACTTTCAAGTATGCTTAGTGTATCAAAATCATGGAAGATAGAATCTCACTGCAAAAACAGCACCAAAAGAGAAATAAGATATATTTCATGATGATTTTTAAAAGAGTATTTTCTAACAGGAAGCCCTGAATCAGTGGAAGACCTGAATCAGTTGTTGCTTCTTTTCACATATACAAAACATGAGAAAAATATATTTCTGTGATCACTCAGTAGTCACATAAATCATAAATAAGCACCAAAAACAAAGTTATAGTCACTGGAAAGAGAAACAATTAAAAAATTAATCCCATTTCTGTTACATTATTTACTTTGCAAATTTACAGAGCATTCAAAATGGACCAAACACTATTCCAGGGGATTTTCAAATTTAAAAAAAAAAAATTTTACAACAACTCTACATGGTTAGGGCTTACATCTTCCCTATTTTACAGGGATGCAACTGAGACATAAAGAATTTAGGTAATTTTTCCAAGGTCACATGGCTTAACCACTCTGCTACACAGCCACTTGTGTTCTCTTTCTCACTTCTTATGGCTAATAACATTTTATTAAAGTCTTCTATCTTTATCAGGTTCTTTTATATTTATATTATCCATTGCACATCATCTCTCAAATAAATGCATTACAGAAGTAGGTATATGAATGGCAAATAAGCATATGAAAAGGTGTTCAAAATTATTAGCCATCAATAAAATTCAAATCAAATGAAGAAATACCATTTCCCTCCCACCAGCATGGGTAAAATCAAAACAGGTGACAAAATCAAATGTTGATGGGAATGTGGAGAAACTAGACAAAGGTTATAAAGCTAGCAGGTGTGTAAAATATTGCAACTACTTTGCAGGAATGCTTGGTGGGTTTTTCAGTCAAATAAAACAAAGTTAAACACAGTCCAATTTCACAATTTTTCAGGGGTGAATCCCAAAGTCTTCCCCAGATCCCATACCCAACCGTAGATAATTGCCTGCTAGAAATCAAGAGGACTGCCAGGATTTTAATGACCCATTTTCAGCTATTCCTTCACTTTGTGATTTTCAAACTGAAGTGTTTTAAATTAATCCCCAGATTTCAGATTATCTTACTGCACATATCTCTGCAAACATTTTTAACATGTTCAGGTTCCAATCAAGGTGTAGCAAGCACATCCCACTATTTCCTTCCTCTGACTATAACTAACAACAGTACACAGAACATATACATCAGCTATCTAAGGAGCAGATATCTAAATGAAATGGTAGCTGAAGGAGTAAGAGACAGAAATCAGAACCTCAGTGCTACTGAAATGGTAGTGAATTTAACACACATTTTTCCCCTGGCCTCAAAAGTATCATAAAACCTGGACTTGTGCAATAGTTATGGACAGAAGACACTATAAGAGAACTCCCTATCTCTGGTCTACAGAGTAGAAAAAGAGGATTCTATGGGTCACCAATAGTGTGCAAAATTTAATGGTGTTGTTGTTGTTGTTGTTGTTATTGCTGTTTCTAGTTCTCTCTGTTCCCAGAAAATCCTGTAGCTATAGTGGGAGTGCTGGCAGCAGTTAGGCAGGTGTCTAAAACATGAAGAAAAGAAATTCTCTCATTGACCAGAGAAACCATTTTTTAAGAGTATGGGGGACAATCCTACTGCATTTCTCTCACTTCCTCTCCCTCTTCTCACTGGTCTTTTCTCCTCTATTTCTCTTTACTGCTTAGCCTTGGAAGCAGCTAAATAAAATGGAAGCAAGCAATTTAACAGATACAGAAGTCAAAGTAATGGCTGTAAGGATGCTCAAGGAAGTTAATGAGAACTACAATAGCATGAAGAAGGACATAGAAACCATAAAAAAGGACCATTCAGAAATAAAGAATATAATATCTGAAATACAGAACACTTATCTGAAATGAAGACTACATTGGAAGAAATAAACAGCGGGTTGGATGAAACAGAGGATAAAATCAGTGATTTAGAACACAGGGTAGGACAAAACAACCAGTCAGAGCAGCAGAAGAAAAAAAAATTAAAAAGAATGAGGATACTTTAAAAGACATTTGGGATGACATGAAGCATAGGGCTGAAGAACCTATTTAAATAAATAATGACAAAAACTTTCCTAAACTGGAAAGAAATAGATATACAAGTCCAGGAAGTATGCAGAGTCCCAAACAAGATGAACCTAAAGAGGGCCACATCAAGACACATAATTAGCACAGCAAAGATGAAAGACAAAGAGAGAATTGAGAAGCATCAAGAAAAAGGCAGTAAGTTACCTACAAGGGAGCTCCCATCAAAATACTAGCTGATTTCTCAACAGAAATTTCAGGTGAGAAGGAATTGGCATTAAGTATTCAAAGTGAAAAAAAGCCAGGGCTTAAACAAGACTACTTTAACCAACAAGGCTATCATATAAAATTGAATAAAAAATAAAGAGCTTCTCTGACAAGAAAAGGCTAAGGATGTTTGTTACCACCAAACTAGTGTTACAAGACATGTTAAAAAGCAGAAGAAAAAAAAAGAAAGACAAAGAGGAACATAGTTGAAAGAATAAAATTGACGATAAATAGGTACCTGTCAATAATCAGTTTCAATGTAAATGGTTTAAATGCTCCAACAATCAAAAGACATAAGACTGCAGAATGGATAAGAAAATAAGACTCACATATAAGCTGTCTACAGGAGACCCTACTCAGAATGAAAGATACACACAGACTAATAGTAAAGGGATTGAAAAGATATTTCATGCAAAGCGAAAGGGGGTAGGTTTGAGGGTGGGAGATGGGGATGGGTGGGGCAGAGGATGTGGTGGGGTGAAAATGGAGACAACTGTACTTGAACAACAACAGAAAGAGATTTTTGTTTTCTGACATCTATTATAAAGAAGAAATGTAGGTTACATATTAAGTAGTTATTTCTTATCAATAGTATATTTAAAATTTTGATTATTTACAGATAATTCGAAGGCCTCAAATATTTTATTTCTGTTCATTTTTGGACTCAATATACCTGAAAAGAGACTTCAAGATTTAATAATTGCTAGTTTGATTTCAGAATTTTTGTTGATATACATATTTTTTAAGCATGTGTGGTTTTATTTTGTCTTGTAAAAACCTTGAAAATAGTACAATGTGTACTTATAAAATAGTATAATATAAAATAGTTATACAATAATGTAATACTTTTGTCACTATGATGAGGTTATTGTGCTTTGTATTTCAATTGTGTTTTAAATGGTACATTATTTGGTGGTATGAGAATCTTAATATTCTAAGAGCTTTTCTGGTAAGTTCTTTAGAGTCTCTCAAACAGTGCTCAACTGTGCACAGATTATCAACTTAGACATTTTGAGCAGTCATGATATCTGCCTGGCTAACTCTGATTATAAATAGATCTTGCACTAGATTCACCTTTAAGGAACATAATACTACACCTGATATTATCTTATACATTATTTTATTTGATCTTCACAATGATTTTGGGAAGATATTACTCATACTCCACTAAAGATTATATTTTTATGAGTTAGACAGTCTTAATGTATTTGGGATGCTATAATGAAATGCCATAGAACAGGTGGCTTATAAATAACAAAAATGTATTTCACACAGTTCTGGTGGTTAAGAAGTTTCAGATCAAGATGTCAGCAGATTCTGTGTTAAGGGCTCACCACCTGAATCAAAGATGATTGTCTTCTTACTGGGTTTTCACATATGGGGAGGGAGAAAGAATCTTTCAGGGTTTTCTTATTAAAGGGCACTAATCCCATTTATGAGGACTCTGCCCTCATAAAGTAACCACTTCCTGAAAACCCCACCTCCAAATACATTGAGGATTAGGTTTTGGAATGAATTTTAAGTGCACAAACATTCAGTTGATAGCACTAACTGTTACCTAAATGTGATTTTCTTCTACTTTAATACGTTACCACTGTTAACTTTGTGAAGCAAATTTAAAGAATTTTATTGTCATGGAATACTTTAACAATAGATTGCCCCACAAATAATTATTTGAAAATACCCCCAAATTGTTGATTTATTCTAGGGTAAGTAAATAGGCATGAAAAAGGAAGTGACAGATATTTGATAGATTGTCATAGTTAGGAACTAATTTAAGAGAAGCAGAAAAAAAGACATAGTGAAGTGAAGCAAACCACCATAGAGGAGAACACATGGAAGTGGGTGATTAATGTGGTAATAGAAAAAAAAGATAGAAATGTGTCCTTACAGTTTTAAGCATGTGGAGTCAGTGCTTTTAATATAAAATTTACTTAAAGTAAGTGAGTGAGGCTAGTTCCTAGCTGAGGTTTGATACACACCACTGAATAATTAGCAGAGGCCAAAATGATAGAAAGCACTTTGTGCAAATATGGGTTTTGGGGGTTAGAACACATGAAGGATATATCTAAATCTGAGTGTGTGCAGAAAAGGTGATAGGTGCTAAACAAAAAAAAATTCATGTCTACAGTCATGGATGAGATATGACACACGCAAAATATGGAAAAGAAAATTAGGTAATTAACAAAGGAAGGAATTACTGTTTAATTTTGTCATGTTGTCTTCTGTTAATTTAACTTTAGCCAATATTGTTTGCAAAATAGTACAAGTGAGGAAAAAAGAGCAATGTTTGATCCAGATGTAATAGAAATTATATGCATGTCATATATCAAAGTGTGACATTCACAATGATCAGAATTTGCAAAATTTATGAAGCAGTAGTTAGCAAAAGTCTTAGGGGCCTTACTTTTAAAAAAAGTCAGCTTAAGTAATACTATGTTATAAAGCATGTCATCTGCTCATCATTTCTCCCCCAATTTATAATAAATTATGAAAAGTATAAGTTCAATGAAAAATACATAAAAATGCGTGTAAACATTTACATCTTGTATTTTGGCTAAGTACATTCTTTTCATACAAGTGAACTCTCTGCTAAAAATACAATTAAAAATAAGAAAATAAACAAGATTTTTTCTTTTGTTTAAATTTGTTTATGATTAAGAACTCTGTTCATTCCGTGGCATAATACTAGTTGTTAAATTTCAATTGTTCTTCATTCATTCTTTATATATTTTTCAAGTAGTAATTGACTGCTAACTTTGTGATAAACACTATTTCAGTGTCTGGAAGTATAGTGGTGAATCACAGAGAAAAATCCCAGCCCTCATGGAGCTTACATTCAGATAGCGAGAGACACATACACAAATTAAAATGTAAAATATGTCAGTTAATGATTAGAGAAGGCTAGGAAGAGGAGTAGTGATTGTTTTAATAGGTGGGTGAAGACAAACCTCACTGTTACAGAGACCTTAGTACCGGAGCCTGGAGATGAAGCTATGAACCATGCTGATATTGGATGGGAAGACTTTTAGACAGAGAAACTAGCAAGTTATTTAAGTTAACACTGTGATTAGTTTGGCCGAGGAAAACTGAAGGCCAGTATTGCCAGAGCAAAGTCAGTGAAAGGGATATGGCAGCACATGAAATCACTGAGGTAGTAGAGTTCTCAACATGTAAAGAATAATTTTACTCTGAGTCACATAGAAACCATTAGAGAGCTTTGAAGAGTGGAGTCATATAATTTAACTAATGTTTTTAGAACATCCCTCTAGCAGCTACATTAAGAAGAGACCATGTGTGTATGTGTGGAGGGGGAATGGTAAGGATGAAAATGAGGAGACACAGTAATAGGTTGTTGTAATTGTCTAATAGGCAGAATATGGGACCTGGTTACTAATAATGGTTATGGTAAAAAGTTGTTGGATTCCAGATTTATTTTGAATGTGGATCTCATAGAATTTACTGATAATATATGTATAAAGGAAAGAAAGGCATTGATCTTGCTTCCAAGGTTTTGGTTTGAGGAAATGGGAATGCCATGAAGATAAGCAAGACATAGGGAGATCAAGTCCTGGGTATAATATCTTTGAGATGGCTCTTAGACAGCCAAGTGGAGATGTCAAGTAGATGACTTGATATATAAGTTTGTATTTCAAAAAAAAAGGATCTAGGTTAAAGATATGCATTTTGATGATATCAACATATAGAAACTGGGTAAGACTATCTTGGGAGTGTGTATAGATAACAAAGAGAACATTTAGTGTTAGAGATCAGGAGGAAGAAACAAGGAGACTGAAAATAAAGACTAGAATGATAAAAGGAAATGAGTCTGTGTAATTTCTCAAGCCAGCTGAAGAAAGCATTTCACAAAGGACAATATATGTGTTTTATGAGAAGACTTGATGCCTTGTTGACATCAACAAGTGTTGATAAACATGAGTGTTCCTACCAAGATTTAACTTTAAATACCCATATCTTCACACCTGAGGATTATTTCTAAAATCAGGAAAACATGTTCTGCCCAAGCATGAGCCAGAAATGCTATGAAATCAATATAAACCTTCCACTTAAGAGCCCTTAACCAATGACTACAGGGAGATGGTATATAAATACTCCAGCTCTACATCGATAGGTGAAATTAATGCTGAGGTGTGTGTTTTTACTGGTTTTATGAGTTTCTTTGTGGGACTAAATTCCAGTAATGTCTTAATAATATACTCTTTATTGGCTGGTTTTCTGCTTCTTTTTTATTTTTTATATTTATTCTTTTTATTTTCGTTCAAGTACAGTTGTCTTCATTTTCCTCTCTCTACTACCCCTGGCCACAACCATCCCACCTCCCACCCTCCATCTTACTCCCCCTTTGGCTTTGTCCATGAGTCCCTTATGCATGTTCCTTTTCCCCCCATTATCCCACTCCCTCCTGCCCTCTGGTTACTGCCAGTTTGTTCTTCAGTTCAGTGTCTCTCATTATATTTTGCTTGCTTGTTTTGTTGATTAGGTTCCACTTATAGGTGAGATCATATGGTATTTGTCTTTCACTGCCTGGCTTATTTCACTTAGCATAATGGTCTCCAGAGCCATCCATGCTGTCACAAAGGGTAGGAGCTCCTTCTTTCTTTCTGCTGCATAGTATTCCATTGTGTAAATGTACCATAGTTTTCTGATCCATTTGTTTACTGATGGGCACTTAGGTTGCTTCCAGCACTTGGCTATTATAAACTGTGCTGCTATGAACATTAGGGTGCATAGGTTCTTTTGAATTGTGTTTCAGGGTTCTTAGGGTATAATCCCAGTAATGGAATTGCCAGGTCAAAAGGCAGTTCTATTTTTAGTTTTCTGAGGTAATTTCATACTGTTTTCCACAGTGGCTGCACCAGTTCACATTCCCACCAACAGTGTACTAGGTTCCCTTTTGTCTGCAACCTTGCCAGCACTTGCTGTTTGATTTATTTATGATGGCCATTCTGACTGGTGCGAAGTGGTGTCTCATTGTAGCTTTAATTTGCATCTCTCTGATGGCTAGTGATGCTGAGCATCCTTTCATATGTCTCTGGGCCCTTTGTATGTCCTCCTTGGAGAAGTGTCTGTTCAGTCCTTTGCCCATTTTTTAATTGTGTTTTTTGTCTTCCTTTTCTACACCACTTCCTAGTCACCTATTAGTGTTCCCTACAATGCCTAATAAATACTTGCATTTGAACCCTTGTCTCAGGGTCTGCATTGGGAAAAAAACAAATTAACACTACTGAAAAGTTAGTAAGATGAGGGCCATGTTTGATTTTTGAAGTTAGCATTGATTTTTTTAAGTTAGTATTAGTGGCCTTGAGAAAATTAGTTTTGGTAAAAGGTTTAGGCAACAGTTTTATTAGATTGCTTCTAAGAAGGGAGAAGAGAAAATGAAGTAAAGATATCAATTATACTCTACTCTTTAGGGAGTTTTGTGGTAAAGAGAAACAGATGAGCAGAACAGTAGTTGGAGGGTAATATGGAATTGAGAGTATTTTGGTTTTGTTTTAAAATAAGAAAATTACAGTGTGTTTGTGTGTTGATGGGACTGATCCAATTGAGAGTGGGAAATTATGGTGTAAGAAAAATGAGGGACACTTTATGAAATAATGCACTTGAGTCGACTACAGAGGAAAGAATTGAGTGGATAAATTGTCATATAGCATCATGGCCTGTAGTCCTTTATGAAAAGCAAAAACAAAGACAAACAAACAAGCAAAAAAACAGCATAAGGACACATAGAAATATGTGAAATGCTTTTTCTATTTCTGTTTGCACTCATTTGTGAAAGGGGAGGAGGTATGTATGATATTTGCAGAAAGATGTAAAAAGTATCAAATAGGCATTATGATGAATAAATAGTTTTTATTGTTTTAAACCTGAAATCTGTTTAAATATTTTGATCAGACAGTGAAAGAAAAACTAGTGGACATGGTTCTATGTTTTTTTTTTGTCATTTATATTCAGCTGCAAAATTAGAAGCACAAAGCTGGATTGAAATTTTTTCTATGTTAATATGTTGAAAAGAAAGAAACAGTTAGAAAGAAATGATTAAAATAATGGATCATGAACTATAAGGTGGATAAAGAATGAAAGGAAGAAATTAGTAAAAATGAAGTGGGAGTTGGATTATTAGACTGAAAGTTCCAAGGAGTCATCAACTATTGGAATCAGGAGTCTAGAGGAAGTAAGCTGGAAAGACAGGAGGTAGAGGTCAGGGAAGTGAGATGCCTGCAATTGATATTATAGGGAACAAGTACAATTACTGTCAGTATCATAAATATTTTAGAGTTTCAGGCCATAGGATCTCTGTCACAACTACTCAGTTCTGCTGTTGTATCACTGGGAAGAGTTCCAGACAATAGCTAAACTAGAGGGCATGGTTGTGTTTCAGTAAAATGCATTTATTTAAAAAAATACAATATACAAAGTTTCATGATCGAAGATTAATATGCAAATTAATAAAGTCAATTGCTTTCCTATATAACTGTACCTGTATTTCTAATGGGAAAAAAGGATTAAGTTTTTAAACAGCCTTCTGGAATGAATTAAGTTTGAGATCCGAGGTTCTACTCTACCAGCAAAGAACAAGTGGAATTTGAAATTAATGCCTTATACATTGATACCCCCAAATAGAATACTTAGATATAAATCTAATGAAATATGTGCAAGGTCTATATGAGGAAGAGTACAAAACTCTGATAAAAGATATCAAGAGGATTTGGAAGATGGCAGCTGAGTAGGCTAAAGCTGAGCCCACTTGCTTGTGCACCCAGTATGGATTTTCAGCTGATCTTCCAATAAGTGACCTGACCAATCAATGGAATCTCAGCTGATATGAATTTTTGAAGCCAAGGAGTACAGAAGATACTTTACACCATCTATTAAGAGATTTTATAAGTTGGGGGAAGTGCCCTTTGCGAGGAGCCTGCAGCAGAAGAAGAAACAGACAGAAAATGCAGTTTAGTGGTTCCCTCCCCTCCTGGATTGGGGCCCTGGTCCCAAACAAGGAAACCACCAACCCTAATCGGGAGAGACGTGAAAGGATATACAAAGTCTGGGAGACAGGCTACACAGATAGCAAGCCACACGTCTATAGCTGCAGCTCCAAATGGGAGAGTTCCAGAGAGAAACTTTATCTCCTAAAACTGTGAGAGGCACTGGCAGGCTGTGGATAGCCTGACCAAGAGAGACTATGTGCTTTTTAGGGAACTGGAGCACATGGAGAACCAGCCCAGGGCTCAGTGCTGCAGTGTGGGGGCCAAATAGAGACTCTTTTAAAAGAGAAGCTGAGGCGAGATTCAGCAGGGACACTGCTTGCATGCACATGCAGTGACTCTGCCAACAAAGAAACCAGAGTGAAAATATAGTTTGGGCTCACTGAGTCCAGCTGCACAGGAAGAATAGAAAGGGGCACACTAAAGAGACTGTGGGGCCCAATGGAGCATGACTGGTGAGCAGAGGGCTGTGTAGAGAGGGGAGTTTGGGCCTGAGTCTCCTGTGAGAATGGTAGGCTTGGAACTGGATGGCCAGGAGCTGAACACTGTAGATTTGTTGCAGTCAGGCAGGTCCCCTCACAGGTAGGCATGCCCAACCCCCACCTGTGGGATGGCAGGCTCTGCAAATCAGTTAGGCCAGGCTCAGGAGCCCCCTGCCTAATGGATATCCACAGGGGAAAGAAAGAGAAGCTCTGAAAGGGCTCTTTCTGAACTCCTTTCAAATGCTATGAACTATGCTGGTTCCTCAGGCTCTGATCAACTGAAATCAGAAGAGCAGAGAGATTAGAGACAGGAACAACAAGGGGCATTCAGGACCCAGCCCAGCCTTGGCTCTTATACAGAACTGCCATCAGCACCAGGCAGGAAAGAGCTGTCCCTTTTTCCTCACTGGAAACAAACAGCTATCAACAGAAACTATACATTATTGGAAATAATCTGGGACAGATTAAGACCTGTGGTGCAGGGTGGGGAGGTGAGAAACACTCCCACCATCTCCTCTGAAGATTGAGCAGTGCCCTGTAGGGGTGATCCATGGATTCCACCCTCCTTATTGCACCAGAAGTCCCCTACCGAGGCAGGTGGAGGTGGTACTGGCAGTGCTGTCAGACATTAGATGGACCACGCTTGGGGCTTGTGCTGAGGGAAAGCTAGCAGGGTAGAATAGTGGGGTCCAGCCAAGCCTGAAGGAGACAGCCACAGACTGTGGATCACTTGAAGTCTTGAACAGGCTGCCTAAGGCTAGACTAGGACACCATCTGACATTGCAATGGGTGGATCCAGAAAGAGAAGACAGGGACAAACACTACACTCTGCTGAGATGAATTCCACCATGGTCTTCTTCATTATGTATGTTATTTTTTTCATGCATAGCTTTTTAACATTTTTTCTTTTTCTTCAAGTTTGTTCCTATTATTTCACTATTTTTTAATTTTAGTTTATTTGAAATCTCATATTTTACTACTCTTTTTTCTTTCTCCATTTTGTCTTCTTCCTTCCTCTTCTTATTTTTGTTTTAAATTTTATTTTTTCCCTTTCTACGACTTGTTTCTGTTCTGCACTCCTACTGTTTCTCCTCCATCCAGCCTCTCAAAACCATTTTTTTGCCATTAGTCATCTCACATTCCTTTTTCTTTTCTTATAATATCCTATTATCCACCTTTATTAATTTTTTCTCATTGGTTGTTGATGTGGTGGTTGTTGTTGCATTTCTTCAATTTTATTCCTAGACATTCACTATTTTTGTATTTCAAATCTCAAATTTTACTGTTCCCCTTTTCTATTACATTTTGCCTACCTCCTGCCCTTCCTTCTTCATTTTGAACTTCATTTTTCCACTCTTATCCTGGTTTTCATTCCTCACTCATGATTTCTCTTCCCCCTGTCATCTCAAAATCACTTTTCCTTCCTTTAGACACATCATAGTCATTTTCTCTTTCTCTTTTCCTTCTTATTCCCTTTCTTTCTTATTTCCTTCTTACACGCTTTGCTCATTTGTCATTGATATTGCTGTGGTGGATGTATTTCTTCAATTTTGTTCCTAATTCTTCACTATTTTTTATTTTTTAAAATCTCATATTATGCTCTTTCCTTTTCTTACTCTATTTTACATTCTCCCCTCCTTTTTAAAAATATACAGTGTAAATTGTCTTTTCCTTCTTTCTTCACCTTTGTTTTATTTCCTACTCTTATTATTTCTCTTTACCCTCTCAAAATCATTTTTCTTTCTGTTTGTCATCTTGTATTTGTTTTTCCTTTCTTATAGTAATAGTCCTAATCTCTTTCCACCTTTATTAATATTTGCTCATTTGTTGTGATAGTGTGGTTGTAGATGGGGGTTATTTTTGCAGGTGTGGGTTTTGTTTCCTGGGTTATTTTGTTTCATTCTGGCTGCACCTGTACAACAGTATACAAGATGCTATGGGCAGTATGACTCTCAGTCAGCCAGCTGAGGGAAAAACCCACAACCAAAACCCAATTACAAGAACAGAGGCCACATAAATGGCATAAAAAACATCTTAAGAGCATCCCACTCAGGAGGTTAAGGAGACTATACCACTGAGTCCCACAGGTACCCTACCACAGAAGTCCACTCCATGATAACAGGGAGTCAAAATGGATCAATATAATATGCAGAAACAAACAAAAAGCCACCTAAAATGAGGAGACAATGTACAATCCCCAATCAAAAGGAAAGGAGGAATCTCTAGAAAGAGTGCTAAATGAAATTGTGGCAAGCAATCTATGAGACATAGAGTTCAAAATAATGGTTATAAGGATGCTCAAGGAGCTCAGAGAGAATTATAAGGAACTCTATGGAACCTATAAGGAATTTACTGTGTATTACATTAGTATGAAAAAGGACATACAGACTATGAGTGAAAGCCAGTGGAAAATGAAGAATACAATATCTGAAATGAAGAATCCACTAACTTGAGCAACAAGTTAGTGGATAAAATTCAAGAGTATTTAATAATAAAAAAGGAAGGAAAAAAGAAAAAAATAACTAAAAGAAATTAAAAGCAGGATAGATGAAATAGTGAGCTGGAGGACAAAAAAGGAAAAAAATATACAGACAGAGAAACAAAAGGAAAAAATGATTTAAAAAGAGTGAAGATCATTTCTGGGGGTGACAGGATAACATGAAGTGTAATAATATTCATACCATATGGATACAAGAAGGAGAAGAAAAGGAACAAGAGATAGGAGACCTATTTGAAAAAGTGACAGAAAATTTCCTTAACTTGGTGAGGGAAAAAGTCATGCAAGTCCAGGAAGCACAGAGGACCCCAATGAAGATGAATGCAGAGAGATCCACCTCTAGACACATTATATTTAAAATGGCAAAGTTTAAATACAAGGAGAAAATCTTAAAGTCAGCAAGGGAGAATGAGCTAGTAGGGAGTTCCAATAAGGCTGCTAGCTCATTTCTCAACAGAAACATTACAAGTCATAAAGGAATGGCATGAAATATTCCAAGTAATGAAAAACAAAGCCCTGCAACCAAGACTACTTTTCCCAGCAAAGCTCTCATTTAAAATGCTAGGTAAAATAAGAAGCTTCCCAGACAAAAAAAGGCTAAACAAGTACATCTCCACCAAACCAGCATTGCAAGAGATGCTAAAGAGACTGCTTTAAAAAGATAAAGCGAGAGGGGGGAGAGAGAGAGAGAGAGAGAGAGAGAGAGAGAGAGAGAGAGAGAGAGAAGGAGGGAGGGAGAGAACACAGGTACAAAGGGAAAAATTGGCAATGAATAAGTATCTATTGATAATAATCTTTTTAAAAATTATTTTATTGTTGTTCAATTACAATTGTCTACATTTCTCACCCTCCACTTCAATAATGATCTTAAATGTAAGTGGATTAAATGCTCTAATAAAAAGACATAGGGTAACTCAATGGATAAGACCCACATATATGCTGCCTGTAACAAAAGATTGAGAACAAAAGATTTACACAGTCCAAAAGTGAAGGGCTGGAAAAAAATATTCCAAGCAAACAGACATGAAAAAAATCTGGGATAGCAATACTTATATCAAACAAAAGAGACTTTAAAATAAAAGGCATAACCGCAGACAAAGAAGGTCACTACACAATATTTAAGGTAGTAGTCCAACAAGAAGATATAACCCTTGTAAACATATACATTCCCAAAATAGGGGAACCTAAATATATGGGGAAATTTTGGAGAACTTCAAGAAAGATATGGACAGCAACAGTCATCATAGGGGATTTTAACAATGGAGAGATCTTCCAAACAAAATATCAACAATGATATTGTGACATTGAATGATGCTCCAGATCAAATGGATTTAATTGATATATACAGAACATTTTGCCCCAAAAAAGAATATACATTCTTTTCAAATGCTCATGGAACACTTTCAAAGGTAGCCCACACAGTAAGACACAAAACAAGTTTCAAACAATTCAAGAAAATTTAAATCATATCAAGCATCTTCTTGGATCCTAATGGCTTGAAACTAGAAACCAACCTCAAGGAAAAAACTCAAAGATATTCAAATTCATGAAGACTGAATAACATGTTATTAAATAATGAATGGGTTAACAATGAGATCAAGGAAGAAATCAAAAGTATCTCAAAACAAATGAAAATGCACACACAACAACCCAAACCTATGGGACACAGCAAAGGCAATCCAGAGAGGGAAGTTCATAGCAATACAAGCCTACCTTAAAAAGATAGAAAAATCTCAAATAAACAACCTAACCCTACATCTATAAGAACTAGAGGAACAACAACAAACATAGCTCAAAGTGAGTAGAAGGAAGGAAATAATCAAGATCAGAGCAGAATTAAATGACAGAAACTAAAAAAAAATATTCAAAGGATCAATGAATCCATGAGCTGGTTCTTTGAAAAGATAAACAAATTGACAAAACTTTAATCAGACTGATCAAGAAAAAACAGGACCTAAATAAATAAAATCAGAAATGAAAGAGGAGGTGTTACAACCGATATGATAGAAATACAAAGGAATATAAGAAATTACTATGAACAACTCTAGGCCAAGAAACTGGACAACCAGGGCAAAATGGACAAATTTCTAGAAACATAACCTTCCAAAACTGAATTAAGAAAAAGTAGATAGCCTGAATAGATCAAAAACAACTAATGAAACTGAAGCAGTAATCAATAAACTGGATTATAGGGGAGTCCAAGATGGCGGCGTGGTAGGACGCAGCAGATTCTACTCTCCCACAACCAGGAAAAAAATCCTAGTCATTCTAGGTAGGAACAGAGCAAAGAGCCAACATTATCACGTCATAAATGAAAATAGGAGATTGCAAATTGTAG
>CM052541.1:59607977-59633193 GCA_028533065.1 Trachops cirrhosus
AAACTAGGGGTGTTGGAAAGGGGAGGGAGGAGGGGAGGAATGGGTGGGTGGACTGGAATGGGAATAAAGGATAGAAACTGTAGTGAATAAACTAAAATAAAAAATTAAAAAAAATAAAATATGGACAAAACAAAAAAAATAAACTGGATTATAGACTAAGAATTCTGAATTGCCAATTCAAAAGAACTTATCCACTACTATGTTCATAGAAACCAAGTGCTGGAAACAGCTTATATCCCCGTCAGTAGATGAGTGGATCAAAAACTGTGGTACATTTACACAATGGAATAATACGCAACAGAAAGAAAGAAGGAACTTGTACCTTTTGCGATGGAACTGAATATTATGCTAAGTGAAATGAGGCAGGTAGTAAAAGATAAATGCCATATGATTTCACCTATAAGAGGAACCTAATGAACAAAATAAACTAATGAACAAAATAGAACCAGAGACATGGAAATATGGAACAGACTGACAGTAACCAGAAGGGAGGGGGAGGGGATAATAATGGAAAGAAGGGTAAGGGACTAGTGAAAGAACATCTGTGAATGACCCATGGACATGGACAAGTTTGGGATTGACTGTGGAAGCTGGGGGTGGCTGGGCAGATGAGGACAGGGGAAAATTGAGTCAGCTGTAATAGAATAAGAGTATAAAATAAAAATGGAAAAAAGATATCAAGGAAGAATTAACTAAATAGAGAGGTATTTTATGTTTGTGGATAGAAAGGCACTATAGTCAAGATGTCAGTTCTTCCTAACTTGTTCAACAGTTCAACCCCAGTGAAAACCCTATCAAGTTATTTAGTAGATATCAACAACTTGATTTTAAGAATTATATGGAGGAGCAAAAGACCCATGATAGCCAACACTGTTGTGTTGTAGAAATACAAATTTAGAGGACTGACATTACACAACTGCAAGGCTTACTATCAAGTTACACTAATTAAGAGAGTGTGGTGCTGTCAAAACAATAGAAAAATAGGTCAGTGGAGCAGAATAAAAAACACAGGAATAGACCCACACAAACATAGTCAACCCACCTTTGACAAAAGAACAAAAGGAATACAATAAAGCAAAGATAACCCTTTCAACAAATGGTTCTGAAGCAACCAGAAATCTCATGCAAAAAAAAATCCAGACACAAACTTACACCATTCACAAAAATTAACTCAAAATTAATCATAGACCTAAATATAGAACATAAAACTATAAAACTCTTGCAAGTTAATATAGGTGAAAACCTAGATGACCTTGGATTCAGTGATGACTTTTTATATACTACTCTAAAGGCATAAACCATAAAAGAAATAACTGATAAGCTGGACTTCAGTAAAAATAAAAACTTCTATGTGAAAGACAATGTCAAAAGAATGAGAAAAATGCTACAGCCTGGGAGAAAATGTTTGCAAAAGACATGTAAGTCCCTAGTAAGGGACTTTATCCAAAATATACACAAAACAATTAAAACTCAATAATATGAAAACAAGCAATCCAGTTAAAAAATGGACCAAAGACCTGAGAAGATACCTCACTAAAAGAAGATATATAAATAACAAGAGAGCATATAGAAATGTTCACCTTCATATATCATTAGGGAAGTGCAACTTCCAACAATGAGATATCACTATGCACCTATGAGAAGGGCCAAAATGCAGAACACTAATGAGAATGTGGAGCAATAGGAACTCTCATTTATCACTGGTGGGTATGCAAAATGGTACAGTCACTTTGGAAGGGAGTTTAGCAGTTCTTATAAAATTAAATTTCCTCTTACTATAGGATCCAGCAATAGCACTCCTTGGCATTTACTTAAATGAGGTGAAAGTGTATGTTCACACAAAAACCTGAATACAAATATTTATAGTATCTTTATTAATAATGGCTAAAACTTAGAAGGAACCAAAAGGTCCTGCAGAAGTAGAAAGGATAAGTAAATTACAATACATCCAAATAATGAAATATTTTTCTGCACTAAAAAATGAGTGATCAAGTCATGAAAAGACAAGGATGAAACTTAAGTGCATATTACTAGATGAAAGAAACCAATCTGAACGTGTTACATACTACATAATTTTAGCTACGTGACATTCTGGAGAAAGCAAAATTATGAAGACAATAAAAAGACTAGTGGCTGCTAGGGATTAGGGGTGAAGTAGGGTTGGATAGGCAGAGCAGAAAGGACTTTTAGAGCAGTGAAACTATTCTGTACAATACTACAGTGGTGAATGCTTGTCACCATACATATGTCAAAACTCATATAATGCAGTATTACACCAAGAGGAAACCCTATGTAAACTATGAAGTGGATGAAAATTGGTATGTCAATGTAGGTTCATTGGAACAAATGTATCACACTGGTGAGAAATGTTGATAGTGGGAGAGGCTGTGCATATGTGGTGAGAGGAGGTGTATGTATGGTAAATTTCTGTATCTTTTGCTTAATTTTTCTGTGAGACTAAAACTGCTCTTAAAAATAGTTTATTAAAAGAAAAACAAGTGGCTGGCCTATGGGCATAATTTCCCAGTTCCTGGCCTATGCTATGTCCATGAGACCGAGTTGCTGCAGTAGGATGGAAAACAAGACTGTTGAAGGAGAAGTCAAGTAATGAAGTACCTGCCCGTGAAAGCTGATGTTGGACAACTAGAGACAGAACTCAGAAATATCACCACAATAGCTCACCTGTGGGCAATCTTTATGCTTGCTGCAGGAAGATAACCAGAGACAGTCAAACTGCAGCACAAGGGAATCTATCAGACTATAACTATACCTTCAATACATCTGAAGATGATTTGAGATAGACATCTAGAAATCTTCTTGGCTGCCTGTCTTCAGAACTCAGAAACAAAAATTATAGTCTGCTCCAGTGATTAACCTTTGCTTTTATTTTGTTCCCACAGAGATACCTCCTACTAAATACCTGACTGCTTGAACCATAGGCTTAACTTCAGGAGCACGCCAGCATCACCTCCTCCTAAAATGAGACACATCTGTTTAACTTAATTGAACTTTTCTCAAGACTGATAATAGAATGGTCCATCAGCCTAGTTTTGGAATATGAAACTTCCAAGGAAGTTTCAGAGAAGAGAACTATGGGGGTTCAGAACAAGACATCCCACAATATGCCTCAATGGTATGCAGATTATTTTGAACTGAGGGCAATTTTAGTTAAGGCTCAAGAGAAATTTTTCTTCTCCCTTCAACTACCTAGAACTTGAATTAGGAGCCTTGCCCATAATAACAGAATATCCTGATAAACTCTTTTTGACATCTGCCTTTCTTATCATTCTGAAATGATCCTCAGAAACCCCCAAGGTGCATTAATTTGTCCTTACTCAGAATGTCTTACATACTTTCATTTCCCTTTTTATCCCTGAACTTTTCCTGCATGTGAGGGTTTCTGACTCTCTAATGTACGTGGATTTTCCATACATATGTATGTGATAAATTTGGTTGTCTTCTCTTGCAAAAAAACAAAGGAAGGAAGGAATGAAGGAAGGAAGGAAAGGAGCATCTGAGTGTTGAAAGAGCCATTAATATGGACATTACTCAGACACATGAAAGCAATGCTGGAAGAGTGACAATAAGTCTAGAGTTCAAGTGTTTAAGAAATGAAGGGGAGTGAGTCCGGTGTTTGTAACTGACTGCACAAACTTGTGATAGAACAATTCTAGTTGTTTTTTTTAAAAATATAAAACAAAGAGTTCCCAGTTCTGAATTTGGATTCAGAAGTTCTGAATATCTGAATTTGAGTATTATTTTTTAAGTGACATAAAATGGCAGAAAGTGTTTTGTTAAAAATTAAATAACCATGAAATCACAACCAAGAAACCAAACTTATCTTAAAGCAGAATGCTGAATAGTTATGAATTATTATTCTTATACTAGATAAGACTTCCTCTGTCTATGGCACCCACATCCATGAAATCATTCTGATTAACTTTGGTAAACTGTTGTCAGACTTGTCTGGGAATACACTGTTTTGGATGCATTCAGTGTTAATTCTTAATATGCAATTTACGTGGTTATTTTTGTTTGATTTAATGTTAATTTTACTTTTACTTGGTTAAATTTGAAGATCTGCTATATAAAATAATTTTTTAAAACCCTAACTAAACTAACCTCCTCTCTGTGTTAGGTAATATGCTTGCATCTCACTGCTCCATCAGGATCTGGTTGATTGGCTGACAATGTACGTCTCTTTTACAGCTTCTGACATACAGAAACGTGGCTTCTTTCTAAGATAAAGTCAGCTATTTCTGGTTAGGTACTGTGAGGGCAGAAAAAGGACAAGAGCTACTTAGAGGAGCTTTTGTTTCCAAATGATTACTCATAACCGTGGACTGTAACATTAAGATGCCTGCGATTATAGATTAATCTTTTTATCAGCGTGCATTCTTTTGTCCATCCATCACTTCACTACTGTTTAAGTTCTTGATATTCTTTGTGAGAATCACATCACAATCTCTCGATATTGTAGCTTGGTAAATTACTTTTCCAGAATTTAAGTGAAAGCAATTATAAATAAATACACAGTTTTCTAGTATTTCTCACTTAGATGTCTATATTTTGACTAAATTTACTCACTTTAACCTTTCAAAGAAAGTCTAAGAGTTCTTATTTTTTTCATACATATTTTTAGTACTCAGTTGACATTCTGACTTACCAAAAGGACATCACCATTTTTTCCTAAAGTGCATCTGTTCAAAATCAAAAGAAAAAAAGAGTAAAAGCTTTCATTTTTTTCCTTTTCACTATTTTTTCTTTATTTTAAGGAGTTTGGCAATCATAATTTCATAGGTGATTCATAAAGCTCTTAAATTCCATAATTCCATAAGCTGGACCCACAATGTACCAAATGCTGGTACATTATTACAATATACCAGCTGTGCTAACAAAAAAATGCCACCCAATATCAAAATAGTCATTGCTTTTTCATCACACATATTCAAACCCTATCTAATTGAGTACCTCTCCCATTAATACAATACTGTACTGCCCTGTGCTTTTTACAAGGTGCTCCTGTCCCATTGAGGCTGGGGTAGGCTCTTGGAGGAGGGTTTTCAGGGCCCTTCCTGTATATAGCCACATACACATTTTTGGGTCCTCCTCTGACCAGTATACCGACTAGGTGTCTGCCTAAGATTTCAAAAACTTTCAAGAGTTATTTTCTTTTTTGGAAGGCAGATTTTTGGTAAATATTTTTAATTAAAAATTCTTTTGCCTTTTAAAATTATCTGTTTCTTATTACCTAGTAAAAGATATTTCACTATTCATTTACTATTCATTTAGAATGAGGATGACATAATATGTGGAAATACATGTGCTCTTTTTTATACAAAAGAATGCTTTTGCTGCTATTTATAAAAAGGAATGTACTTATTTTAATTTTCATAACTGAGACAGGACTTTAAGAAAGAAAACTCTACCTCTATGGTGTGTGTATGTGTGTGTGTGTGCATACATATGTGTGTTCAAGGACATCACAATCATCACAGATATAAATTCTTTGGTTATGATGATGAGCCCACATGTCTGTCCTTGAAGAACAGAATTATTGGCACACAGAAGCTTCTAAATGACTGGTTCAAAGATTTTTAAATGATATCTATAGTGATTTGAAAGAAAATTGCTTAATAGACAAAAAACTATGGTAAATATGAGTTTCACATTACTTGTTGCAAGTCCCTAACTCAATCACTAGCTGTGGCTCCTGGTGTGCTACTCAGGGGTGTCCTGTGTCACGGTGTCTGTCTGACTGGGACTATGCACAGGAGGTGGAGAGCTTGGGGTCTGCCTATGGGAAACAGGCTATTGCAGTCCAACATTTCTCAGCAACTGCTCCATCAAATAGAGATTGCTGGATAAATCAATAAGGGAAGAGTATACACTGGATCACAGAGGACAAGCATTGACCTCATGCTCATTGTTTCAATTACCTGTTATTTGGGAAAATGATATATTAAAGCAAATGTGACATATATGGTAAGACTTGAGGTTAAGATAGATGTTCTAAAATGTACAGTATTTACTATTTAGTTATATTAGTATTTAGTATTTAGCATCATGATTTAACTACTGAGAATAAATTTGCATTTTACACAATCCAGAATATGTAGAGGAGAAAGAATAATGATTAGAGTTACACCTTATGTCTCTTTTTATTTGAGGATGCTATCTTTCTTTGATATTTTTAGTGTGGAGCAAAAGTAGGTTTATAGTTGTTTGTATGAGAAAACAGTACAATAATTAATAAAAATAATACAAGAATAAACTCTGTTTCACATACTCACCACTGGAAACCTACTTTTGCTCCACCTTGTATATTAAGGGAAAGCAAGGTACCTTTTTAGTCTTCATTAGGGAGTTATTTGGAAAATTAGGAAGGTGAATTTATTTACTTTTTTATTTTTATTGAAAGCACCTGGTAGGTGCTAGGATGGCAAAAGATACAATGAAGTATAACAAGAACTTTACTGTGGAGTTAGGTCTCAATGTTAGGAAATTTATCATATTATATATAACACTTTTGCAGATTTGTGATAAAAGGAGCATATGAGAAGTTCTGACAAGCTCTGAGGAAAATATATCTCTTTAACTTTGTTGAAAATTCCATTTCCCAAGAATTCTTTCTTTGTAAAACAACTATTAATTTTTCCAGCAAGCTATATATATTTGATGGAACCAGCTTTGGGAAATGGGCTGTAGTAGCCTCTTTACTTTAGTTTAAACTCAGTTTACTTACTCAATTTAAACCAAAGGTTTTATTACTTTGTCTGAGATTTCTGATTAAGACTTTGTACAATTTGAAACATTTGTCAGATGTACAGAAGGGATTTAAGTTGTTAGTAAGTTCCTATCTTCCCTCACAACTACTGAGAATATTCATAGTGATGTTGTAGGGCCACCATGTTACCATGGTAACCCATTAGCGATTTGGAGGAAGACAAGGCATTTCCAAACCCCAATATCAAAATGCATATGTACTGCACAACTTGGCCCAAAACTCCAATTTGTCCTGCTCTGATGGGCACAATTGTAGAATTTTTATTTTTTTGTCAAGGTGACTTGAAACATAGAACAAACATATTTTATTCAGCAAAAATATTTAAAACAGCTTTCACCCTTGGAAGCAGAATACCCAGTATCTCTCATCCAATTACTGAAAAATCTTATAACTGATTTCAATGTTTTCATCCACACCCATGCCCCAAGAGACTTTATAAAGCAACTTAGACCACTTATTCCTCTATTCACAATCCTCACAGGGCTTCTATTTCAGAGAAAAATAGCCAACATCCTCACGATATTTGACAAGGCCCTGTTTCTAAAATCTTTGTCCCATCTCATTTCCTACATCTCTCCTCCTCACTCTTTTATATAGTCACACTGACCTTCCTGCTTTATATTCTCCCCTAATGAAATGGTCTTCCTTCAAAATAATTCGTGGTTAACTTCCTCACATCTCTAAAGTTGTTGATCAAATATTAGTTTCTCAATAAGACCTACGGTGACCAACTATTTAAATTTGCAACTCCTTCCAAAACATTTAATCCTCCTTATCCTGCTTATTTTTTTAGCATATATTATTTTCTAAAATACTGCATAACTTATTACATCTATGTTTATCATCTCTCTACCTAGCTAGAATTTAAATTGAGTGAGGCCAAGGATTTTCACATGTTTGCTTGTTTTTTTTTTTGTTGTTGTTGTTCATTATTGTATCCTGAGCACCTGGAACATTGCTGGAACATAACACAGGGTTAATTAATAAGTATCTGTTGGCCAAATGAGTGAATGAATGGGAAAAAGAATCAAAAGAAAATAGTTCCCATTTTTTGATAAAAAATTATCAATTGATCAATTGAAATCTTTCTTGATAAAAAAAAATCTAGTGGTTTACAAGATAGAATAACCCAGTTTTATTTGAACTAATTGTTTCATTGGGTTTTGTTTTAGACAAATAATATAGTTATAAGATTATCACAATCTAATTCATTACATAGTTAAAATATATTTTAATATTCACTGCTGATTTTGAGTTGTGTTTTTTAATCTCATGCCAGTACTTGACATCTAGATAAATGCTGTATGAAACCAATATTCTTCTTTTTTGGCTTGGGCAGAACATATCACATTAGCCTTCTTTAGTTATAACTAAAGCCAAGATTTCAATAGGCAGAAGGAGACATGTGTTTCATACAAGTGGAGTCATAGAAGTTTTCATACTATATATTTTCTCTATTTTTTTCCAAATGTTGTTTGCAAAGCAGCAGAGAGAAAACTCTAGTACTGCTTGTGATGGCAGGTTGCCCATGGGGCAAAGGTTGGGAGAGGCAGGCTCCAGGTGGAAATCACATGTTCTCAGAGGAAGATTCGAGGACTCTCAACAACAGCTGTGGGGTGAGGGAGGTTAGAGAGCTGGCAAACTCAGCAAATAAAATAAAATAAAATAAAATAAAATAAAATAAAATAAAATAAAATAAAATAAATAAAAATAACTTTGTGCCAGATTTGCACAACTATGACCACAATTGATAATCCTTTTTTAGGAACTACTAGCTAGTTGCTTCCTAGAGCACCCTGGAAGGAGTCACATTATACAGGAAAAAATAGAAATGTCAGAGTCTTATTTAGAAGTTCTCTACTCATTGCTTTACTTTTGTCCCTTTATTTATTTTTTTACTTTTATTTTTTTGCAGTTTATTTATGTATTTGTTTATTTTGAATTGTTCAAGTACAGTTTTCTGCCTTCCCCCCACCACAGCCCAACCCCCCCAGCCCTCTCCACATCCCTCCCATTTTCCAACCCCCACCCCCCCATTATTGTCCATGTGTCTTTTATAATTGTTCCTGCAAATCCTTCACCCTTTTCCCCTGAAATTCCGTCCCCACTCCCCTCTGGTCACTGTCAGCCTGCTCTCAATTTCAGTGTCTTTGGCTATATTTTGCTTGTTTGTTTGTTTTGTTGATTACATTCTGTTAAAGGTGAGATCATATGGTGCTTGTCTTTCACCACCTGGCTTATTTCGCTTAGCATAATGCTTTCCAGTTCCATCCGTGGTGTCTAAAAGGGTTGGAGCTCCTTTTTTTTTCTTTCTGCTGCATAGAATTCCATTGTGTAAATGTACCATAGTTTTTTGATCCATTCATTTACTGATACGAACCTAGGTTGCTTCCAGCTCTTAGCTATTGTAAATTGTGCTGCTATGAACATTGGGGTGCATACGTTCTTTTGGATTGGTGTTTCAGGGTTCTTAGGATAGAATCCTAGCAGTGGAATGTCTGTGTCAAAAGGCAGATCCATTTTTAGTTTTCTTAGAAAATTGCATATTGTTTTCCATAGTGATTGCACTTGTTTGCAATCCCACCAACAGTGCACTAGGGTTCCCTTTTCTCTACAACCTCTCCAACACTTGTTGTTTGTTGCTTTGTTTATGATGACCATTCTGATCAGTGTGAGGTGGTATCTCATTGTGGTTTTAATTTTCATCCCTCTGATAGCTAGCAATACTGAGGACCTTTTCATGTGTCTCTGGAACCTCTGTATGTCCTCCTTAGAGAAATATCTGTTATCCAAACTGTATTACAAGGCCATTGTAATACAAACAGCCTGGTACTGGCATGAAAACAGACAGATAGACCAATGGAACAGAACAGAGAGCCCAGACATAAACCCAAGTCTCCATGGTCAATTAATTTTTGACAAAGGGGGCAGCAGCATAAAATGGAGTAAAAATAGCCTCTTCAACAAATGGTGTTGGGAGAGCTGGACAGCTTACATGCAAAAAAGTGAAACTCAAGCACCAACTTACACCATACGCAAAAATAAATTCAAGGTGGATAAAAGATTTAAATATAAGTCATGACACCATTAAAGTCCTAAAGGAGAACATAGGTAGGAAAGTCTCAGATATTTCACACAGAAACATTTCCACTGATATGTCCCCTAGAGCAAGGGACATAAAGGAAAGAATGAACAAATGGGATCTCATCAAAATAAAAAAAAGCTTCTGCACAGCTAAAGAAAAAAGTATTAAAGTTAAAAGAGAACCAACCATATGGGAAAACATATTTGCCAATGATACCTCAGACAAGGGTTTAATCTCCAAAATATATAAAGAACTCACACAACTCCACTCTAAAAAGACAAACAACTCAATTTAAAAAAGGGCGAAGGACTTGAACTGTTGTCGCTTTAAATGATACTTTTTTACTTCATTCATTGACTGCATGATAACAACTTCTGGCCTTCTTCATGCAAAACAGTAAATCTAAATTCTAAGTAAAGAACAATTTTTAGATAGTGACTCATTTCTCTTGCTTTTGCACTTGAAAATCTACCAGCTTTAAATAACCCAAGAAGATAGGTCAATAGATATCCAAGTTACCTCTTCCCCAACATACTGAAGATGTAATTACCTATATTTCTGATCTGTCAGTCCAATTGTCACTCCTCAGCTACCTTAGGAATATCTTTCTTTTCCAACGTGTTTTTTTAAACCTTGACAAAAAGGATATTTATTTGACTGTAAAGGTCTAAAGCCTATAATTATATATTTTAATCTGTAGGTTAATTTAAAAATATTAATTAAAAGTATCCTTCTAAAAACAAAACAAAATTTTATCAATAATTTTAACTTTTTTGAACTTTTATATATTTTGCAATTTTTTTTGCATTGGGGATAACTACATAGTCAAAAATATCCTTAATAAACATTAATGAAAAGTTATGTTATTTATTAGTGCAGTAATATTTTTTAATTTCAGACTATTCTCTAAGCTGTGGACCACTAATTTATTTTGTTTTTCTACTTACAGCTGCTTATGGCATTTGTTTCTCTCTTTTTTATTTTGAAATATCAATACTATTATTATATTTCCTTATACACTATTATATAGATATTATAAAGGTAATAATTGCCAAAAATTTAAAAAAGTGTATATTTGGAAACAAATCCAAAAATATTTAATATAAAAAATGTTCTCTAATTTTCCAATGCTAAGATGATAATCATTTACACTTTACTGTATATACTTGACTTTTCTCCAAATATGTGTATTTACTGTATAATTGTGTATAAACACAGCCTGGCACACAGACATATTTAAAAAAGGGGGGGCATAATTTACATACTGTTTTGTGATCTATTCTTTAAATATATAGTATGCACATCCATTGAATAAATGTACTAGAAATTATTTATTATTAAAATATTAAACTATTTTCAATTTTTTATTGCAATGGACATACTATTACACACATATTTTATACTTGTAAATTAATTCCTAGTATTTGATATTGAAATTTGAACAAATACATAGTATAATGCCATCTAATAAGTTTATATAACTTTTTTACATTTTTAATTCCCATAAAAGTGAAATGTTTGAAAATTTCCTTTTCATGCTCAAAATTTCCTCTCTTTGTATATGATAATAACAGTCTTGATGGAAAGAATCAGAATTATTAGACTAATAAGAGAAATGTCTAATACCATTAAGCACTATACTGCATTTTCCTGGTGCCTAGTTTGTAGTGGTCAAAGACAGCTAATCAGGTATAATTAAATTCCATTGCTATGTGCCTTGTCATTCTCTTCTGAATTAATTATTGGTCAAGTTATTTTTGTTTCCAGAAAATGTTATTTTGTGCATCTTTCAGAAACTATATAGTATGGTTGTTTTCCTCCCTGAAAATTTAAACTATTTCTTGTCATTTTGCAGTAAAATGTAACTAGAAATGTAATAAACTACTATGAGGAAAACCTAAAAGAAACTCATAGAACATATTCCCACACTATCTACAACATATTATGAAAGGAACGAGGAGCTATCTAAATTCAATCTAAGATCTGCAACAGATTAGCCATCAAGGAGGGACTAGTCTCCATCTGTCTGATACTCAGTTTCCTCATTTGCTAAGTTTCATTTACCCTGTCAACTTTCAAGGTCATTGTGTGGATAATAGGAAGTAACCCATACTGATAGTTTTTGGACAACATCAAGAGCAACTTTACACAGGGCATGTCACTGACTCATGGTCAAAGTCTCAAGGAGAATTTTCACTTGATGGTTTCAATTGAAGAGAATTTAGTTAAATCACTCTTTACAGAGGTATTTATGGACAGGATGAAAGAAGCAGAAAGGCTTATGGAGACTGCCCAAAACTAACAACAGCATGAAAGCATTATGATGATATCAGTCATTATAGACTAGGTCAGTGATTCTAATAGTTTGGTCCCTGAACTTATAACATCAGTATCACTTGTTAAAAATGCAGATTCTCAGGTTTTATAACCTAGACCCACTGAATCAGAACCTCTGGGTGTGGGGTAATAGTCTAGGGGAATCTGATAGAAGCTAATAATTAATCACTGTGCTAGGTTGTGCTATGGTAATAGATAACTCCAGATAATAGATCCCAAAACATTTGATTTTAGCTTGTGCTGCATGCTCACGTTGGACATGTTTATTGGGTCAGTTGCAGCTGTTTTTGTCTTCCTTCTAGGGCCTAGGATGATGCTGTAACTCTTGTTGACAATATTGGTTGTGATCACAGCAGAGGGGAATAAGAATATTGTGAAGGCTGGTTGAGAAGTGACACAAATAATTTTAATCTTTATTGCCCAAAGTTGGCCATGTGGTCAGGCCCAAAATAACACATCAGGACATGTATTTCATCTATAGTTAAGTGTCCTGAATATGGGTGAAAAATAATACCATCTACATCACCACTCCCAGGCAAAGAAAAAAGTCATGGAAGGAGACAGAGTTACTGGAGGTCAGGCTAATCTGGAGCCATACCAGAGGGCTATGCAGCAGGAGAGGAAATATGGAGGTGGTGGGGAGGTATAGCCATTAATAAAAAGAGGCACAGAACAAAGACCTCCGCACTTCTCATGTGCTGCACAGGTCAGTCTACTGCAGTATGGAAAAGGGAAGAAAAGTGTAGAGCCTGGATCTGGGGGTGGTGGTAATACCAGTTTTCAAGTTATTATCATCAGTGACTTGATTTACACGCTGTCTAGTTGTCTGCATCCTCATGTCTCTCCTTTAGTCTAGGGATGTGAAAGTTGACTGTACATGAAAGTTTGTATTTCTATATTATGCATCCTACTGTATAAAGGCTTGATGTTCTTGCGAGTTAATTATAATTCTAATTATCTTGAATTTCATCAATGTTTATTTCTTAATCAATATAGTTTATTTACCACTGTCATCAATGTCAGACAACTTTGCCTCAATAAATCTGGATGAAAATGATGATTAGGTGACAGTGCACCCTTCCTAAAGCAAAGACAACCTCCACAAGGAATGACAAAATAAAGAATGGTGAGGTGAAAATTTCTTCAACTGAGAGTCAGGGACCTTAATTCTAACCTTTGGTCTGCTGTAAGCAGGCCATATAATTGTGAAAAAACTCAGTTTATGTATAATAAAAATAAGTTTGGTTTAAATAAACCTCTGGAATTCCTTTTAGTAACATAATACAATGTTTTAAAGTCACATTTGCTTTATTATTGAATGGATATTTTTTTAAATGGAAGAAAGATAGAGATGGCTGCCACTAGTTACTCCTTTTCACTAATAAAATTTATGTGTTATACAATGACCAGTGTTAATTTATCTTTAAAAGTTTCGGTCCCACGAAAGCTTAATATACATATGGTTAGTTCCAAGCAAATACGGTATTTGTTGATTTGTGGATTGGTGGTAAAATTCTCTTGGAAACTGCAAGATAGCGAACCATGATAACCTTGTGAGGTTTGCTTTTTAACCTCTGTATCGAAGAACATAAAGAGTGCCAGAGAAATTAGGTATATTGAATTAGTTTGTACAGCTAGTATGAAGCAACACTAGGATTTGTGTGGTCTTGGCCAAGCTGTTTAATCTTTTTGAGACTCAGTTTACTCATCTTTAAAACCAAGACTATAACACAAATAACAGAGTGATTTTGAAGCAAAGGGAGATGTAATATGCATGATCCTCAAAGAAGTAGCTAACATATAGCAGGTTGCATTAATAAATATTATTATTTCCTCTTACCTCCTTCTGTTTCTCCAAAGCAGCTACTCCAATACTTTGTGTATAACAGGAGCTTAATATATAACTGATGCTTGCTTGATGGGACCTAACATATCTGAATCAGCTACTGCTATTTACTAGTTCCTGAATGAACATCCTGATTGAGATATTTGTGACATTCCTAGTCACGTTTATTTTTGTTGGCCATGGTTTTTAAAAACTTGACTGTTTGGAGTCCAGGTTTGCATATTGACTTTGGCAGTTATTAGCTATGTGATCTTTGCCTCACCATGTCTTGGTTTCCCCATATGTAAAACAAGTATGTAAATGGATGATGATGACAGTGGTAACTTTCTTATAGATTTGTGTGTGTGTGTGTGTGTGAAGATTGAAGAAATGAATACCTATAAACACTTACATTAATGCCTGGCACAGAGTCAATACTGAAAAACGGTGAGCTTTTGTTACTCTTCTGTCTTAAAGCAGGTACTCACATTGTTTGATAAATGCCTTTCTCCCAACACACACACACACACACACACACACACACACACACACACACACACACACACCTTCTCTATAAATACTCAATATATCCCTCCTGAGAATGACTTTCAGAAGAACAGTATCAATATGTCAGGTTTCCAAATGACACTTTATAAATGGGCACCAAAAATTCTCTTAAGCAAAAGAGAGAGAATCAAATACCAAAAACTAATTAAATAATGTGAAGGATAAAATACTGACACAATCAGGTGACAGAAAATGAGGGCCAAGATAACGTTTTCAGCTGTACACTCTGATGCCCTTTTCCCCCTTATAACGGGGTGAGTTAAGGTGGAGTGTCATCCTTAACTTTGAATTTTGCTGCTTTTGTCAGTTGTGTCACAACCTTAACATTATTTAAATGTACATTTTTATATTTAATATTCATATTCAGGTGTTCAAACCATAATTTCTGTTAGTAAAATGACATTTCTTAAAGTTCATTATTTTTTCCACATAGAAATCTCAGACATTAAAAAAAAAAACAGACTTTAAATAATAGAACAGAAGTGTCTTCAGGCTAACAGCTCCCCCTATGATTTGTCATTTTAGTACTTCAATACTTGGAAGAAATAAGTTTGATAACAGCCGAGTCATTTAGCTTTGTGATTAGAAACCTGGCAGTCAGCTGTACATGTCTAGGCAGCCCTTCACATTCAGTGGAGAGCTTATATAAACTGTGTCGCTTTGACTTTTTTTGCTTGACATTTTCAAGCCAAGATGCACTATATAAAATGTCCGTTAAATTTGCCAAGGATTGCAAATTATCATGGCAATGTATCTTGATGATAATCAAGAATGTGGCAACAATTATATGGCATCCATCTGTGGGGTTTAGGTAAAGTACTCAACTGAGCTCTTCCAATTAATTAACTTACACAAAGCAAAATGAGTAATTCTTATTGTAGGGGGACAGAGAATAGAAATAAAATTTGTGGGAATGTACCATGAGAAGAAATGCACAAAATCTCTAACTTATTATGAAGACAAGGACAGGGTCTTTCTGGTCAGATTTTATTCCATACATATAACATTAATTTTTTCTCTTTCTTTTAACATAGCAGGTAGTTTTGAAAGTCCTTATGAAGACTACAGAATATTTCACATGTATCCATTGGCATTGAATTCAGGAGATTGTTTCAGAAAGACATAGAATCTTTCTGTTATTAGAGTTTGATAAATACCATTTATCACTAATGCTGTTGGTTTACAATAATGGAGAGGAAAAGAAAGAAAAATAAATTATCCAAATTTTGATGTTATGTCATACTAGTTACAACATCCCACCTTCAAATCCCCACTCTGTGCTTTAATAGACTATCATGTTTATTCATACCTCATTTTTACTGAAGGGTTTGTGTTCTTGGTAAAAAAAATCTGTGTCATATTCAACATTAAAAGAAGTTGATCTCATCTGATACTCCAAACAAGAAATTAAACTATGCATTAAACATTTAAGTTATAAAAAATTTCTTCACTTTATTTAAGAATTTACTCCAAACAGTAAAAAGAGCTGAGAGCCATACTATATATGATATGTCAGGAGCACTTAAAATATCTGTATCATAATTCCAACAAGTGATGGCTTTCATAAGTCATATCCAAATTATATAAAATTAATGGAAAATAAATTGTTTGTATAAGGAAGTAGAAGATCCACTTAAAAATAACTTTAAAAGATCTTTAATCTTTGTTGGCATTTTAAAAGCGTGTTATTTTGTAGTGCTGCATTCGCTGTTGGCTTACACATATAACAATACCTGTTGACTAGAAATTTGAACCTTTTCATAGAAATAAATTTCTGTTCAACACTTGTTTCAAACAGAGTCAGTACATATTGGATCCATGCTTGATTATGCTTTTGATAGAGACAAGTCTTTTTACTTTTATTTTTAGTAAAATTCATTTAGTTGTTCCTTTTTGCTAAACAGAGAATAAAAAGTCACAGTTCCTTTCTGGAAGAAAAATTCCTTAGCAGAGACAATATAATTTTATTACCCTCTCTTAACGCATTAGGGATCCTTGGTGAGTTTTTGAATGTTTTCTAGATAGTAAGTAGGAATTGTGAAGACTTATTCTTCTCAATAAAAGTGTTCTTCCAAATTTTCTTTATTTATTCAAATCTTACCCAAGTTTTTGAGGCCCAGGTTAAATTCTACCTCTTTCTTGATTCCATCTTTATCTGTATGGGTTCTCTTTGACCTCCATAGGCAGGATTCCACAGGCATTTGTAATTTTTCCCTTCACTTTTGCACATAAGTGTGTATATAAAATATTATTTACCTTTGTTAAACTTCATGAAGGGAGTTGCCAAGATCTCAATACATAATGCCAATTACTAGGCCCTCAAAAATATCATAGGCTAATCATTTCTCATCATGATGTGGCATTAAATTTACATAAAATTATTTCTTATGAAGTCTTAAAAATTGCAAGCATTCTTTTAAGGATGCACATTCTCTAAAAGTTGCGTGTCCTATATCTTCTTCAAAACTCCTTTAGAACATTTAAGAAATACAGTGAAATACTGTATTTTTCTAAACATATGATTAGGTATAATTTTCTAAAAGATATATAGTTACTTTTTGTAAGAATTCCAGGTAATAAATGAAGGGAGCAATGTAATCTTAATTGTAATTATAATTGGCTAATGACATTGGGTCAGTTTAATTCTTAGGGTAGAAGAAGAGTATATGGATAACAAAGTGATTTTTAAATTTATTTTATTTTTTATAAAATTTATTGTGGTGACATTACTAAAATTATATAGGCTTTAAGTGTACAATTCTGTAATACATCATCTTTATATTGCACTGTGTGCCCACCACCCAAAGTCAGATTTTCTTTTGTCACCATATATAGGCCCCCCTTTACTCTCTACCACTCCTTCCACCCCCTCTCCCTCAAGTAACCACCATACAGTTGTGTGTATTAATGAGATTTTATTTGTTTTTCTTGTTTGTTTATTTCTTGCTTTCAGTTTTATATGTCACATATGAGTGAAATCATATGGTTCTTAACCTTTTCTGTCTGATATATTTTGCTTACCATGGCATGATATTTTCAAGATCCATCTGTATTGTCACAAGGTAGTATTTTATCTTTTCTTATAGCTGAGTAGTATTCCATTGTATATATGCACTACATCTTTACCCAACCATTTATCAAAGGATGCTTTGTTTCCATGTCTTGGCCACCACAAATAATGATGCAATGAACATAGGGGTACACATATATCTATGAATATAAATATAAATGGTTTCAATTTTGGTGGATGGATAACCAAAAGAGGGGTTGCTGGGTCATATGGTAATTCTATTTTTAATTTTTTTGGAAACTGCCATACTGTTTTCCATAGTGACTATACCAGTTTACTTTCCCACCAACAGTGAATGAGGATTTGTTTTTCTCCACAACCTCTATAACATTTGTTATTACTAGTCTTGTTGATAGTAGCTATTCTAACAGGTATGAGGCGGTATCTCACTGTAGTTTTGATTTGTACTTCCCTAAAGCTACTGAAGTTGATCATCTTTTCATATATCTGTTGGACATTTGCATGTCTTCTTGGGGGAAGTGTTTGTTCAGGTCCTCTGACTATTTTTAATTGGATTGTTTGTTTATTTGGTGTTGAGATGTATGAGTTCTTTATATATTTTGGATATTAACCACTTGTTGGAGCTGTTGTTTGCAAATATCTTCTCCCATTCAGTTGGTTGCCTTTTTGTTTTGTTGGTGGTTTCTTTTGCTGTGCAAAAGTTATTTAGTTTGATATAGTTCCATTCATTTGTTTTTGCTTTCACTTCCCTTGCCTTTGGGGTCAAATTAATAAAATCCTCTCTAACACAAAAAGCATATTTACTTAACATTCAGAACTATTTAATTCTTCTTATTACTCACAGGGTGTTGGTCATGCATTTATTTGATACAAGGTTGGTTTTTAGACTCTTTAGTTTCTAATTTTCCAGGAACCTGAAGCAGAGTGAACCTCTAAGCCATGAAACTCAGATGACTAAACTCTGAAACAGATTTATATGTTATCCTTCTCAGTGAATACTATCGATGGTTAACCCCATTAACCATGGAGCCAGCTTGGAAAATAATCCCTTTACCCATACAAAGCATAATGGAGCTGGTTTTAACACATTCCACTGAGGCAAAGAAATTAAAGCTCTTTGTTAAGCTATAGTCCCCTGCAGTACATATTCAAGCAGTCAATGAATGAAATGTCTTTATTAACTTGAGTCCAGTACTCCTTTGGGAGCTTGTTTTGAACCCAATTTAACCTTTATAGAACCAAACTTTTCATATTTGGTTAGAATTTCCTCATTGTGTTTCACAGATTTGTTGTCATAAGATGTTGCTAGGTAAAACAACTGGGCTCCAATGGAAAATAAAGGTGATCAGGTCTTAAGAAGTTATTTTCACACAAAATTTAATTGGCTGAACAATATCTGACTGTAGGAAATGTGTGTGATAAATTATGTTGGGTTCCTAATAAAGCCTCAAAAAGTTAACATTTTCATGACCAGTGAGCCCCTATGGCATAAAATATATGCATTTCTAATAAATTTGAATATTAAATGAAATTATCATCCAAATCCTGGTAAGACATAGAAAAGAATTATGTGTTAGTAAGGATCTCCTAAGGGTGATTTAGCTTTGTTAATTTCTTATGACTGTGTTATAAACAAATGAATTCATACAAGTTCAAATATCCTTAGCATATACAAAATGACAGTTACAAAGACCTTTTCTTAGAAAGAACTCTTCCATGCTGCCCTCTTTCTCCCTTCTAATGTAAGATGTGGTAAACAAGATGGAGGAATCATTCCCCCATGGAGAGAAGGCACATATCTACCAGAACTAACAGCCCCAGAAGGATGGTAAGAAAAAGAAAGATCTCCATTTTCCTTGTTTCTACTCTTCTCTGAAATTCAGTAGCTCTCTTCTCACTATTATTTTTTTGTAATGATTAGTATTGATCTTCTCTATATCTGTGGCTTCTACATTTTCCCCATATAAGACACTTTTATAAAATGTATCGTGTTTGTTGGGTGTGTGAGAGTTCAAGTTAGATTGTACTAGATGTACAGCACTAGGATAACACTTTGTTGTTGTCCTGTGGAACAGAAGAACTAGCCTAGATAAGAAGACTTAATGTTGTTAAGCATTCTGGAGCAGTGCAACATACTAAGCAATACATTGACGGTAAGCAGTGAGTAGACTCAGATTCAAATTTCATTAAATGATTTAATTACTGGATTAGATTGGAAGTAACTGTGTAAAAGACAAAGACTTTACTTAGGCAGTTTTACTCAATAATAAATTTATTTTCAAAGTTTTTAAAGAGCACTGTGACTACCCTCATCTCCTATTAAAATAGTGATTAGTTTCTTTAGTGTTAATCTCACCTAGACAGGTACTTTTACTTAATAATAAACTGAAAGACACATTTAGATTTATTGATTGGTAGCATGGACAGCATATTAGAAACCTCTTCAGAAAGGAAAAAAACATATTTGTAACTGTGACATAGAACCCTACTTCCATGTTAATTATTTATATAGTAATCACTTTAACCACTTGGCATTTAACTTTTTTGTGATAGTACCTGCCAGATACAGTCACCATGAGTTGGCTTCACTATCATTTTTTACTTTTGATGTTAAGGCTTTCATCTAATTTACTTTAAATTTTGCTGGGAGTATTATCATCTCTCCTTGGGTTCACCACCTTTGGTTGTAGAGTATCTGGTATTTGTGATACAAAAATAATTGTGCTGTCTAATTAAAAAAAACAAAATCAGATAAATACTATAGAATTTATAACACTAATAACACTGTCTAATAAATGAATTGCTCTCTTAAACACTGTTACTGAGTACCTAATATGTTTGAAGAACTGTTCTAAGGCTATTTATAAGACATGGGGAATAAGTAAGATCAAAAGAGATAATGAAAAAGCAGTTAAAGGAAGTACATTGATAGGACATGCAGCATATAAATATCAAGGCATATATTCAGGTTTGGAAGAATGATTGTGCATTTGTTTTAAATCGTCTCTATTTTGATTCTGCAGTCCCATCCAGCCTGGCTGGCATGACATTTTATCTGTCATTAGCAGGGCTCCTATTTTCCATCACACTTTGGGAGTTGGTGGGGGGCACTGTATAGTGCTCAGAACTAGCAGACTTTTATAAAATTGATGGTGCATCCAGGTCCAAGTATGGGTAGTTTCTTGAAATTCAAAAGGTCTCTGCTTTGATGCCACCCATGGGTTAGGAGAATGTTTGCCAAGTTTGGGAACATTGTTTTCACTATAAGATGCCCTTTCTGAAGCCTGCTAACTCATTTATTTGACCTGTAATAGGGATGGGCCTCAGTTCCTTAGTAATCTTGGGACCAGCTGACTTTCTTATTCTTTCTATAATAGGAATCCACCAATGTACCATCTTATTTCTCTGTCCTCCTTGATCTCACCTCCCTTCTCTCCTATCCATTTTCCACTTTCTCTCTCTCATCTTTCCCCATGACACCTAATATCACCTTCTCACTGAACTTAGGGTTTACAGAAAATAAGAAAAGCCCTTGATTCAGACTTTTTCCCTTTTTTTTTTGTTCTAAACTCTGGAGAAAAATCACAGAGAACACAGAATAGTATCTCCACAAATTATACTGACACTAAGTGTATAGTCATATATCAGAGAAGTCAATATTTATGTGTTTTATATTCTCTAACACAGAGAATTCCTAACTTCAATGAGTGCATTTGGGGTACCAGGCAAAAATATTAATATTTTTATTTTTATTTTGCACGTTATCTTTACTTTTTTTGCATTTATATGTGCATGTTATATTAATACATTAGAAAGTGTACAAGGTCTGTCCAGAAAAAGTCCAGCCATTGTTAATGAGAACAGTTTGCAAGACATTGATATAACCAGGCAGCTGAGGAGAGTGGACTTGAATGCACATGTGTGAACAAGGACTACCTCATTGTACTACTTGTTTGGGGTAGTAGATGCAGTCGACTGAGCATGTGTACTACGTGGCCATTGCATTCAAAATGACTGAGCGAATAGAGCAATGAATCTGCATCAAATTTTGTGTTAAGCTTGAACATTCCTCTGAAGAAACTATTGAGATGATTCAGAAGGCTGCAGCTACGGGCAACTGGTGATTGAGAGTTGCATCACGACAACACACCCTTTCATGCATCATATCTCTGTGCAGAGTTTTTGGTGAAACATCAAATCACCCAGGTGACTCAGCCCACCTACAGTCCAGATTTGGCACCCTGAGACTTCTGGCGTTTCCCAAAACTAAAATCACCATTGAAGGGGAAGAGATTTCAGACTCAGTGAGATTCAGGAAAATACAACAGGGCAGCTGATGGCGACTGGGAGAACTGTGTGAGGTCCCAAGGTGCCTACTTTGAAGGGGACTGAGGCATCACTGTCCGATGTACAATGTTTCTTGTCTCTTGCATCTACTTCAATAAATGTCTCTATTTTTCATGATAAATAGATGGATACTTTCTGGACAAACCTCATATGTATAAATATATAAATAAAATTTATAAGTAAATAAATATGCATTGAGAATGGGAGGTTAAAACTATATGAGTAGTCAACATGTAGAAAACAATGTGCTATATATTTCAGAGCTACAAAATATTAAGACAGATCTTGTTTTTTTTCAGTTTACTCTTTAATAGGAGTATTAGAAAATAAAGTTCATATCTATACTACAGATCTGTTCTGTTAGAAAGGATCATATAGAAGGAATCCTTTTATAAATTTCCAAGACAGGGAAAGTTTGCATCTAGTGGTGTGTTTGTGCAGTGGGAAGGAAGAGAGGACATGGATCAGGAAAAGATTATTATTTTGAAATCCTAACCCTCAGTACTTCAGAATGTGACCTTATTTGGAAAACTTAATGAAAGCAGTACTTTTGGATTTGTGTCTTGAAAGTAAGGTAGGTATTATCTATGAAAATAAATTAAGGAAGAAGGGTAATTCAGGTTAAGAATTTTCAAACATGGGATTGTATTCCAAGATGGTGGCGTGGTAGGACACAGCAGATTCTACTCTCCCACAACCAGGAAAAAAATATTCTAGCCATTCTAGTTAGGAACAGAGCAAAGAGCCAACATTATCATGACATAAATGAAAATAGGAGATCACAAATTGTAGTGAACATTGAAAAACCTGATGGTAAGGAGACTACATGGATCAGTGCGGGGACCAGGGAGGGTGCAGCTCCAGGTCTGCCACAGGGCTCCCGGGAGAGAGCTGGGTCATCTGCTCCCTCCCTGGCCAAACAAGGACTGAGCAGCACTGGGGGAGGCCAGTTTACCTGAGGGCACAGAGAGAGGAGTGAGAGAGGAGTGAGGACAAAGAGGCAACCACACAGGGTTTGTAAGCACCCACGCAAAGCCCTGGTGAAAGTGTGCAACCCACGTGGTGCATGCAAAGGGACCCACCTCTACGCCCGCGCCCCCAACGCAGAGAGACCGTGGTTTGGTGAAAGTCTTGGAAACCAGAGCGTTGAAAAAGGAAAAGGTGCGGGTGCTCCCCGGGACCTATGAGGCCCAGGCTGTGAATTTGGGGGAAGTGGGCGCCCCTTGGGATCCAGAGAGTGTGCATCCGTGAACCCGGAAAAGGCGCGGGTGCTCTGTGGGACATCAGAACACATGGCGGTGAACTCCCAAGGAAGCACATAGTTGCACCTAGTCCCCACACACAGGTCCCTTCTGGGAAGCACCAGATGGGCTTGGGGGGAGAACGCCCCCGCCTACACTGTGAACAGTAGGCCAGAGGCTGACTGAGTCCTGAACGGGAACAGAGAAAAACTGTCTCCAGTCACCCCTCAGTGTGCTGAAGCCAGCCAGAAAAACCGGTTTGGCCAGTCTGAACAGAACAATAGGTGTTTTTTGTTTTGTTTGGTTTGGTTTTTGTGTGTTTGTTTGTTTTTGTTTTTGTTTTCTTTTAATTATTTTAAAGTAACCTTCCATCTTTTAATTCATATTATTTTTTGATCTATCAATTCTTTATGCTTCTCTTTCTGTCACCCTGGTCTTGACCCTGCTCCCTTGCTTTCCAAATTTATCTCTTCTTCTTCCTTCCATTGTCTGCTTGGTTCCTTCTATTTTTTTTTTTTGGATCTGCAAGTAATTGCATAATTGTATTATCATTATTTCACTATTCATACACCTTTTATTTTTTTTGTATTTTGGTATTCCTCTTTTTGTATAGACTTCTTTGCTTGGCTTATTATATTGTATCATTTGATAGGTTTCCCCCATTATCTCATTCATAGTGTATTGCTAATATACTGTCCTTCATTGGTGTTCCATTAGTACAATACACTCTCTTCTTGAGTAAAAGGCTCAATACTTTCTATTCTAGTTATCTAGATTTCATATATTCTGTCATATGACTGTTGCTTTAATATTACTGTAAATAATAGCTACTTCATACAATTGTAAATACTTCCAGATATTAGCCCACTTCACAGGTTCCTGCACTTTATTACTGTAGTGGTTGACTCTATTCTCTTACACACTTCACCTATTTACTACTCTTTAATCTCACCCTACCTCAGAATCTGACTTCCCACACCCTCACTGCTTTCTAGAGCCAACTCACAATCCTTTCCTTCCCAACAAGAGTCTTATCTTCTTTACATCCTTTCTTAAAAGTGGCTAGTGGGGTGAAAGATCACGGTTAACACTATACATAGCCAAAGTAACACCTATCTCTTCTCTACTGGATGCTACTGTAAATATCATAGAATACTCTCTTGCTGTCTTAAACCATTTTGCCTTACCCCTCCAACTGATCACAAAAAACAGTAGGTGGAAACTGTGAACACTTGGATACCAGAAGGACACTATACCACTGAATCTCACCAGAACTCTACAACAGAAGTTCACACCATAAACCCAGGGAGCGAGAAGAGATCAATTTAAGAAGCTGAGGCTAGCAAGAAGAGTATCATGAACAATGAGAAGACAAAGAAACAATCCCCAAATGAAGGTAAAGGAGGAAGCCTCAGAAAGAATGCCAAATGAAATAGAGACAACTCAAGTATCAGATTCTGAGTTCAAAGCAATGATAATCAGGAAGTTCCACGAACTCTCAATGAGTTACAAGAAACTACAGGGAACCTACATGAACTCACTGCAAACTATGTCAACATGAAAAAGGAAAAAGAAACTATCAACAAGGGCCAGGAGGAAATGAAGAATACAATTTCTGAACTGAAGAAGACAGTAGAAGGAATCAAAAGCAGGATCGATGAAGCAGAAGATTGGATCAGCGAGCTGGAGGACAAAGTAGAAAAAAGCACCCAGAAAGAGCAAGAACAGGAAAAGAGGCTCAGAAAGAATGAAGAGGTATTAAGAGAAATGCAAGACAATATGAAACACAATAATATCCGTATAACAGGGATACCTGAAGGAGAAGAAGAAGAACAAGGGATAGAAAACCTATTTGAAAAAGTAATGACGGAAAACCTCCTTAATGGGGGAAAAAGTCACACAAGTCCAGGAAACACAGAGAGTCCCAATCAAGAGGAACCCAAAGAGGCCTACCTCAAGACACAGCATAATTAAAATGGCAAAATTTCAAGACAAA
>CM052541.1:59633693-59659894 GCA_028533065.1 Trachops cirrhosus
TTTTCTTTCTTTCATTTGCCCTCTTATTTTCCCTCCCCTACACCATCCCCCTCTCATCCTCCCTCTCTCTCTCTCTCTCTCTCTCTTTTTTTTTTTGCTTCAAGAACTGGTATAAAGGGAATTGGGTTCTTTTCTACTTTCTCTTTTTATGTGGTAGCACAGTCAGGTCATTAGGCTAGCACTCTCCTACCTTCCATTCTGCTCATGACTCAATTTGAAAATAAAACCAGGTGGGTCAGAATCTACTTGGCAAATTTAATTATCCCAACAAGCCAATCACAAAGTCTGTTTGGTATAGGTGATTCTAGGCCTTCACCTTGGTCTCAACTGCCAGCAGCATGATTCTCTTTAGCTTTGTCACAGAACTGAGCAGTTGGGAGGTATGGCACTCTTACTAATGAGATGCAATTTTGACCCCCATCAGAGTTGTTTCTATCAACTAGAATCCTGGGGAGGAGAAGAATGGTAAGCATTCTGAAACTAACAGTTACTTTTTTAACCAGTTGTAACCTTTATTAATTTTGCTGTCCAGAAAGTCTCCCCTGTGGCCTTATCCTGAACATCCTCCATCATAGGAATCTTAAATTTTAGCACACTAAATGTAGTGTACTGATCTCTTAGTGGGACCACTGTTCTCTGATTAGACTTGTTTTGAAGGCACTGTGATGCCCAGGGCTTTTGTGTCCATCTTACCACTTATTTTTCAGTATCAAATACTATCACTTCTCATCTCATTCAGCCTAAGTTCTGACTCCCTTTCATTCCAACACCTTCAATTTCTACTCTACCATGTCCTTCTGTATGTAAATGTTCATTATTGGATTAATATAACTACCTCTTTTTATGCTCTCATACCTGATCTACTGAGAGCTAGTGACATCAATCAGTATCTTGTGTCAATTTGTGTTTCTAAATTTTACCTCATTCACTTTTTATTTTAACTATTCAATTTAGGTTTTACTGTTCCATGCATGTAATGTACATTTATGATCCAAACCTATGGAAGGCATGTTCTGTGTTTTTCCAAGGTTTTTTTCCTCCTATAAGATCTCTTTTCACTGAAGATTCAGTTCTTTAAAGGTTTCAGAGATTAAGATGTGGCATTTCTGATGTCATGTGTTTTATAACCCTAGTCTGGCATAATCTTTCCTTGTGTGGACAATGTAATCTGAACTCTTGTTTATCACTAAATTTGATAGCCCCATTTCCCCATTCAAACAGCTATTGCAAAATCAGATGTGGCATTATTCTATGGCTTTATTTTTCCTTTTGTTTCTCTCTTCTTAGATTGCCCCTTTATCTCTCCTGGGAGAAAACTTTAAAATTATGTTTGTCATATTTTATCCAGCATTGGTTTGTTTTCTGTTTAGTCCACATTGTTTCCAGCTTTCAATTTATTTTTACAATAATCCTATGTTGTATTTCTTTACTCTGTCTGTCCTAGAGATTAGGAAATCAATGTCAATAAGTAGAGTGATGTTCCCAGTACCACACAGCTATGAAGTGGCAGAGCCAGAATTTGAACTCAGAAAGCTCATGCACTTAGCCACATACACTGGTATGAGATTTTAGTTTCCAAATTCTACCTTTAGAACTCTTTAAATTACCACCCTCTTCTATTAAAGTAGAGCTAAAATAAAGGGCAAACATCAACTTGTTATTACAATTCAGTTCCTAAATTCTTGAATAATCTTGAGATAATATTTTAAGGAATCATGTAAAGGACATTAAAAATTCCGGGTGAAAATTCATTTTGTATTATTTATAGAGGCATGAACTGGCTGTAAAGTACATATTTGGTATTTTCCTAGCTGTAATGTTTTAATATTTTAGGGCTGAGAAGTTAAAAAAATTGTCTTCAATTTCTTTATAACTCAGAGAGCAAGTCTTGGATATTTACAGTATAGAAGATGAACTTAAAGAGAAGAAAGAGACACAATTAGAAAAAGTCTCCCCAAATGCCATGCTACACTTAGGAAGCATCTTGTACTTGAAGAAATCTTTCCCTCACTGTGTGTTTGGCCTTTGCTTATGCCAGGCACCCCAGCAGTATTATTGGCCAGGGACCAATTTATTCGGCCGTGGCTCTCCATGCCCTGTCTTTTCAAAAACATGGGAGAGGAAAGCATGTACAAGCAACAAAAGTTAAAAGCATAAGTATACATTAGTAAATTTGACAGTTAATGATATTGGGCTCCACTTTCCCTAGAATTGGCCCCAAAAGTTTATGACCAGCACTTTTTCCTAGTTAACTAGTACTGCTGCTCTCAGATCTAATTGACTTTTAGCATGTTAACTGACACTGAATATGTTGTCCTATATTGGTCATGACTTTCTATAGTTACTCTTCCATGTGAGAAATCAAACAGTAAAATGATGAATGTGATAAAAGGTGAAACCTATTCTGGGTAGGAGGCTTATAACTTATGCAACACTCCCTGTATGTACTCTTTAATATGTGGAGAGTGCTAAAGAATTTGAAAATGTGAAATGCATGAATAATATTTATTCTCCTGAGAATAAATATTAGCAAAATTGATCAGAGAAATCAGAAGAACAAATAGGTCAATGACTATAGATAAAATGAACATAAAATAGATCACAAAATTGACACTTTCAAAGTATCTAGCCTGGTAGAAAGAATAGGAAAGAAAGCTGACTCTTTGAAATCTGATTTTATTTGAGAAAGTACAAAACTACTAAACAGTTAAAAGAACAATACAATAAATAGTGTATCCCACATCTAGATTTACCAATTGTTAACATCTTGCAAAGTCTGTTCCATTTCTATAAATAGACACACAACTCCCTTTTGTTGAATTATTTCAAAGTAGGTTTATTCCTCACACTTAAAAACCTCAGTGTGTGTCTCACTCTCTACCTGTATTATGTCTATGCTTAAAGTAGTTGCTTGGTTGGATATAATTTAATCCAATCAGTGCCCCATGGATGAGTATTTTAGGTTGCTTGCAATATTATTAAATAATATTAATTATAAATATTAAACCATAATAGGAATTTTTTATCAAGTTGAAGAAGATCTCTTCTATTCTTAGCATGCTGAGAATTCTTTTTTCTTTTTTTACAATTTCATTTATTTATCTTTAGAGAAGGGAAGGGAGGGAGAAAGAGAGGGAGAGAAACATCAATGTATGGTTGCCTCTCATGAATCCTCTACAGGGGACTTGGCCTGCAACCCAGGCATGTGCCCTGACTGGGAATCAAGCCAGCGAGCCTTTGCTTTGCAGTCCAGTGCTCAATCCACTGAGCCACACCAGCCAGTGCAGCATGCTGAGAATTCTTAACAAAAAGTGTGTTGAGCTTTATCAAATATTTTTCCTGTATTTGTTGAGATATCACTTATTTCCTTCTTATTTTGTTTTATTAATAAGGTAAATTACATATATTTTGTGATATTAAACAAACCTGGCTTTCCTGGGATAAACTGTACTTGGTCATTATGTGTTAATATTTTTAAGAATTATTGAATTCAATTTGTTAAACATTTGCCAAAATTGTTTGTCTATGCTTATGAAAGCTATTAGGCTATAGTTTCTGTCCTTGTAACTCAACAATTCTTCACAAAGTTCTTACACATTTTCAGGTCTGACCTGAGAATGTTAAATGCTCTGTCTTAATTAGAATGAGTAATGAAGTGACAGGAACACAATCACCTTTATCTCTTGTCTGGTGAATGATTTCAGCTTTTGTGTCTCTTAACTATTGATTATGCCTTGATACCCATGACTCTTCCACCAAACAGGAAAGGTTTCACTTGTGAATCAGTTTGATCATATGTATTCTGGAAAAATCACAATATGATCCAAGAAAATTAATTATTAATTCTTTGGTTGTGATGCCTTTAATGATCTTTTATTGGGCTTATCTGGAGAAATATCCTTAACTTTGTAGTCAAACTTCAGAGCATTTTTGAAGGGCTCTTTTCCCCCCACCATTTAATTTTCTTTTTAGACAGTGGAAAAGGCTGCTCAGGAAGCTGGATTGATAGGTGGTTGTCTTGTATATTGAATTTATTTATTAGATCTGTGAATGTCTCTATATAGGTTCTGAATGATAGCAGTGGTAAGAATTCAAAAGTTTTTCAACTGTTGCTTTGGGGCTTTAATTAATTTGTTTGTTTCCCAGTTTCACTGAGATTTATGGTGTGGGGGGGTTAAGTTGCCTTTGCAGTTGTAGGACTCAATGATTTTTAGTTCTTTTCAGATCCAGTGGGAATCTGTACTTAGCTAGAAAATTCATTTGAAGACTAGAGTGGAAAAATCTAAATTAAGTTAGAGAAGATAACTGGAAAAAAGCCATTTAATCACTCTTCTTTTAGTGCATATGAGCATTACGTACTATTATCTTTCTTCTTAATCCTAATTTACTTATTTATTTTGAATTATATAATGAAAGGATACACAAAATAAAGAAGCATGTGAGAGTAATAAAATTTAGATAACTTACTAAAAGGGAAGGAAATAGAAATAATAGTGTACAATGACATTCAAGAATCAAATATGAACTTTTTTCCCATTGATGTGCATTGTTATTTAATTCAGAGGTCCAAACTTAGCTAAATCAGGCAACAGATGTATTTATTTTGACCAACAGTCAAAATAATTTAATTTAATAAATTAAATCAATTAAAAATGTTTAAATTGGTGCCAGAATTTAAAAATCATGGGGATTTTTTTCCATAAAAATCCAGAATTCTGATTTCCTTGGAATATTAAAAGATTTTGCTGGTCTGGGCTCCATGTTCTCCTGGAAACAATGAGCTATTCCTGAGTGGTGTTTTTTTTAAGTTTGGTAAGTCACGTGTGTCCATTTTAAAACAGTCCACCCCTGCACAACTTAATTCATTTTGATTAACTTCATAGCCTGATTAGACATCTGGGTTTGAAATCTTTAATATAACTAATAACAGATTTCTTTATCAGGATTTTAATGAGCATAATAAAGCAATTTGGTTTCAAATTAACACAGATGTTTGATGAGTCTCTGAAAAGAAGAACCATTTTCCTTTAGCTAGATTTAGAATTTACGGATCTTTCTAGGAAGGGCGAGATTAAAGCATGGGCTCAAAGGTATTCAGTGATCTGTCTTTTATTTTATGACTTTCTAATTGCCTATGTCTAAAATATTATTTATTTCTGTTAAAGGTCAGAATTGATGGTTAGATAGTAAAACAGAACCAGGAGTAACCAGGAGGTAGGAAGGAAACATGCAGAAGAATTGCAGACCAACACATACATTTATTAATTCAATTTCTACACTTTAACACAATTGCTGAAGTTTGGACCAGAAGGGTTTGCTCCCTGAGAATGCTGATCGCAAACAACTAAGTTGAGAATTATATAGGCTAGCTCACTTTACTATTTTATAATATTTTGTTGGCATAAATAATGAACTTCCTCACAATAATTAAATTCCTAATAATAGAACAAGAATATAAGCAATTATTTGGTGGTCTATTTTTGAAGTCAATAATGCTGACAATCTCATATTGTTATTATATTACACACCAAATAGATAGTTTATTAGTGAACTGACACCACAGGGAATCTATCAGATATATCTGGTAACAATCTTGTCTAAATTTCTTTAATACATCGTATATAAACACTAAAAAATCACATGTACCAGTTATCAAAATAACATAAATGCTTTATCTGATTTTCCTTCAATGAAGCAGTAGATTTTTATTTACTTAGTTGAGCAATGAAACTAATTAGAGTTTCAATAAAAGGTTGGTGTATAAAGGAAACATAAGGGAAAACTGCCAGTTTATAGAGATCGAAAGAAAGCTGTCTTGAAAAACAGGTACTTTTTGCAATAGATTTGAATCCTAGGAAGCAAGCCTTCTCTCTAGGACATTTGTGGCCTTTAAGGCCATTTTGTTTAATCTCCTTCTACACTTGTAAACCCAATGGAATAAAAAAATCCCTGTGTGATGAAATTTACTTTTTATTATTTGCTTTTGAGAACCAGGACTCAATTCCCAGGCCAGGCAGTTAATGTTGGTTAATAAGAATTATGTTCCATGGCTTTTTCAGGTTTTCACCTCCTCATGTGCCACTTAAGTGAGGAAAAAAAAACAAAGAGTTTTCCAATGACTTTAGACCTTTTTATAAGACTTGCTGAATAATTAGAGCTCCATGTCTAGTTATTGTAGTCAATTCGACTTCCTACTGGGGAGTGGATTTTTATCATTTCACCAAGCCCTCAGACATTACCTAGGAAACTCATGATGGGCTGAGTATAAAGTCTGTTTAATTGCTCTTTTCTCACAGCTGATGATTAAGAGTTTGGAGGAGTCTTTAGAGCTGGGGATCTTTTTTATTTGCAGACATTTAGACATTTTGTTATGAGGAGTCATACTATGTGTTTTAATGACTCTCAAGATGTGTGTGGAGTAAAATGGAGGCAAAATCTACAACACTGAGACATGACCATTTTGTCTCCCCATGAACATTAGTTAATTAAACTTCTATGTTTGCCATGCTAACTAATGCACATTTGATACAAAAAACATACATATGACATAATTGCTCTCAGTTGTCTTTCATTCTCAAATGGTGATGTATTAAAGATACCATCAATGATTCTGTTTTGTTGTTATTTTTACTTTAATTTTGAATAGTGATACTACTTATCTATCATTAAAGTAATTCTGATAGAAAATACACATTTAGAAGAATCTCTCTTGGGTTGAATTTCTTCTTCACTATATTTTCCCTATCTTCCGGGAACACTTCCCTGCCATGTGTCTTGTCTTTCTCTGAATGTGTACGATACTCATTTATAATGTCTACCACATATGCTACTATTTGGATAGATGTGTTGTTTTCAATTTGGTTATTCATAGATTTTGTTTGAGATCCTAAAGAACAGAGCCATATTTACCTCTTTTTTAGTTCCTACAATTCTAACCCAAAATACATCTGATGATATAGGATGTGTAATATTTCTTACTCTATGTGATCACAATGAGAATGTCAGCTTTGCTGAAAAGAATAATGTAATTTTAATAGACTTTCCACATTTTATGCTTGTAAAACCTATAGTAGTTTGTTTTGTGTATACATTTGAAATACACATATTTACTTTCAAAACAATGTTCTCCCTGAAACCTTTCTCAAAAATAGTCATTTTTCTTTCCATTTCTGGTCTTTTTGTTGCTTTATTCAAGGGCATTGTTTGTAATCCTATTTCTATATTTTACTTTTCATCTCTTGAAATCTCTGTTTGTATCTCTAAGATCATGGGACATTGTTTTCCTTCAGAATCTCTACAGCAAGTGCTGCTTTAATGCTTAACAGGTTTTAGCTCACCAAGTTGATATATAGGAGATGACAGTTTCCTGTATTGCCTTAATATCCACCCAATCTGACTCTAGGATGCCCTTCCTGTGAAAGTAAAAAATTAACCTTAATATTGATTAAGATTTTCCCTAAAAGGTTAAATGAAGGTCACTCCTACAACCAAGATGTAAAGGTGGATTTTTAGAACCACAGCCATTGGTTCACACCCGTAACTTTAGAAATGCCCTTTCAGTCTGGAGGTTCTTTAAATTTTGTCACCCTCGGGGCTTAGGGACCCTGTGAGTCTGGGCCTGTAATGTCTAGAATCTGATCTTAGTTGTTCTGCATATATCCACAGGGTCACTGTTATTCCAGGGATAACTAACATGACCTTTTACCTGTCTCCTTGACTGAAAAATCCTGTTGCCTCTAATCTCCCACTGTCAAGCACTTGTCTTTATCCCTTCATGTCTTTCACTCCATCTGCACAAGTCAAAGTCCCCAAGGCAAGAACACACAATATGGACTGCCTATCTGTGATGTGAAAAACAAGAGAATCCTCAAGGAGAAAGATGCAGATTAACCTTGCCAGAAGCCCACTGCTTTTTGTCCCTTGATATTTATCACAATTTTGACCATAGGGACACCACTAATGGGCTTAAGAAAGCAAGTTCAATTTTCTGAAGAACATGGAATTCAGGAAAGTGGGCGGGGGGGAAGCACTCAAATGTCCATCTGGTTCAAAAGGCTGCAGCAGCAGATATGATTCTTCCAAACCCAGGGCCAGTGGACCATGGTGCAATCTCACTCTATCACAGTGAGACCCAGGCATGGCACATACCCCAGACCTCAAACAGAAGCTTCATTTCTCAGTTTAACTTTATGTACTTTCATAAATATGAACCCAATGGAACAAAACTCTTCTAACTCTGCCCACTTTCAACAGGTGGAGAAAGTGTCACTATGGACTAATAAATAGATTGCATTACAAGAAGACTTTTGGAACATAATCTATTAGGTAAAAGAATTTCTGTTCTACAAATTGATGGTTGTCAGATGGGAAGGAGGTTGGTGGGAATGGGTGAAAAACATAGAAAGGATTAAGTTCTACAGATTGTCAGTAATAAAAATAGTCATGGGGATATGAAATACAACACAAGGAATATAGTCAATTATATTGTAATAACTGTATCTGACGTCAGATGGGTACCAGACTTATCGGAGTGGTCACTTCGTAAGGTACGTAAATGTCTAAGTGCTATGTTGTACATGTAAAGCTAATATAATATTGCATGTCAACTGTAATTGGAAAATAAGTTACTTACAAAAGGAATTTGTGTTCTAGAGTTGTATATAGGCACAAAATTAAAGATGAATATGACTTATTTTTGTCCCTTTCTCCCCTTCTTTTCATTCTTTCCCTATCTTCTTTCACTTATTCAAGATTATTTAGTAGTAGATACCACTCTGTGGTATTTCTGAGTAGTAAAAAGTGAGAGCATAATAAACCACTTAACAAGCTGGAAGAAAAGTGATGAGAATATAGAAATAATGGATCAAACTGAGAGTTCAGCAGAGAGAAAAATAAGGAGCCTGCATAGGGAAAAATGGATATAACTCACAACCACAGAGAGACAAAGTATAGGAAGAGAGGACATTCTCTGTAGAAGGGACCCTATGGACCTGAGAAGAGTCCATGGGCTGTCAGATGGCCTCAGCTTCCTTGTGACCGCCCTTCTCAGTGCTGGGTTGGCTGCTGCTTGTTTTGTGAAGCAGAACACAGCTGTCAGCATTTTCAAAGGAACCCTGATTAAATTTTGTATTCTCTCATTACTTTTATGGACTTCTTGCTCTCATTCTATTTTCTTTGAAATGTAATATGACTTATTCACTTCCAGATCAGATATGTACATTATACTTGTGACATTATTGAGCTAAAATTAGAGAATTTGCAAACTCTGGTAATAATGATATCTTAAATAATAAAAGTAAACATATAAAATTTATAATACTTAAGCACTTTATATATAAATGTATCTGATCCTTTCAACAACCTGATGAGATGTACATTGTCATTATCCCCATTTTACATATGAAACAAACACATGAGCATAAAGCTCTAGCTAAGTCAAAGAGGAAAATTGGAGACAAAGCAGTCTTGTTTTACGTGTCCATATACTTTTCTCCTCTGCTACACTTGTTTTGGAAAGGGAAATGAAGAGCAGATCATTTGATAGCACTGAGAAAGTCTTATGAAAAATGTAGCCAGTGCTAATGCTCCCTATTTACCTTTAGTGCTTCTTATAATATTTCTGGAGTGAGTAATGGCTCATAGACTAGTGCTCATCTCATGTGCTCAGGACTTTGTTTCTATCTTTGTTTTGTCTATGCCCTGCAGTTTTGTGTCCAGTCTTTGCATTAGTTCCCTGGAGCTGCTGTAACCAATTACCACAAAGTTGGTGGCTTAAAAAAACCTGAGATTTATTTAGTTTTTCAGAGTTTTGGAGTTCAGAAGTTCAAGATCAAAGTGCCAGGCAGGGATTGTTCTTTTTGGAGGCTCTGAGGGGAACTCTATTCCATGCCTCTCTCTTTGATTTTGGTGGCAGTCTCTAGCATTCATTGGTTTGCAGCTGCACAATTCCAATCTCTGTCTTCACATTGCTTTCTTCTTTGTTTCTCTGACTGTCAAATCTCCTTCTCCCTCTTATAAAGACACTAGTCACTGGATTTTGGGCCTGTGCTAAATCCAGCATAACCTCATTTTGATATACTTAATCAGATCTGCAAAGACCATTATTCACAAATAAGGTCACATGCATAGGAGCCAAGCTAGGACTTGGTCATATCTTTTTCAGAGGCCATTATTTAGTTGATTGCAACATCTCCCCATTTACTCTACCATTTATTTCTCCTGTTAGTCCTTTACTATTAAGTAAAGTAACTGCATTTATGTTAAAAAGAAAATGTGCTACTAATAAGGCAATAAACATTCTTACATTATGCAAACTCCTGAGTCAGTCTATTGACAAATATACTGTGACCCTACAGTACCTTGAAGTCTCCTAAAACAGTCTTACTGGCTTCTAGAGGTAGGTTTCTCCATGAAGATGTCCCCTATCACTTGCATCAAGATCAGAATGCACAACAGACATGGCATAAACTCTAGTAATAACCATGTCCCTAATATTTTGTTATAATAGTAAAAAAAGTTGAATTTACCCTGTATTCTCATCAGTGGGGTTTGACCTGACCTCTATTCACTTAATTTATTAAGATAAGATGCTGAGGACAGTTATGCTATGATACTGATATTTTATCTGAAAAATATATAAAGCATAATTTCACACATTCATTGTGTTCTATACAATATTATCATCACAAACACAGTTTTGGTGTTTCAGAATGTGGGATTAATACTAGCATTGAATTAGAAACATTAAATCATTAATTACCTCCCCAAGGTTCTGCTTAACTGCTCCAATGCCTTCAATTCACTCATAATTTTAGCATAAAACAATATTTCCTAAACTATATATTGTTATTTATTTCATGAGATAATTTCTGATAGGTAGTGTAGTATTTAAAACTTTCTTTTCAATACAGTACTTAACATGAAAAGAATTTGATGAGCCAAATGAATACATTTTTATAACAGCACAGTAACAAACTATTTCACTGTTTGTAAGATGTTCTTTATTTTATGTACCACTGTGATCCTAATTTCAGAGATGTTAAACTGTGAAAAAGATATGCTTCTTAGACTTAATTAATCCTTAAACCTTTAAATTAAAAAAATACCTTTTTGTTATTTTTATCACAAGGTATTTGACCTTATTTTCTTTTTGTTTATTTTGTTTAATTAATTCCTTTGCTTTGTCCACTGCCATTTTTCAAGTATATTTTATTGATTATGTTATTACAATTGTCTCTATTTTCCCCCTTTGCCCCCCTCTACCCAGTTACCACCTTTCCTCCAGTGATCCCTCCCACCCTTAGTTCATGTCCATGGGTTGTGCATGTTAAATTCTTTGGCTTTTTCATTGTCTTTATTTTTCTTAACCCCCCACCCCATCTATTTTGTACCTACTTAGTTATGCTTCTAAATTCTTGTAACTTTTACCCCATTCTCCCTTTCCCCCTCACAGCTGATAACCCTCCAAATGATCTCCATATCTATGATTCTATTCCTGTTCTAGTTGTTTGCTTAGTTTATTTTTGTTTTTTAGATTCAGTTGTTGATAGGTATTTGTTGTTATTTTAATGTTCATAGTTGTGATTTTCTTCTTTTTCCTAAATAAGTACCTTTAACATTTCATATAATAAAGGCTTGGTGATGATGAACTCCTTTGGCTTCACCTTGTCTTGAAAGGACTTTATCTGCCCTTCCATTCTAAATGATAGCTTTGATGGATAGAGTAATTTTGGTCTAGTGCCTTTTAACAGGTACAAGATTCTGAGAAACACCGACTTTCTTACATGTCACATTATGAAGAGGGATGATGGAAGTGACCCTCGGGACAGGTGCCTTTGGTCACAAGCTTCACCTGGTAGAGATGAAGCTGGTGTTAGCTTTGGACTGGTTACAAGTAATTTATCCAAGCTGTGTAATGACGTGAGAATTACAGGGCAGCAACTAGTTTTTGGTTTCTCAACAAAAGGGTTCTTAATCTCATTTAAGGGTATTAGAAGGAAAATTTCTGTAGAAAATAAAGCATGAGAGTAAGATTTTAGTATTCAAGAAATAGAGTCAGCTATTTTGGAGATTAGCATGCCTCTACTCAACCTTCTTACCCAGATGTGGCAGGGATTGGACCAAGAAATTGAGTGCAGGGTTATAGGTGATAAGATGAGGAAAGACACCAAGTTAAGACAAGAAATTTAACTACACCTTTGCCAGTATAGGACATTTCACCATGGTGGAGAACATGTGCTCTCGTTGACACAAATCCATGCCAGCAGTAAGTGATGTAGAATGATTTAGTGCAGTTTTGCCTATAATATAAGGTTCGCTGTTTCATGAACAGAATTTTCTCTTGGACCTGTAAGAAGTCTGTTGCAATTAGGGACATGGAATGATATGTATTTTTTTCCTGTGGCTTATTAAGACATTCTGATTTAAATATAAATGTAGAGAATGATTCTAGTCCTTCCTAATGTATATCATATATATTTATATTTATTTTGGATGCATTTAGAAAAAGTAGGAATGTGAATGTCTGAAATCTACCCAGTCCATTATTTATTAGAATGGCTGAAATAAAACTGAATATACACAATTCTTCTTCCTTTCTTCCTTTATTCCTTCCCTCCCTCCTTCCTTCCTTCCCTTCTTCCTTTCTTTCTTCTTCTATTAGTTTCTTTCTTTTCTCTCCTTTATCTCCCCTCTCTTTGGATTCCCATTCTACAGGGTTAAATGAAGAAATACATGTAAAACAACTATTGTAATGATGGTCATGTGAAGATTATTTCTGTTATTTTTGGTTATTAGAACCTTGGCTATTACTATTATTTTTGAAGAGAATGATAAAATTGAAAAGTTAGAGGAACAAGAGTTATAGAACTAGAAATGAATTAGAATGAGTGGTAGGTCAGATTGCTCTCATATGGCTATCAGTTCCCTCAGTATATCAGAGTTGCTATGACCTGGGCTTTGATGTAAATGTAGCAGCATGATTTAGAAAAAAAAATAGCATTGGATTAGAAACCAGAAGACATATTATGGCCCCATTTCTCTCATTTCCTAGAAATTTAACCTTGGAAAACTCAATGTATTTAAACCCTTGTTTCCTCATTTGAAAAATGAAGACTGGTTATATCTGCCCTACCTCCATTTTGTGAAGATCCAATGAAATAAAGTTCTATAGAAATGTGAGGTGTTACTTTTTAATAAAGGAATGTAGTGAACTTACATTTTATAAAGTTGGATATGTCACCTCTATATCTTAAATTGCTCACAATCTCAGGCCATAAAGGTGTCCCATTTTCATAGGGTATCCCATCTGGTGAATATGGCCTACAGAGAAGTAGACATGACATAGTGAGAAGGTGAAACACTGTTGGATGTAGTGAGACAAGGTTGCTTGAGAATATTTTATTAAAGCTATCATGGAACATGAGCACTGTACAGGTGAAAGTACTTCAGAAATTAGAATTCATCTGGAAGATGTTCTCTTTCACTGAATTATAACCTTTTTATCAGGGAAATCCTGGGGATCTCAGAGCAAGAAGGCAAGATGATAGTTTAGTGTAAAGAAAGAAATGCCATTCTTATGTTTGTGAATCCTATATTAGATATTTTTCAGAACACATTTGAAGGATGTGGGGACTTTAAAATATATTCAGTAAGCTTCCTTTTTGGTTGGTGGGAAGTAGACAGTAAACATAATATGGAAGTTGTAAAGTGTCTTGGAAAGTTGCAAGTGGTCTGTATGGAAAACAGCAACAACAATGCAACAATAAAACCTAGAACAAGTAAAGGGGACTAGAAGCACAGGAACTTGGGGTGCAGAAGAGAAATTTTAAATAAGATGGTCAGGGAAAATCTTATTGGCAAGTTGAAAGCTGAACAAAATTTGAAGAATTTAAAGGCAAAAAAGTGCACCCATGCAGTGGAGGATCATTCCAAGGAAAGAATGGCCATGTCCAATGGCTTAAGAAGAAAACATACCCGATGTGCTCAAGTAACAGCATAGTGGTCAGAGGGGTAACTGGGTAGGGAACACTCACACTTAGCTATTGTTCTTTCTGGATGTTTGATAATTTCTTTGCTGTCACTGTCATATTTAAATCTTAGTTCTGATTTGTTTAAGCTATCTCATTACATAGCAATAGGTATACTTACATTTTACATGTAAAATATATTATTTTAAAATATATTATTGAAGTATTTAGGCTATGTAAGTATATATAATATATAAATATATACACTAACACATGTGTATATAATGTTTTGATTATACTATGTATAGCCCTTATTTTATAGTTTGGCATTAATATTTTCTGACTATGTCAAATGATTAGTTTAATCATTTAGGAAATTATAAATATGTTATTGAAAATACCTCTTTATATATTGTTATGTGGGTTGGATAGTTCCCAGATAATAGTTTGACTCAAGTATGTTTTCCAGAGTAATTTGACAAGACTATTCTCCTTACATATTGTTGTCTTAACAAGGTTTGTATTTGGAGACTATGACACTTATAATGAAGCATTTTGAAATAAGTATAAAATACTGACTATTATGCTTATAAAACTAGGACTTATTTCCTTTTACTAAAGGGAGTTATTCTATGTTGATTTCAACTGGAAATTAGACTTTAGCTCCTGGAATAAATATATGCATAGATTTGTGGATATAGTTAAATATCCATAAATATCTAACTACCAATGTACTTAACTATTTTTAGCTATATAATTGTGTACAAACACACATAAATGGGTTTTTAAATTAAGTAAATAAATGTCAGCTCCCTTATCTACACTTTATTCTATGATCAGTGTATTTTCATGATATTTTCCCACAATGATGACCCTAATGAATTTTACTTTGTTAGTTCTTATATAGATCTGTTTCTTACCCTCTGACAGAGTTACCTTAGAATGCTTCTCATTTTCAGTGAAGACACTAAATGGTAGAATGAGAAGATCTTTTTTCCTCATTTGACACCTTCCTTAACAAATTTTAAGAAATGTGTTTACTTTTTATTACTGTGAAAATGATGCTTAGTGAACTACCAGTTTTAAGGGTATTCTTCCCCCTCTGTTTATCAGTTGGTAAATTTCTGATATGTAGATTTCAGCTACAGCAATATTGTGAGTTCAACACTCAGCTGCATTATTTTTTTAACAGAAAGAATAATAAAATTTCACACTTTCTCTAAACTTTTATTTATATAAAGACACCCCTTTCATCTGAATATAAAGTAAATAAAATCTGAAAGCTAAGATAAAAAAATTCTGGCTTAATAGCTTAAAATAACAATACTGTCTTTCATGGATATTTATATTTAAGTTTATGATAGCTTTAAATGCTTGGTCACTTTTTCTATATACTTGAAAAAACATTGAAAGGGTAAAAAATCACTCTGCACTATAAATTTTTATGGCTAATCATAGAATGATAGATATAAAAATGTTTTATAACACATATTTTTCTCAGATTGCCTAGAGCTCTTAATTAAAGTTATGAGTTGGCATGGAGAAAAAGAAAAACAATTTTCTGAATATCTGGCCTTTCTGCAGAATCAAATTAAAGTTTTTAACTTTTATACTTTATAAGCATTAGTTTTGTTAATTTTTGGCTCAGATTAGTTGAGAATTATATTTACTTGATTGTTTCTAATATCTAAATATGAAATTGGGGAAGATTTTTACAATCAATTTTGGTTTAGAAGAGATATTTTTATCTTATCACTATATCTCTGATTACTATCTATAACAATGGATATTTGCCATAGGTATAATTTATTCCTCCTGTTATCATCCAAATTCCTAAATCTGCCCTGGGAATATGGGTGTTAATGTTTGGTTATCCTGGAATCCTTACACCCAAAGCAAGTAGTGTAGAAGTCCTTTCAACATCTACCTGTCTAAATGTGAAAATGAGTAATGTTAACTACCATGGTGAGTTCTGTACAGATGGAAAAATATGCCTCTCAAATCCAATCCTCAGAAGTGAACTGCTCATTCTCACAATTCTTGTGGTGAAATCAGTGGTCTCTTAATGCAGTGGGCAAGGTTAGGGCAAGGGAGTGTTTTTTTGACATGATGCTCTTCAGGGAATTTAACTTTATTCCTGAGGTAGTTAAGAGAGCCAGTGCCTTTGCCTCTACAAAATGTGGTGCAATTTTTATAACTGTGCATCCTCATATCTGTTTAAGCTCTAAGATTTGTACTATGCAATGTGACAGCTAGTTATAAAATAGAAAATTGTGTTGCTTTATTAAGTCAAATTCGTCGAGAGCAGTAATGGGAAATGTGCATAATCTGTCTTTCAAGTTGTAATACTGTATTTGGCAACAAATATATATATTTTTATTTTTCTTTGTTCTGTACATTTTGTGATGTCACCTGTAGTCATCTGTCTGATAGAGTTCTACAGCTATTTATTATTCTGATTTCTAGCTCTGTCCAGATGTTTAGCTACAGGGCAGTGTTATTGCACAGATTAGTAGAGCTAGTTAGAAGGCACTGTGCTAAATATGTAGAGCATCTGCGGTTTATCTCAGGAGGTTGAATTTCAATTATTTAAAAGTGCGGCTAGCTTACAAAGATCTTGTTTCTTAGTTAAAATGACTATGGAGCAGAATTAATTTTAAAAGCGAAGAATAAATAGTATAACAGAAAACTTCTAAAAATTACCCTCAGACTACACAATTACTTTTTAAATAAAAAAAACCCACTATCATTCCATCTAGAAAGTATGAATCTATTTTTAATATTGCTAGAAGAATATTAAATCAGCACATCTTCATAAGATTACCTGAAAATTAAGCCATTTGATTTCATTAAGAGTTTAGTTTAAGTGGCCTTTTTGCTTTGCTGTTTACCTTTGTATGAGAGAAAAAAATTAAGTCAAAAGTAATCATTCCATCAACACTATTTTGAGCCAAAATTAATCAGACAGCTACTATAGCTTATACCACTTATGATTACTGTTGTGATGTTTAAATGAATTTCCTGGCTTAATATTCTGTTCAGAGGTCTTTTGTCATTATTCAGACATTTGGAAAATGGGTTTTATGAAAAAACATTCTAACAGTGAATGCTTACAAAACTTACCCTGAACATCTGCAACAAATTAAATCAGCTTGTAAATATAATAAATAAACTATCTTGAAAAGTACTAGGGAACAAACAAAACGTGGTACTATTTCTTTGGCTAGCTACAAATAATTTTATTTGCAATGGCTTTTGCGGTCTCTGTAGAATGCATGCCAGATACCTGACTGATACAAGGGACCACCCGACTGACTCACTAAACAAAAAGTAAAGGGGCAGAAGTGTTAGTCCAAGCCCAGATTCCACACATAACATGAATTTGGAGTTATACAGCTTGCAAGCATCTGAGTGAAAAACCATGGGTATTTATTTTTCTTTGGCCTTTGCTAGTACTAAATGTGCACTGTCCAAATTATGAATTGAAGCCCCAGTTGCCCATGTGTATTGGAAATAGGGCCTTTAAGGAGGTAACTAAGGCTAATGAGGTTATAAGGATAGAGCCCTGATTTGAAAGAACTGGTGTCCTTATACAGGATAAACACCAACCCCCACCCCCTGCCTCTGTCTGTGTCTCCTTCTCTCTCTCTCTCTCTCTCTCTCTCTCTCTCTCTCTCTCTACCATATAGGAGGACATAACAAGAAGGCAGCCATCTGCAAGTCAGGAGGAGAGTTCTCACAACAACATGACTATGCTGGCACCCTTATCTCTGATTCCTAGTCTCTAGACTGTGAGAAAGTACATTTCTGTTGTTTAAGCCATTCCAGTCTATGATATTTTGTTATGGCAGCTCAAGCAGACTATACAGGGTACCTCATCTGATGATGACACTTGTTTTAAAAGAAGCAATTCTTCATTATTGAACCAGGTTATGAAGCTTCATCATAGTTCAAATACTGGTAAGAGGTTGTCATAATTGATTTTAGCTTGCTATGAAGCTATCAGCACAGGTATGTACAAATTGTAATTAACAGATGAGTAAATAAGTTGTCACAAACTTTATTTTTCAAGAAAGTGAACTCTGTACATTGGTTATCTCAAAGTCATCTTCTGGGATCATGCATCCCATGAGGGCAAGAAGCAAGCCTTCTGGGGAATTTTAAAGATCATCATCTGCTTAAAAGACCCATGGGAACTTTCCAGTTTCCCTTAAACTGGTAACAATATCTGGTTCTTAAAAACAGGAGAAATTAAACTCTGCAGCATTTTGCTATTTGAATGACCTACTCTGTGGAATTATAGCAGCAAACTAATCCTTTAGGAGCAATGGCTCTATCAATCTTTGGACTTTTCTAATGTGGAAGCTACTCAATTGCATCTCAGAAATCAGGGAGGTAATTACTCATGCAGACAGCACAAAATGAAAGAAAAAAATGCAAGTTCTGCTGAGTATCCCTTTTAGAACAAGCTGTGAAACAAGGAAAACAGCCTCTATAATCAGTCAAATTCTTCCACTAATTTTTCAGGTGTTGAAGGCTGTAGTGAGACTACATGCTATGAAAGTTAACAAAGCAAAGTGGCTTTAAGAGTGGGTTTTATAGGAAAGAGAAAAAGGGGAAGAGGCATCTCTTATTTTTAAGCAAGAATTCTACTGGGAATGAAGTTTACATTCTTCCAATTCTATTGCTTTAACTAAATGTTCTAAGACTTAAGTCTGATGGTATTCTATGTGCCATTTACCAAATGTCTTATCACTCTATCTTACACAAATATTAGTGAAATTAATTAAAAATTCAAATTTTTGACTGGGGGGTAGTTGAGGTTTTCAAAAATATAGAGAGATCTGATTAGAAAAATGAATTGACTGTAGGAAAAAATTTGAGAGACGTTGTTTTATTACATCCTAGATTGCTTCAGATTTTTCTGTATTGCAAAAATTTAAAGAATTTCTACCTTTAACTGAAAGCTCTACTTTTCCATAAAATGTTGGCCTCTAAGCATTTAAGTCACTAAGGAGGCTTCAGTTTCTTTCCAAAAGTGCAGGAAGATAGCAGCCTAGAGGTATTTGGTTTGGCATAGCTCATTTTTATTTTTGATACTGTACACACACACACACACACACACACACACACACACAACTTGATTATAAGTAATCTCTGCCTTTTCCTCAAGTTTCCCTCACCTCCATTCAGACCTGTATATTTCTTACCTAGCCTATTTAATTTGAATATTTAATTTAATTTAAGTTAGCATACTCCTTTCACCTGAGGGAAACCACAGATGTGGGGGATAAGATTAGGTCTCTGTTCATCTGTGTGACTGTGGTCACATGGACTCCAAATGCACCAGCTTTTGTAGCTCTTTGTACATATAACCTAACTTCCTGATTCCCAGTCATGAGAGTAATTCTGTACCATAAAAAAGATTTAAAAACATATAACTTTTGGACTGCTAGATTTTAGTAATGCTACACCTATAGAGATGAGAACTAACTTTAAAGAATATAAATATTTCTGATCCATATAAATGGGCCAGCTATACTATTGGTATTAGCAGTACATTTTTTTGGAGAGTTGGGCAATTGTGATATCTGCAATCATTTAAAAAGCCATTGGTGACAGTCAGCCAAGAAACAGGAGGGAAGGTTAGTTTTCATCATTGGAGTTGGGCTTTTGTGTGGCCTTTAGGAATCACAAGTTGCTGAGGTTTCATTTTGGACCAGTTCCAGATAATGCAAAAGTGAACTTCTTTTATTCAGAAATTCAATTTAAAGTTTACAGAACTCTCATAGGGATACAGTTTGACTTCCCTGCCTTCATTCATTCTTTCTACTTACAATTGTTTTGTACCAAATTACCATTTTCTAGAACAGTGAAAATTTTACTGGATAAGACAGTTTTTAAATAATCAAGAAAGTTCAATTTTAATGGGTAACATTTAAAACAAAATGAATCAGAATTAAAAGAATGTTGAAAAATAGACACATCAAATTAATACTTTTGTTGAAAGTTTACACAAATAGTGCCAACTATGACATAATCGTGGGAGACCTAGATTAATTTTTGTCATACTGGTTTTTGAAACCTTGTGAATTTTTCCTTTTCTATGTGCTTTTCTATATAAGTAGCTATAGGGGTAAGACAAGTGACATTAAACACACACACACACACACAAACTTTTATGGAGTATAAAAGAAGAGAAATATTATAGGCAGTGTATATATTAAGGAAATGCCACAGGAAAAGTGGCATTTCAAATGGACCTTAAACTAGAGATTAGAATTTCTACTGGCTGAGAATATCTTAGTAGTGCTTTGAGTAGACAAATCTAACCACAGTGCATAGGGTGGTTAAATAGGAGTGGGGAAAGACAGGACATGAGTGGTGGTTCTGTTACTGAGCAGCAAGTGGAATCCTGCTGCCTGCTGACATCCTCTAGGCAAAATTCTGGAGGCAGAGTTGTGGTGAAAAAGGGAGAGTCTTTATTCAAAAGCTACACAGTTTTGAAATAACACCTTTCCACATGCATTAGTCACTTAAGCCTATCACTAAAATCTTTTTTTAAAGATTTTATTTATTTTTTTTAGACAGAAGGGAAGGGAGGGAGAAAGGGAGAGAAACATCAATGTGAGATTGTCTATCTAGTGCCCCCTACTGGGGACCTGGCCCACAACCCAGGTATGTGCCCTGACTGTGAATCCAATCAGTGAAACCAAACCTTTTGGTTTGCAGGCTGGCATTCAATCCACTGAGCCACACCACCCAGGGCCCTAAGGCTAAAACCCTTAACTCTTGAGTTCTACCTTTAATCACTGAAGCCTATCAATTAAGGCTAAAATCTTTCAGGGTTGTCCAAGCTGAGGTCTGTGGGCTGCATACAGCCTAGGATGGCTATGAATGTGGCCCAGCACAAAATTGCAAATTTACTTAAAATCTTTTTTTTTCACTCATCAGTTTTTGTTAATGTTTGTGTATTTAATGTGTGGTCCAAGACAATTCTTCTTCCAATGTGGCCCAGAGATGCCAAAAGTTTGGAAATCCTTGCGTCTTCAGTTCTCCTATCACTCCCCTTGCTAGTTTTTAATTACCTTATGTCTATAAGGTTAGTTTATAAACTAAAACAACATAAGATACAAAAGCTACACTATTTTGGAAGAATGGTAGGCTTCTGCCTCAGAGCCCGTCCCTTCCAGAACACACAAAGAAAAATAACCATGCCACCCTCTACCAGGCCAGCCTAATCCTAGGCTGCAGACGGAGTTTCTTCTCTCACTTCAAATGTCATCCTTTAGAAAATACAGCCGGCTACAAAACGACCATCCAGGCATTCTCAAGGAAGAGAAAAAGAGATCTGCAGTCCCTGCTCTCCTTCCATTTAAATTTTCTGGCCCATAATTTCATGCACTCCAGGGGTGTTCAGATCCTCAGCCAATCCTGTCCTAGACTGTTTACCATTCCCTCAGGAGACCTCCTCCTATGGCCCCTTTCTACACTTCCCCAGTGATCTGCTCAGATCTTTCTGTATCAGTTCTGGCAGTCAAGGTAGGAGATATGAAAGTTTTGAACTAGGGCGGTAGCAATAAGAATGTGAAGGAGGATGTGTAGTTATAAAATTTAAAGTGCAAAAGAAAACCATATATGTCTAATTTTTTTGTTAAGACACTGAAAAAATGATCCGATGTAAAAAATATAGAAATGTTGAATTTGTTATCACAGTGAAGGAACTAGGAGCAAAAATTAAAAGTTATACATGGGAGCCATTTCTATAAATGTGATGATAATCAAGGTGATTATTACATTTCTTGGGTAGAAGAGTGTGAAAGAGAAGGAAAGGGTCTTAAGGGCAGAACTTTAGGAAATGGTTACATTTCTAAGATGGCAGGAGAAAAAGAAATCATTCCAAAGTAAGCTTACCTGTGTCACAGGATCTAAGAGGGGTCTTTTCAATGCAGTTTAGTTAAAATAGTCCAATATTCAGAGACACCATAGAGGGTGAATACTGAGGGAGAAAATTAATCATGGTAAAATATTCTTCTCTACTATTTATTCATATATAAATAGAATTTCGTGACACTGTATCTGAATAGGACAAGCTTCTTGAATAAAAAATTGTTTATTTCATTTTTAATTTTTGCATATATCTTTTATGATTTCTATATAGTGGAAAAGAAAAGATGGCTATCGAGATCTCAAAACCTAAGACATCTTCCTTCTTGTTGTCACTCTTCAGCTTAGGCAAGTTTTCTATCTTCTCCTTAATCAAAATTTTCTCCTATCTCCCCTCTGTCTCCCTCGGTGTGTGTCTTCCTCTCTCTCTCTCTCTCTCTCTCAGAACATAAGTGAGTAGAGCCTCAGAAAATAAATCCATTTCCAGTTAGAAGATAAACAACCTGATAAGCATGAGAATGCTCTGAGGCCATGTCTTCCTTTACTCAGAAAACATTCACTTCTTGTTTATTCGGAGCTAAAATGGCATCCTTGGAAGGAAGAAAAACATGTGTGCCCTCAAGAGTGAACTCTCTGTCTAGTAGAAGAAAACACAAAAAGCTGGTCCTATCATTTTTTATTTTTGCTTTAGAATCACAAATGCATTTTGATGTCAAAACAAGAAGCCTGAAATTTGAATAAAATATACTTCTTCAGCTTGGAAATGTTCAGTCATACAAGGACACCACAACTAAAATTACTTTTTTTTTCTTATCACATTCTTAACATTCCTTGTTAAATGGGTTGGAAAAGGGGAGAAAATACCTCTCTTAGGAAAAGGAGGTAGGTAGAGAAATTGTGTTCAGCACGCTTCTAGAATCTTTATATCCTGTTTTCCTTTACTATAGTCTTATAACAAACACCAACAGTATTGCAACAATACACTTAGGACTTGTACACTCACAAAAAAGGGAATAGTGATGCTATTACCTGTGACCATTGTTATTTCCTAAATTTGAATAATAGAAAAACTAGTACTTCCTAATGGTCAGCAAATAATTATCAATACAGAGACAATATTGCTAAGAATTTTTAGCTATACTAGGCTATTTATTCTTCTAGATGAAATTTAGACTAAATTTATCAAAGTTAAAAAACCTACTGGTTTTTATTAGAATTACTTTGAAACCCTAGATGATTGGTCATCAGTCAATGTTGTCTTCTTACCTGAGAAATATGCCAAGTTGGTTCTTCCTTCATAAATCTCTCATTTTTGTTGCTAGACTTACCCTGGGTTAATATTTTGTTGTTATTGTGAGTGGAACATTTCGCTTTATTATTTACAATTTGCTTTTGGTATTCTAAAAGAAAACATAAATTTTTAAAGTACGCTATGTACTTGTTACTATTCAGCATTACCATTATTATAAAAACATTTCCTTTAAATGAAAAGTAAGATCAAAGAGCAAACTGGTAAAAGTATTAATAAAAAGATTTACTTGGGGTTACCTATGAGGCACTATGGCAAATGTTTTCAAATGATTACCTCATTTAGTCTTCACAGTAACCTATGAAGTTGGTAATTCTGTGGCATCTTTTTCATGGACTCAAAGAGGCTACTGTGAACCTTTGTGGTCACACAGCTGCTAAGGTGGAAATTCTGGAAATGCTGGGGAGAGCAATGAATTTTCCTGAGTTGATGGGGCCTATGTCAGTTCCATCTGACTTAAGAGGACAGAGTGGCATTTGGATTAACTTAACAAATTATGTATAATATCTGAGGAATCAAGTACGTATTGGTGTTTGTCATTTTATTAGTAATTTGAGAGCTATTTCTACACCACACAATTGTAAATATTATAAAAAATAAGACTATTCTGATGTGAGTACAATAGATGAAATAAGATTTCAAACTGATGAAAACCATGATGGGAATATTTGACTTAAGATGTTTTACTTGAATAGAGAAACTGGAAGTTAAATCCACAACTCATATAACTAACAACTTGTAAAGACACACAGAGAATGATTGTATTTACTGTTGTTACAGGACAGCTTCCTGTACTCTGTTACTCAGGCTAATTATTGTCAAATTATATTGAGTTTCGTCAGAAGACAATCATACTATCTGCAAATAACATTATTTCCTCTTTATCACTAATATTTCTTAATATATTAAGTGGTTTATTGCATAGGTGAGAGCTCTTCTTTGCTTACCTTGAAGATTTTATTGATATTTTTAATCAGGAATAAGTGCTGCATTTTTAAAGATCTTTATTAATATTCATTGAACAATCATGTTTTTCTGAAAATTAATTTTAATTAATTTATTTCTTAATATTAAATAATAATTATACATAAACACTATTTAGTTGTGATGAATTCTCTTGATGCTGTTTACATTTAGTTGCTCTTATTTTATTTAACATTAACTGTCTGTTTTTATTAGTAAAAGCAGCCTAGTTTTTCTATTTTTGTAATATTTTAATGCTTTAGAATGAAAGTTTTGTTAATATAAAAAAGTAAACTCATCTTACATATTGCACAGCAATGGGGAAATTTATTTCATAAAAATTTGAAAGATTCCACTAGTAAAATATGGTCATTTGGTAAAAATAAAAATGTTGAAAAAGTAAACCAATAGCAAATCCCTTCAAAGCATAATACAATAATGTTTTTATATTTTAAAATTTAAGACAATAAAAGCTCATAATTTTATTTTTTTTGAGTTTTTTATTTTGAGCTTTATCTTTTTAAAATTATTTTATTGTTCAAGTACAGTTGTCTGCATTTACCCCCCACCCCATCCATCCCCACCTCCATCCCCTGCTTACATGCCCCCTTTGTTTTGTCCTGTGTCCTTTATAGTAGTTCCTGAAAACCCTTCCTTCCTCCTCATCATCCCTTCCCACTTCTCCTCTGGTTAGTGTCTGATTGTTCATAATTTCAATGTTTCTGGTTATATTTTGCTTGCTTGTTTGTTTTGTTGATTAGGTTCCACTTATAGGTGAGATCATATGGTATTTGTCCTTCACCGCCTGGCTTATTTCACTTAGCATAATGCTCTCCAGTTCCATCCATGCCATTGCAAAGGGTAGGAGCTCCTTCTTTCTTTCTGCTGCATAGTGTCCCATTGTGTAAATGCACCATAGTTTTTTGATCCATTCATTTACTGATGGGCACTTAGGTTACTTCCAGCACGTGGCTATTTTTAAAGCAACACTTTTCATTACTTTCTTTCTGTTATTGGTATATATTTTTTGATTTAATCTTTATTTTATTTTTTTTCTGTTAACATTTAGTCCCCTTATACCCCGTCCCCTCAACAGTTGCCACACTGTTGTCCATGTCCATGAGTCCTTTTTTTATTGGCATATTTTGAACAGTGTATCTATTTCATTAGGAATTAGATGTATTGAATAATTAAATAATATTTTATTATTGTATAGTGTTCCATGGTATAGGACTGAATCATGTTTTATTTAACAACTCCTCTTGTTAGGTATTTATTTTATATATATATTTTAACATTTAAAACTCTCTCCCTCCTCTCCCTTTCTGTTTTTTGTCCCTCTCCTAACCCTCCCTTCCTTTCCCTTTCCCTCTCCCTCTCTGTCTCCTTCTCTATTGTCTCATGTCTGTATACATTGATCTATCAACCTAATTATTCTTTAAAACTATGGCTTAGTATTCTGCTGACATGTGGATGGTTTAACTTTTTCCTACTGGTTTAGTTTTTTTCTAGTGTTTCATTATTGCAAAAACTTTTTAAAAAATATTTTATTGATTATGATATTACAGTTGTCCTATTATCCTTCCTTCATTCCCCTCCACCCTGAACACCCTCTCCCACCCACATTCCCCCCTTTAGTTCATGTCCATGTGTCATAAGTTCTTTAGCTTCTACATTTCCCATACAATTCTTGCCCTCCCCTTGTCTATTTTCTACCTACCATCCATGCTACTTATTCTTTGTATCTTTCCCCCCTCTCTCCTCCTCCCACTCCCCTGTTGCTAACTCTCCATGTGATCTCCATTTCTGTGGTTCTGTTCTGTTCTAGTTGTTTGCTTAGTTTCTTTCTTTTTTTAATTTTAGTTTATTCAGTACAGTTTCTATCCTTTGTTCCCATTCCAGCCCAACCACCCATTCCTCCCCTCCTCCTTCCCCTTTCCAACACCCCTAGTTTTGTCCATGTGTCCTCTATATCTGTTCCTGTAAACCCTTCCCTTCTCCCCTGAAATTCCCTCCCCTCTCCCCTCTGGTCACTGACAACGTGTCCTCTATTTCAGTGTCTTTTGTTATATTTT
>CM052541.1:59660394-59706392 GCA_028533065.1 Trachops cirrhosus
ACTTCCATACACTTCAATTTTCTGTCAGTTCTGGTTGTTATTTTGTTTCTATATTGTTGTTGTCCCTATTTTGGTTGGGCGAGGAGGCACAGTGCATCTACCTATGCCTCCATCTTGGCTGGAAGTCTGTCATTATTGCAAAAACTTCTTAATGAAAATCTCTGTACCTATTTTTTTCTCTGGAAGGTAACAAAAAGCTTAATCAAAGTGAATAAACATTTAATGTTTTTGAGCTGTTGCCAAATTACCCTTCAAGAAGATGTGTGTGTTTGGGTTACAAAATAATAAATACATGTTTCAGAAAATTCGAACAACACAGAAGTGAATAAAATAAGAAGCAAGAGTTCTATTTCTGAGGTGATCATCCTAGTCAAATGGGAATACATTTGAAAGCAAAAGTGATTAATGTTCATTTAGTTACCTCAGGAACAATGGTGAAGCAGAACTGTCCCACAGAACCAATCCTGTACTCACCTCACCTCGTCCCTTTCTGCTTCCCAGACTCCTTAGAATTAATGATTATTAAATTTTACTGGTATAGATTTCCAGGTATTTTTCCATACATACATAAATAAATATACATATTTTCACAAAGGAGAAGTCAACAGGAACTATTTTGCAAATTTCATTCTTTTAATTTAGCTCTGTATATAAACATACTTCCATATCCTTTCTTAGGGAGATAGCATTCTTTTTTGGTCATACTACATTTCATAATAATTCTGTATGATATTTTATGTATCCTCTCTCTCATTATTATATACCTAGGCTGTCTTTTTTTTTGGTTTCTAATCATGTTACAGGAAAAATATTTGTACCTTGAGCAGATGTTTGAGAATACTTACAAAAGTAGCATTATTGTGTCAAAAGACATGCTCACTTTAAATTCATGTCACTTAACAATTAGTCCTTCTAAAATGTTTTCAGAAACTTATAAACACTCCAAGATTTCTATAACATGAGATGTTTCCAATCACTTGGCCATATGAAAGGTGCAGGTTGATATCATATTATTGTTTAATCTTCATTTCTTTGACTACTAATAAAGTTGACATAATTTTTCTGTTTATTTGTACTTATTTTTCTGAAATGTATGTTTTTGACATGTAATCTATTTCTGCTGGATGGTGTTCCATTTACCACTGTAGTATACTAAATTACACTGAAATGTAGCAGCTGAAAATAATTGTTTTATTGTGTTACTGCATTCTGGGGGTCAGAAATTGGAAAGGCATAGCGAGATATTTTTGCCCCATGATGTCTGCAACCTCAGCAGTGGGTACTAAAGCTTGAAAGGGATTTCATGCCTGTGGGCTGTGTCCAGGGCCACTTTCATGAGTGGATGTGCAAACCGTGAATTCACATAGGGCTCTGCACTAAGAAGGGCCTCAGGTTTGGTTTAATGTTCTGCTGTGCCTATATTGAAAGTCTTAATGATTTTTAAGTACAAAATCCTGCATTTCATTTTACAAAGGATCCTGCTTACTATGAAACTGATCCTGGTTGTATCACCTTGTAGGCAAAATAATGGGTCCCAAAGTTGCCCTTATTCTAATCCCTGGGACCTGTGACTATGTCACTTTATATGCAGAAGGGACTTTGCAGATATGATTATGTAAAGAAGTTTGAGGTAGGGAGGTTTTTCTGGATTATGCTACTGGGCCCAAAGTAATCCCAAGAGTCCTTGTAAATGAAAAAAGGGAGGTAGGAGGGTATGTGTCAGTGATGTTAAGGGAGAAGGATGCATGGGCCATTGCTGGCTTTGAATGCAGAAGAAGGAGTTATATGCCGAGGAATGCAGGTAGCATCTGGAAGCTGGAAAAAGCAAGGGGCACTTACAGCCTCAATCTGAGAATGAACACAATCCTGTTGACACTGGTTTTAGCACAGTGAAATCCATTTTGACCTTCTCTCAAACTATAAGATAAATTCAAGGTTTTTAAAAAAAATTTTACTGATGGTCAGATAACAATTGTCTTCATTTTCCCACCACCACTTTTCTCTGCCCTATCCACCCCTACCTCCCACCCTCAATCCTACTCCTGTTTTGCTTTGTCCATGGGTCCTTTATAAATGTTCATTTACCACCTTTTTCCACCTTATTTCCCTTTCCCCTCCCCTCTGATTACTGTCAGTTTGCTGTTAATTTCAATGTCTCTGGTTATATTTTGTTTGCTTGCTTGTTTTGTTAATTAGGTCCCACTTACAGGAAAGATCATACTTTGTATTTGTCTTGGGTATTTGTCTTTCACTGCCTGGCTTACTTCACTTAGCATAATGCTCTCCAGTTCCATCCTTGCTGTTGTGAAGGGTAGGAGCGCCTTCTTTCTTTGTGCTGCATAGTATTCCATTGTGGAAATGTACCACAGTTTATTGATCCTCTCACTTACTGATGGGCACCTAGGCTGCTTCTAGCACTTGGCTATTGTAAATTGTGCTGCTGTGAATATTGGGGTGCATAGGTTTTTTTGAATTACTGTTTCAGGGTTCTTAGGGTATAAACCCAGCAGTGGAATTGCTGGGTAAAAAGGCACTTCTGTTTTTAGTTTCTTGAGGAAATTCTATACTGTTTTCCACAGAGGCTGCACCATTCAAGCTACTAAGTTTGTGATAATTTAATTTATTACAGCAACATACAAAACTGAAACATACCTGTATTAATATACACAATTAATACTAATATACACATAAACTCATTCAGTCACTTACATGTCTGGCACCCAGTTTGGGAATGACTTAAAAACAAGGAGTGCTGACCAGAGTACCTACTTAAGGTCTCCCATGTAGCCTGGCTTCCTCATCATAGTGTGTCTTCAGAATATGTGGACAGTTACATAGAGGGTCAGAGTTCCAACACTGAGTGAGCCTGAATTTTCTTTTACGATATGTTACACAGACATATCTTATTGGTTGAATCAGTCACAAGGCCATTCAGATTCTAGAGAAAGGTACATAGATCCACTAGCTCACTGGGGGGAATGTCAAAGACTTTTAAACAAAGAATATAAACCCATTGTTTTAAAATTACCACCAATGGTTTGTCTTTTTCCTATTGATTTTTCCTTGTTGCTTATTATGGTAATAAACCATTCATACTTTATGATTATTGCTAATTGTTTTGACCAGGCTGCTATCTATCTTTATATACTTTGAAACAAAAAATATCACATACAAAGAAAAATAAGTTAAAATTCACTAAATCATTGAATTTTCAGAGGTTGTCTAAAACCAGATTTAATTCACTTGTGGCAACATAATTTGAAGGTTAAGCAGGCAATACATCATGGTAAGATTTCAAATAACATATATTAGAAATTTGAGGGAAGAAAGAGCTAAATACTGTTTGATTTGATCACATTTACACAGGTTTCAACATTTTATTCTGTCTCTGCTAATTCATTAAATTTTTTTAAATTATATAGTCTTTGAGTTTTTGTAACTTATGATTGAACTAAACCTAATTTTGGGATATTTCTTGGTGACAAAAATTATTCTTTTGATAGAATTAAAGTATCACTCTTAAACAGTTCTCTTCTTTTTAGTGTTCAACTGACTTTGTTTTATTTAATTCTAGCTAATTTATTTTTAAAAGTGACAGAAAATTATAAGCTTATTAAGTTTACTTAATTATTTTATTTTAAAGGACTTATAAAATGAGAATATATTTTGAAATAAATATGGATTGAATTATAAATCTATTTATATTGAAGTTGGTATCTTCAAGGATTATAGTTTCACATATTTTTTGATAAATCTATATGTTAATAGATACATTATTTTATATGATAGAATATAATGTTTTTCATCATCTTGCAGAAAAGCTTTGAAAGAGACATTAATTAATAAATATGGATCAATGTTCAAAATCTAGTGTTCTTTTTAAAAAGATCACCTGTTTAGCACTCATGTATTTAATACATATATGCTTCAATATATTTGATTGAGACATTAATAAAACCTTATTGCTTATATTAGCATCCACTTGTATAAAACAATTAATGGGCAAGAAGAACCAGTCACAATACATTAATCACTGATACAAAAGGAGACCAATTTAAAGAATTTGTTAAAGATAATCACTTTTGATAAAATAGGAAAATCAAATGTAATATTATTCTCTTAATTAGTCTATATACATAAAAGTTTAGTGAGATGATGTTCAAAGAGCATAAAAAATGAGAGGGGGAAGGGCTCAGTCACAGCCAAATTTATAAGCCAAAGCGATTATGCTTTGTGTGTTAGTAAAAGACTCAGTCTTCATTACAATGATCGATAGTATATTTAAGCAACTGGTCATGTCTAAACGGTGTTTGTTTATTTGCAAAGAACATGTATATTTACCATTTTATAATTCTTGTTAGATTGCTCACAGATAAATTGGGATCAAAAAAGGGGAGACTAAACAGTAGTACTGTTGTTCTGAAGATATCTTAGATATGAAACATTTAAATTTGGCCTAGTAATCTATCATGCAACTTTTTGCTTTCCAAAGAGGTTTTTAGACATATTCCACTGCAGTTATATTTTAATCAAGATATCAATGGCCTACTAATACTATGCTCAGAAACTATTTAAATAGGTACTTTTATTTATTTTTCCTTAAAGGGGTTACTGTCAACATTTGGCAACAGGGTTACTCCTATGAAAAAATTAACAAAACTAGAAAGGGCAAATCCCTACTAACCTAACTGATGATCTGAGAGAGCTCCACTAAAGTGTATCTTTTAGGTTAGGTTACTGGAGCCAAAAAGAAACCAGTGGGAATGCCCTTGTCATGCTTTAACATTTAGTTGATGTCACTTTGGAAAATTTGCAAGACATGGAAGGAAGGGAAGTTAAATTCTTATAGTACTGAGGGTGTGTGAACTATTGTGCCTCATAATATATTATTGGAGAGAGAATTCTTGGGTCAGGCCTCAGGTGGGAGAGTTCCAGGAGGTGAAAGGATGAGAGTAGAGTACTCAATCAGTATTTATTGAGCAGCAAAATGGAAAATAAATGTTAAAGAGGAAAAGAGGGTGCATTCATTTTTATTGATCACCTACTATTTTGAAGGCTGTGTATTAGATGCTGGAGATACATATTATTTCCACCAGATTCTACTGGCCAGAGCTGTGATAAGGCCATAGCTGATTGCAAGTGAAACTAGAAAATACTGTCAAATTGTGTGACCAGAAGAAAAAGAAAGTCTTCTAGTGGACATGTAGGTAATTCCTGTCTCAGTTTACCTTCTTATCTATCAAACTCTTCCTTTCAAATATAGATCATTTAGGTCATGTAGACCCTCCTCCCAAGAAACATCCTAAATCAAGGACCTCAGATGATAAACAGTTCTTTTCATCAAGTTTGAATGAGATTGTTCATAGTCCAACAGACTATAAACTAAACAGACAAATTATCTACCTTTTCCTTCCTCTACCAAACCAATATACAATTTTAGAGTAGGGATAAAATAACCATAGTTATTCTCATTTAGAAAGAAGAAGAGCAAAGAACACATAATAGTTGCTGGCCCACAGCAATAATAAGATTCCTCTGACAGACCCTCCCTGGAAGTGTGGGAATTTCCCTGATTATATCTGAACTTTGCTTTCTAAGGGAATATATATGCAATTGACCTTCTGTGGCTCTTGGCTTTGCATCCGTGGATATGGAACCAGTGGCTAGAGAACCCATAGATAGGAGGACTGACTTAAGGGACTTAAGCATCCATAAATTTTTGTATCAGGAGGGTGGGGATGGGGGGGATAGAGGGTAAGGGTGAACCTTAATACTGAGAAGGACTGTATAGTATATGTGTGCATGTATGCATGTAGTATATGTGTATATATGCATTTAAATTAATGTAATTCTTAAATGAGAATGGATTTTACACCAAGTGTCAAGGTCATAATAAATAAACTTCCTTTTCATCTCTCTTTGCCAGGAAATATTTATTTTAAAGTATACATTCTTATTGAGGATCTTTTGAAGATTTTAACTTTCTATAGGTGTCTCAATTCCAACTCTTTAGCTCACATGGACTAAAGCTTTTGTAGCTTGTCACTTCATGTTCATTAAATCCCAAATTCTTGGTTACCAAGGTTCCAAACAACCACACCCTGTCTCTCTGTTCATACCCACAATCAGGACAATGAAGTCCTGTGTTCACTTCCATCCTGGTTTTCAACTTTCTTCCAGTTTCTGCCACTAGAGAGAAATCTTACCGTCTCAGGACCTTAGTAATGCAAATAACAGGCTTCATCTTGTATTTTATACATGTTTTATGTTTTTCATAACAAGGGAATTTTCCATAACAGCCAGTCAGTCATATTATTGGATACACAACTGCTGGAACTGAATTTTGAAGTTGGACAATGCCAAGCATTTCAGGTAGCATAGGTCCTGTAATTGTAAATGAGAGAATGAAGGATTGCATAAAAGAATAAAAAATAAAGTTTATAAAAGTTTCAATCTAAGATACCATTTTTGTAATTTTAAAGTCTTTTTCCCAGGTTCATAATTTATTGTACAAATTGAGTACTCCATGATGAGTTGACATTAACTTCTCCAGCCATGAGAAATAACAATGAGGTACAGTTTAGAATCCTTTTATATTTTTTTCGCAGTTGAAGTTCTTTTGGACCTTAACTTGAAGTATAAACCAGCAAGGCAGTGGCCCCATGTGTGGCCAGTACACACTTTCAGAAAGCATGAATCCCACAGGCTGTGTCCTTTAATGCGTGGAGCTATAACTATATAACTTTAGTTTTAAGAGTTAAAAATATTTTTAACATAATCTGCTTTTTTATTTAAGCTTTGTTTTCTTATTTTAGAATAAATGGAGGTTGAAAGAAGTCACAGACTTATCTAGAGATATAATGCTACCTCGCTGGAGTAACAGAAGTAAAATTTTCTCTGTTCTGACAATATCATGTGGCTATTTTTTATTACCTTATATTGATAGAAGCTTTGAGAAACTTAATCTATATTCAAATTGACTAAAATTTCTTTGATATGTTTAAAATGACAAAATATTTTTTCTATAAAAGGAAAACAAAAATATTTTCAAGACTAAATAATGCATCATTGCATTAATTATGGCAGATGTTAATAGAAAATATCCTATACCTAATAAACAGTGCAGGAAAAGTAAAACAAGAAGTAAGATTTTTAAAAAAGGTAAAATTCAAAGGACACTCACACAAAAATCTAATTTAATAATAATAATTGTTCCTGTTTGATTCCATTCTCGTCACAGCCAAGGTTTTCCTTCCAAGCAATATACCTAGTAACCCCATTCATTTCCCAGAGGGTTTACCAATATCCTCTGTTGGACAGTAGCTCGTCTCTGGGACAGGACTGCAAGAACAACAACAACAAAAGAGGACATGGAATTAAAGTTAAACTTCAAATAAACAAATAATAAATTTTAGTATAACTGTGTCCCATAAATATTGCATGGGACAAAGTAATACTTAGTGTTTACCATTTGTTTATCTGAAATCAAATTTAACTGGAAATTCTATATTGTGACAACCCAGTATGGGGATGTGTCAGAGGAGAAAGAGGCCCACAAGAAATGATAATTCAGTCCTGAGTCCATAGTTTCCTTGTTCTCTTGTAAAAGATTCTTTTCTCCATTTCCATTTCATGGACTCTCCACTTTCTACTTTCTTTTCTCCTTTCATTTTGCCTTCTTGCTCATCTTTACAATTGTGAGCTTAAATACACACACTTACACATATAGATTAATATTTTGAACTGAAGCCTTGCTCATTTGTATTTACTTATAAAACATATCACACAATTAAATGTTATTTTCTCCTTCAGGAAATTGAATTTCAGTGTTACTCTTCATTCTTCCAATATAATTATAGTTAGATACTTTCCTTTCATTTTGATTGCCAAATTCACTTTAACAGTTAATAAGTGGAAATCTCACATGGATCCAATAACATTTCTCCAGTTACCTTTACTCACCATGAAAAGTTTTTATTTATGGTCATACTCTTGTCTGCCCTTTAGCTAACATTCAATCCATTTTATGTACATTTATGTCCATTCCATTTTCCTCCTTTCATAGACCTCAATCTCTTTACCAAGACCTTGATCTGTGATGTGGAACTTTGTCAAATGCTGTCTGAAAATATAAGAGCACACTCTTCACTGCATGAGGACAAAGCCAGCGTCTTCCTTTAAAGGAAGGAGGACAGTGAATGAATAAACATTGGCATTTCATGATGGGGCTCTCTGTCAGACCCAAGCTGCTCCAGATGTGAAATTTTGATTAGAAATTTCTAGAGGTTTTATGGAAGGACATTATTTGTCCGTTATCCAGTGACTTTCAGAGATTACAACGATACCTTTTCAAATCACTTGTTACTTGTTAAGGAAGAAAGGAGAACAGTCAGGTGCTTTTGACTAAACATTCCCCAAAACAAGATAATGGGAGTGAAAAAATATTTTCACTCCTTTTTGTTCAGAAAAAAAACAACAACTAACTTCGGTAAAAGTCTTAGGAATAAGTAAAAATAACTACTTAATCTTGGGAGAGGCTTGGTCAACTGTGATGGAATATTCAGTCTTTTTTAGAGAAACATTGATTATGTTTTTAGAGGCTGCTATGAGTTTTATGAGCAAACTTTTTAAAATTATATTTTATTGATTATGCTAGTACAGTTGTCCCAACTTTTCTGTTTGCCCGCCTCCACTCAGTACTCACCATTCCCTCAGGCAATCCCCACACCATTGTTCAGGTCCATTGGTCATGCATAGGTTCTTTGGCTACTTCATTTCCTATACTGTACTTCACATTCCCATGGCTATTCTGTAACTACCTATTTGTACTTCTTAATCTCCTTACCTCTTCACCCATTCCCCCATGCCACCAACCCATCTGGCAGCCATCAAAATGCACTCCAGATCCATGATTCTTATTTTGTTCTCTGTGTTTACTTTGTTTTTTAGAGTTAATTGTTGGTAGATATGTATTTATTGCCATTTTATTGTTCATAGTTTTGATCTTTTTTTTCTTAAATAAGTCCTTTTAGCATCATATAATAATGGTTTGATATTGATGAACTCCTTTAGTTTTTTCTTGTCTGGGAAGCTCTTTATCTGCCCTTCAATTCTAAATGATATATTTGCTGAGTAGAGCAATCATGTCTCTAGGTCCCTGCTTTTATTGACTTTGACTATTCCTTGCCAATCCCTTCTAACCTGCCAAGTTTCTTTTGAGGAATCAGCCAACAGTCTTATGGGAATTCCCCTTTGGGTAACTAACTGCTTTTCTCTTGCTGCTTTTAAGATTCTCTCTTTAGCTTTAATCTTTGGCAATTTAATTATGATGTGCCTTGGAATGGGCCTCATTGCATCTATCTTGTTTGGGGCTCTCTGTACTTCCTGGACTTGCATGTCTATGTTCTTAACCAAATTAGGAAGTTTTCTTTCATTATTTTTTCAAATAGATTTCTCTTCTCCTTCTGGCACCCCTATGGTGTGAATCTTGGACCCCTTGAAGTTGTCCCAGGGGCTGATATCACTATCCTCACTTTTTTGGGGGATTCTTTTTCCTTCTTGTTGTTCTGATTGCTTGTGTTTTGCTTCATTATGCTCAAAAATCATTGATTTGATTCTCAGCTTCATCCATTCCACTGGTGTTTTCTTGTAAATTGTTCTTTATTTTAATCAGCGTATCCTCTCTTTCTCATGGGATGTTTTTTATGCTTTTGAAGTCCTAACTAAGTTCCTTGAGCATCCTTATAACCAGTGTTTTGAACTCTGCATCTGATAGATTGCTTATCGCCTTTTTGTTTAGTTCTTTTTCTGGATTTTTGATCTGTTCTTTCATTTGGGCTATGTTTCTTTGTCCTCTCATTTTGGCAGCCTCCCTGTGTTTGTTTCTATGTATTAGGTAGAGCTGCTATGACTCCCTGTCTTGGAATCATGCCTAATGTAGTAGGTGTCCTGTAGGTTCCAGTGGCACAGCCTCCCCTATTACCCAAGCTGGATATTCGAGGTGCACTCTTTGTGTTGGTTGAGTATACTTTCCTCTTGTAGTTGAGCCTTGGTTGCTGTTGTCAGGTCAATAAGAGGGATTTCCCCATGCCAGTCAGCTGCAATGATTGTCTATGACCTATGACCCCTGACCACCAATCTCTGCCCTCCATGGAGGATCAGCTGTGTGGGGGTAGGGTGGTGCTCCAACATGGTCTGTAATTGTCCACTGGATGTGCAGGCTCTGAGGTTTCTCAGGTGGTGTAGGCCAAGGTCAGCCCCACATGTGTTCTACCTTGGGCCACCATTCCTGAGCTATAAAGCAATCTGAGATGACTGCTACTTGTCCTGGGCATGTAGATTCCCAGGTAAAGCCAAACTGTGAATTTAGGCTGGTTGCTACTAGTGCCAGGCCTGCAGCCACTTAGCAAGAGGCACAGGGGCAGTGGGGTTCACTGAGGCTGGCTGAAGCTGTCTGTTTCTTGTTGGAGAGGATTTAGTAAGTTGTGTAGCAGGAGCCAAGACCAGCCATTCATGTGGAAAAGAAGCTTAGGTGTGCCCATAAGTTAGGTGAGATGGAGTCTCAGGGGATTTTCAAGGTGTGCCAAACAATGTTAGCCAGGTTAATGGAGTCTCAGATATGGCACCTGTCAGCTGGCTCTGTGGGTCTGTGGTGGGAGGTCTCAAAAAAGGGACAATAGCCTCTACCTGCCTTTCTGTCCTCCAGCTCTCACTTTGATGCCAGATACTTCAATTTCTTTCTGCATGTCACTGGTGCTTTTCAAGCTGCTTCCCCAGTGCTGGAGCTCAAAGAGTGTGAGTCTGTGTATGAGTTCTTTAAGAGGAACTGCTTAGGACTCCAGAATTTTCTTATATTGACTCCATCCCTGCTGGTTTTTACAGCCAGAAGTTATGGGGTTTTATCTTCCTGGCACTGGAACCCTGGGCTGGGGGGCCTGGTGTGGGCTAGGACTCCTTGCTCCTGAGATATCCCTCTGGTATTTTTACTCACCACACATGGATGTGCGACCAACCCATTCTGCATCTCTGCCCCTCCTACAAGTCTGGGTGGATATGGTTTCTTTAATTCCATAGTTGTCAGACTTCCATTCAATTCAATTTTTGACAGTTCTAAGTGATGGTTGTTCTATATTTTAGATGCATGTGTGGTGTGAGGATGTGAGCTGTGTTTACCTATGTCGTCATCTTGACTGGAAGTCATGATCAAACATGTTTTCTATTCCAATTTGCTGTAGGATAAGTTAGATTCTTTAGAACAAAGTGTTTATGTGTGTTTGTGTGTTGTGTAGGTATATATATACACACACACACATATATATTGAGAGAGATATATCTCTATGTTGATATTTATATGTATATATTAAATAGGATGACAAGAGTTCCCTTTTAAGAGCCAAATAAAACTGGAAACCCATAGACCTCAAAATTTATATTCAGCTAAGTTTACAGTAATAAACCTTTTTATTTTTTCAACCAATTAATTTCTTATACCCCCTTGCAATCATGACACTGTTGTCCATATTCATGAGTTCTTTTTCCTTTTAGCTCAGACCCTCCACCTCCTGACCTGCCCCATAAATAGCTGTCATCCTGCTCTCTATCTATGCATCTGTCTCTGTCTTGCTTGTTAGTTCAGTTTGTTCATTAAATTCCACATATCAGTGAAATCATTCAGTATTTGTCTCTCTCTACTGGCTTATTTCACTTAGCATAATACTCTCCAGGTCCATCCATGCTGTCACAAAGGGTACACTTTTTATCTTTTTTATAGTCGAGTAGCATTTCATTGTGTAAATGTCCCATAAAACAGTTATAAATCTTTTTAAATGCAGGTATAATACTATTTAATTTTTTCCTATTCTTCATGTTAGAACTGGAGTATGTACACCTGACATACCTGATATAAGAAAGGAAAAACAATAATGTAATCTGTCTCTTCTTTTCCTAGTCCACTGAGTCTGAGCTCCCAGAAATGGGAATCAGAATTTTGGAGAACATTTGAAATTTATTTATTGCACATTCAATAAACATAGAACATCCACTAGCAAAATTTCTAAATTTTACCTGCAAAAATTGACCTCCATGTTTTTGAAAATTGCACACTTAAAGTAACAACATAAAAATAAATATACTTAAGTTCACATAAAGACTTTTATTTTGATTTTATAATCTACAGAGTACACATTTGAAAAAAGAATTATTCAAGTAAAACATAAATACATTTTCTTTGAAAAAGTTTCAAGGTCTAGAGTAGTATCAAGAATCATACATGAAAGTACCTAGGAATAAACCTAAGCAAGGAGGGAAAAGACCTGTACTAAGAAAACTATACAGCACTGAAGAAAGAAATTAAGGAAAACACAAACAAATGGAAGCATGTACCATGCTCATGGATTACAAGAATTAACATCATTAAAATGTCCATACTAACCAAAGTGATTTATATATTTAATGCAACTATTAAAGTACCCATGACCTATTTCACAGATATAGCACAAACATTTAATAAATTTATATGGAACCATAAATGACCCCAGATGGCTGCTGCAATCTTGAAAAAGAAGAACAAAGTAGGAGGGATCACAATACCTGATATCAAACTGTATTACAAAGCCACTACAATCAAAACAGCTTGGTAATGGCATAAGAACAGAGACATAGACCAATGGAACAGAACAGAGAGCCCAGAAATAAACCCAAATCTCTATGGTCAATTAATATTTGACAAAGGGGACAGAAGCATAAAATGGAGTAAAAATAGCATCTTCAGCAAATAGTGTTGGGAGACCTGGAGAGCTACATGCAAAAAAATGAAAGTTGATCACCAACTTACATCATATACAAAAATAAATTTAACTTGGATAAAAGACTTAAATATAAGTTGTGACACCATAAAAGTCCTAGAGGCAGGAAAGTCTAAGACATTCCACATACCAACATCTTCAATAAGATGTCCCCTAAAGCAAGGGACATAAAGGAAAGAATAAACAAAGGGGCCTCATAAATTAAAAAGCTTCTGCATGGCTAAAGAAAGCAGCATTAAAGTGAAAAGATAACCAACTATATGGGAAAACATACTTGCCAATGATACCTCAGACAAGGGTTGATCTCCAAAATATATAAAGAACTCACATGACTCCACTCCAGGAAGACAAAAAACCCGATTAAAAAATGGGCAAAAGACTTGAACAGACACTTCTCGAAGGAGGACATACAAAGGACCCAGAGACATATGAAAAGATGCTCAGCATCACTAGCCATCAGAGAGATGCAAATTAAAACCACAATGAGATACCACTTCACACCAGTCAGAATGGCCATCAAAAACACATCAACAAACAAGCGTTAGAGAGGATGTGGAGAAAAGGGAACCCTAGTGCACTGTTGGTGGGGATGCAGCCACTGTGGAAAACAGTATGGGATTTCACAGAAAACTAAAAATGGATCTGCCTTTTGACCCAGGAATTCCACTGCTGGAATTATACCCTAAGAGCCCTGAAACACCAAGTCAAAAGAACCTGTGCCCCGCAATGTTCATAGTAGCACAATTTACAATAGCCAAGTGCTGGAAGAAATCTAAGTGTCCATCAGTAAATGGGTGGATCACAAAACTGCGGTACATTTCCACAATGGAATACTACGCAGCACAAAAAAAGAAGGAGCTCCTACCCTTCACAACAGCATGGATGGAACTGGAGAGCATTACGCTAAGTGAAATAAGCCAGGTGGTGAGGGACAAACACCATATGATGTCACCTTTAACTGGAACATAATCAACAAAAGAAAAAAGCAAACAAAATATAACCAGTGACATTGAAATTAAACACAATCTAACAATGGCCAGAGGGGAGGGGAAAGGTGACAATGGGATGAAGGGTTTTCAGGAACTATAAAGGACACATGGACAATACCAAGGGGGAGGGTGGAAGCAAGGGAGGGAGGTGGGTTTGGCTGGGCTGGGTGGGAGTGATGGAGGGAAAATGTAGACAACTGTAATTGAGCAATAGCATAACTTAAAAAATCATATGTGAAATATTTCCTTTTGTCTTTTCTCCCAATTTTATCTATCCTAAGACTTCATTGCTGCTAACAGCTTGTAATAGCTGCTTTCTAGCATTTTTTTCTATATGTTTAGGTATACAGTAAGTGGGTATAGTTCTCTCTGATGGTTTCTTTGGATATTCAAATATTGGAGTGTTCCTTTGCTCAGTCCTGTCTCATTTCTCTGTACGTTCTAGGTATGGAGTAAAAGAAAAGTCCACAAATTCATTATCACTCCCTTCCCCCATTGATCATTAAGCTCCAAGCACCTGTCCCTTGAATCTGGATGAGATTTGAATGGTTTGGATAAGTTTACAACTGCTTTGATCAATGAATATGTTGGAAGTGACAGTATATGACTTCACAGGTGAAGCTTTGGAAGGCCAGGAAGCCATAAGAAGTCCAAATCATAGGCATGTAGGCCAGACCCTGAGTGTATTCTTTTAGTTGGCCAGACCAGATACCAGACATGTGTGAAGGAGAATTTGGATGGTTTCATTCCCTAGCCATTCACAATGTAGGCTCCAGACATTCTGGAGGAGAACAAGGCATTTGCACCGGGGCTTGTCTGAGTTATCAATTCACAGGGTCCCTGACCATATAAAGTAGTTGCTGCATTCTATCCATAGCTAACCAGAACACTAGTGAGTCTCATTTAGTTTCATGGCTTTAAAATGTTTCTATATAAAAATATATTACCTATATGAAAATAACTCCTCAGTTGTTCTGCTCAGGTGCAGGAGGTCTTGCCTCTTTAATTTTGCACTTGGGTATGCAATGGCTATCTGAGTAATAAAACTTTTTTGAAGATTAAATGAATTAATATACAAGTGCTTAAAACCTAAATATTATGTGTTACTATTATTATTAACATTAACTCAAGTCTAAGAAGATAAAAACTGAATTTGCGATTCCTACAATTTCAACATCTACCCCTTTTCTTTTCCTTTGATCTTAAAGTGTTGTTCCGCTATTAACCATGACTGCTCAAGTCCAAAATCTTGGAGTCTAGTTTGATATTTTTTCACATTCTCCCTATCAGTAGGTTCTGATGTTTTGTCTCAATGTACACTACACTCATGTAACATTCTTTATTTCTAAAGCTAATTCATAACACTGTAATATGTCATTTAAACTGCTGGAACAGGTTCTTAACTGGTCTCTCTGTCACACCTGTGTCCTAGTCTACCATTCATTGTTCCTGTGGCAGTGAAAGTGACATTTCTAAACATAAGTCAAATGATGTTACTTGATGAAAACACATCCATAATCATTTTTTTTGTACTTTTAATAAAATGTAAGCTTTTGACTATGGCCCCTGGGACCCTTTGTAATCTGGTTCCTGTCTACATCTCTGCCTGTACTGATTGTGTGACAGTTATGGAGGTTGTCTCTTTTCTGTAATTAAGCGCTCTACACTCATTTCTACTTCAGGGCTTTTGCATTCTCTATGCTTGAAATCTCCCTTTCCTTCTCTGGTTTGCTCTTTCTCATTATTCAAGTTTCAGCTCAAATGGGCCTCCCTTAATGCTGCCATCTGTGACCACTAAGTCTATTATTTGCCACAGTTCCTCTTTTGTCTTCTATGGTGTTCTTTGTATTATTTTCTTCAGAGCACTTTTTAATATGTGAATAATTACTATTTGAATAATTTCCTTATAATTTTATTTTTTTGTTATTTAGCTTGTTTATGCATTTTTGTCAGCTTCTGGAAGAAGAACTCCTTGAGAGCAGGGACCATGTTTGTCCTGATTGTGGAACAAAAACTGGTGTATAGTAGATGTTCAACACATATTTCCTGCTTGAATGTGTTTTCTCCTTCCCTCCTGACTCCCTTCCCCGGTCTCTCTTTCTGTTATGCATGCTCCTTTAAAAAAGGGAATATATATAATTCATTTTTATATATACAAATTGATTTGTGTATTTAATGTGTTTTAGAAATATTTACATACTTGTGCATTTAGATCTAACTTATACTTTTAAAATAACTCCAAGGCATAGTGTTGTATAAATGAATTGTAATTTATTTAATCATATCATAGTGAGGGAAATTGAAATGGCTTAACAATTTATTTAAAAATAAGCAATTGATGCTATAATGAATAGTTTTTAAAAATTTATGAATGCTTACATTTTTATAAAATATAGGCCTAAAAGTGAAAAAAATAAATTTCTTAAAATATTTACTAAAAATACAAAAACTAGACACTTTTCTTACATTTACCAAAACTGGATATTAATATCTTTAAATTTTTCTCATTTTTTGATGAAATATAAAATCTTATTTTTAAGTTGTCTTATCTGGAATTCTTAGTTGGAAATATTTCCATGTTTGTATTCATTATTATATTTCTTTCATGAGATGTTTTTTCTTATTCTTTTCTCATTTTCCTAATGCATTTTTTCTTTTTTATATATTCTAAGTATTTGACTCTAGTATGTGCTGGAAATTGTTTTCCTACTTTGTGCTTTCTTTTTTTTATCTTCGGCTATACGATCTTTGAAAATACAGAAATACAAAAATTTGGCCAAATATGTTAAATGTTTCTTTTATGATTTTAGAGTTTGTAATTTTTTAGGAAAACCTTTTCCAAGAATATTACAGTATTTTCATTTTTCTCAGATGTGCCATATTTAAAAATTTTTACATTTCTTTATCTGAAATACTTTTGCCTTTTTCTATGTATATATAGGATTTAACTTTTTATTTTCCAAATTTTCATATGGTCATTTATAACAGTCCATATTTTTTCTAAATGACTCCAATTCTTAAGTGCTGACAAAGGCATTTGCATTTTTTCAAGATTGTTTTCTTCCATTAATCAATGTATATATTTCTTCAACATATGCACACTAAGAGTTATCATAGCTTTTTTTCTATTTTGATAATAAAATGCTGACTTTATTCAGTAGGCCCATATTTGATTATAAATTCTATCTCATGGAGCATTAAAGTACAAATACTAAATGTCTTATATATGTAAAATTTCAAAATGACAAAAGTTAAAAGAATTCAGTTTGAAAATTAAAAAATATATATATCTTTGTGTGTTCAAACATATGAGAGCTGGGGATAAAAAATAAAAGCACATTTATTTATTTATTTATACTTACCTCATGGAAGGGAACAATATAATATGGATTAACCTTTGGCAATTAATTTTTAAAGTTTAAATACACTGTTTAAAAATTTAATGGGAGAATAGAAATGGATGCATAACTCCCCAAACCCCAGATAAATTAAAAAAAAAAACACCTGAAGAAAGACAATCTGAACACTTCAACCAATGACAGTAAAAATAAGAAAATACAAGAACAATAAGAAAGCAGGGTAAGTAGAACATTTAAAGAATACAGCAGGAATAATTTGAGACACACCAGGAAATCATGATAAATATCAATAGGTAAAGCAACCCTTTTAAACATAGAGACTCTTGATTTGTCTTTGCATTTATTTGGGGTGATGTTGGTTAATAAAATTACAGAAGTTTCAAGTGTACATTTCTATTATGCATGGCTTGGTCTCAAGTGTGTGTCTAGCGATGTGTTTATTTGTGGTACCCATCTTTGAGGTGCATGAATCTTTGAATGCCCCATAATCAAAGCTTAGTCAGGCACTTGTGTTACAAAAATAAGAAAACTCAACTGTCAGGGCTTATGCTATAGGTATTTTGTGCAATAAAATGAAACACCCTTTACCAAGAACATGTGCCTTTATTCACCTAATAATGTAACAGCTTCAAAATAAAAAGAAAGATATGCTGTAGAAATGGACAATCTATAATCAGTGACTATTTCTATCTTTTTCAGAAAGAAAAAATAAGTCAACAATAAAAAGTAAATAATGAAGTAGCTTTAAATTATAGTTATGTTTATGTATTTTTGTATCAGATAAAGTGTATTCACATTTCAAAGGATGAGTCACAGAAATTGTTGAATAAACATCATTAGCAATTTATAAGAAAATTCTAGAATATTCTGATACACAAAAATAAAAGAAACCATATATTTATCATTTAGAAGATAGCATTAGAAATAAACCACAAAAAATGTCCCATGGCCTATACGGTAAGACCTTTTAAAACAACATTCCTCATAACTATTGTATAAAGATGAAACCAATTGAGATATCAAATAATTTTGAAATACATGACAAAGAGAACACTTGTATATACCAATACTCATGAGTTAAAGCCAAAGGAGCACTCAGCAAATACAATTTACCATTATGATATTTTCATTAGGAAACAAGAAAAGTAGAAAATATTGTATGTGTTTTATTTAATAAAAAACAAAAGTGGTGGTCACAAACATAATATTTCTTGAAGATATACTACGTGCCAGGCATACTTCTAAGCCACATTGACTTCAAGACATTTCCATGATATAGGCAATTATTATGCCTATTTTATAATGAGAAGTTGAAGCACAACAAGCTTAAGTAAGTGACCTAAATTTATCTCAGTAGCAAGCTGGAAAAGTTGGCAATGATTCTAACCCAGGATTGATAAAATACTAAAAATAATCTGAACTGCATCATTAAATTTTAGAGATTGTTCTCTGAAAGTAAGTAAAAAGAATGCAAAAATGAACATTAGGAATAGAAAAGGGTAAAATTACAGATATGGGGTACAATTTAACATTTTTATGAGAATACTATATCAATTTTATAGCAATATATTTTATAACCTGGATGAAATGGATGACATAAAATATGAGTAGATAGATAAAAATTGACTCAAAAGAGATTTTAAAATAAAACCTGTGTAAACTAATATTTATAGTAGAAATTGAAAGATATTTAAGAATTTACCTTTGGAAGTGGGTGGCCCAGATTTTTGTGTGAGTATATTCATTTATTCAACAAATATCAATTGATCCTTGCTCAGAGTAAGACAGCCCCTCTGCAGAATAACATGCCTGTATGAGCAAAGGTCAAGTGGGATATTCTTCCTTATTTCTTGTTGTCTAACTCTCCCTGGCCCCTAATTCTATGACTACTACCTAGAGTCCAAAGATTCTTACCAATGTGTGTGTGTGTGTGTGTGTGTGAGGCAATAACTGCTTTATCAGTCAAGTGAACTCTTTTTATTCTTTCTCAGAAAAAGGTTTTTAAATGCATAGAATCACACATAACTACATATGATCACAATATATAGGGTTACAAAGAAAACCAATTATATTTAAATATTTTCTAGATACAGAATCCCTGGGGGTGGATCTTAAGATCATATTAAGGTCTTGTCATCACTATTTTGACTAATTTTAGGACTCTTAAATTCCAGTGGACCTTTAATGCTGCCTAAGAATCCTGTATTTTCATAACCCATTCAGTCTCCCTCCCTTCTAAATGACTGTTATCACCTTCTCTACCTACCTCAACTCTCCCATGTATCCTAAATTCTCCCTCTCTGCAGTGGAAAATCATTGTGGTTCTTTTTTTTTCTTTTTGGAAAAAATTAAGTAATTTAGAAGAGATATTCTCAAAATTTTACTACTATATCTAGTTTTTTACCTTCTTCTGTGTCCATATACTTTACCTCTTCTGTTAATGAATATTAACTGTCCATTTTCTTTCTTCCAAATGTGTATATCTTTTTCCTCTTTTCTGCTTGAGAGCATTTATTTCCTCTACAATTCTGGGCCCTCCCTTTCTCTACAACATTTCCAATTTTTCCCTTCCTACTTGGAAATTCAAATCAACGGAAAGTTAAGCAAAGCTAATCTACATAAAATTTTACCATCTTATGTGGATCCTAAAGCAAAGTAAGCCTAAAACTTTTTTGGAGGCTAAAATGACAAAACTGATCATGAGAAAGCAGGGTTCTTTGGAAAAGACAATACTATTGGGAAAAATAGAAGGCAGCAGGAAAAGAGGAAACCAAATCTGAGATGGATTGACCCTATAAAAGAAGACATAGGCATGGGTCTACAGGAGCTGGGCAGAGCTGTGGAGGGCAAGACTTTATGAATGTCATTCCTTCATAGGTTCCCAGGAATCAGAGCTGACTCAACAGCATCTGATACACATGATCTATTCTTTGTTGAGTAAGGGCATCTTTATCATCAAAAACAAGTTAATGGGGTTTGTCTGTTTTTCATACAGTATCTCATCATATATCATCATTTTTGTATGCTTTCCCCAAAAGCAAACTTTCATTCCTGCAAGTGACCTAACATACTATAATAAAATTAATTTTTTAGAAAAAAAAATAATATTTTACTATCTTAAAAAATAGTCTCTTGACTTCCTTTTTAGTATCACCCTATTTTTGTTCTCATTAACACCAAAATTCCTTGAATGAATTGTACTTACTCTCCCCAATCTAGCATCTCTTGATTTCTCTTGATCACACTGCAACCAAGATTTTATCTCCAACTACAGTGACACTGCTCTTATCAGGGGCAACAGTAATCTTAATATTGCTAAGGTCAAGTGTCAACTATCATTCTTCATTGCCACAGAACTGAGTAAGATGCCAATAGCTGTTAAAATTTGTTTGGGTGACTCAGGAGAGTGTATGTGAATGATGCTTCTGGGATATACATTCATCCTTTGACCTAACAGCAGCATTTGCACTCTTCTGATTCCTCTTTTCTCTTTGGAATACATTTGTTTATTTGGTCTTTACTGCAGAATCACAAAGTGTGCTTTTTTCCTCCCTCTAAGACCTTATCTGTTTCCTTTGCTTATTCTTTCTCATCTCCTTGACCTTAATTCCTGGCGAGTCCTGGGGCTGTTTTAGTTTTCTTCTTTTCTCTGAACTTGACTTTCTAGGTAACTTTACCTAGTCAAATATGCTGATTATTCCCAAATTTATATTTCCTAACCTAATGTCTCCTTTAATCTCCAGATTCAGATCTCCAAATTAATAGCCCTCAACATCCTGATTAGGCCTCTAATACTTGACTTACTATTAACAATCTCCTTAGGTTTCTCTTGCTCTAAATCTCCTTCCATAGTGGCCTATATCATTCTCCATCAATGGAAATTCCATACTTCCATTTGCTCAGGACAAGCCTTGCAGTCATCCTTGATTTCTCTGTTTCTTTTACACCCATCAGTCAGTCCTGCCTGCTACTCTACCCTTAAAATATATTGTTGTAATATAATATTTAAGGTAAATATACTTACCTTTTTAACCCTTGCCCAAGGATATGTTTATTGGGGAGAGAGAGAGAGATGAGAGAGAAAGAGAAACATGGATCAGTTGCCTCTCATGCACCCCTGACGGGGAATCAAACCCACAACCTTTTTGTATATGGGACAATGCTCCAACCAACTAAGCCACCTTGCCACAGTGAAATGTTTTACTTTTTAAACAATGTTATTATTTAATCTAACTGCTGTAGTACAGATTTTACCAATATTTTGTCACCAACTCAACTTTTATAAAATAACTAGGTCAACAGATGCTTTATGGAGAAATAGAGGAGGAGGTGATTTAATAATAAATGATTTTCAAGACTGGTAGTTAATAGTTATGAATAGCTTACAGTAAGTATTCATAAAGTATAGTTTGGGAACCCAAGGACCCTCTGAGACCTCTTCTAGAAAGTCTGAAAATTTAAACTCTTTTTGTAATGATGGTAGGGTGTTATTTGTCTTCCTTACCCTCATTGTCTCTTGTATGTTATGGAGTTTTCCAGAGGTTGCATGATGTGAGACTACATTATTGCTATGAAGACTAATAGAATGTATGCTGTATAGTCTTGTGTTTTAAGAAATTTATACTGTTAATTCCTAATATAGTAACTATCAATAGGTATTATCTAAAGAAATACAAATTCTTTGAGTTACTTAATATACTTAAAAATATAAAGCAGTTCTGATACCAAGATATTTGAGAACCTGTGTTCTAGAATAAAATTTAGTAATAGAGTATATGTTTATGTATGATCTATGGCATACTAACCCTGAAAGTGTAAATCATAGTCACTGTCTAGAAAATCACAGAATAAAGAATGTGAAACTTACTCTGCTCTTCAGTGATTTAGAACATGATGTAGCATTGCAGTTAGGAAAAAGAGAAGGAAACAAGTTGACTATCTCCACTATCTAGGGAACTTTTTCAAAAATAAAAACTTAGAGGTGGAGAAGAGAGCTTCCTGAAAAAAATATGTTTTAAAAAAAGCTTGTTCTGTGTTTTGATTTCACTCACATTTACCCACTCCCAACACCTTCTCACCCACCGCCAATACACACTTGCATGTGCATGCACACGCATGCATGTGTGCATGCACACACATTAGATACCTCTGCGTGTGTCATGACAAATGACAAATGACAAATGTCCATTGTCATTTTAGAATGGTCACTGTATTTGTATGGAAAAATGCAAATTTGAGAAGCATTTAGAAGGAGGGAAGAAGAATTTGAAACATTGAAGATTTAGATCTATTTTTAAAAAGTGAGGGATGAGTCAGACAGTTTCTAATCTGGTTACCAGAGTAGATGCTAATATTATGTGTCATGGATTTAAAATTTGGGTATCTTCCAATTTCCTATGTTGAAGCTCCAATCCCCAATGTGACTATATTTGTAGACAAGGCTATATGGAAATAAACAAGGTTAAATGAATCATAAAACTAAAGTACTAATACAATAGAATCAGTGTTCTTTTTTAAAATTATTTTTATTTTAATTTATTTTTTATTAGTTTATTGGGGTGACATTGTTTCTTACAACCATACATGTTTCAAGTGTACAACTCAATAAAACATCATCTGCACTCTGCATCATGTGCTCATAGCCCAAATTAAAGTCTCTTTCTTCATTTGTCCTCTGCCTACTTCCACCTACCCCTGCACCCCTTTTCCTCTGGCTATTACTATACTGTTGTCACCATTGTCTGTTTCTATGTGGTATATATAGTCATTTTGTCCAAGACTTTTGTTTACTGAGAGTTTTTTGATTACTGCGTTGATTTTATTAGTTGTAATTGTTCTATTCAGATTTTCTGAGTCTCTCAAATTCAGTTTTGAAGGATTGTATGTTTTTAGGAATTTATCCATTTCACTCAGGTTGTCCAATGTGTTGAGATATAGTTGTTCATAGTACCTTCTTATAATTCTTTTTATTTTTGTGGTTTCACTTGTTAACTCTCCTCTTTCATTTCTAATTTTTATGTATTTGGGTTCTGTCACTTTTTTTTCTTGATGGGTGTGGTTAAAGGTTCATCATACTTGTTTATTTTTTCAAAGAAACTGCTCTTGGTTTCATTGATCTTTTTTATTGTTTTTATGTCTCTATGTCATTTATTTTTGCTTTCATCTTTATTATGTCCTGTCTTTTACTTACTCTGGGCTTTGTTTGTTTTTCTTCTTCTAATTTTTGTAGGTGTGAGATTAAAATGTTTATTTGAGATTTTTCTTACTCCTTGAAGTAGTCTTGCAATGCTATAAACTTACCTTCTGGGACTGCTTTTGTTGTGTCCCATAGATTTAGGGTTGTTTTATGTGTATTTTCATTTGTCTCCAGGTAACTTTGGATTTTTTCCTTGATCTCATTGTTAGCCCAATTATTGTTTAATAACAAGTTATTTAGCTTCCATATATTTGAATGTTCTTCAGTTTTTTATTTGTAATTGATTTCTGGTTTCATACCATTGTGTCAGAGAAGGTACTTGATATAATTTTAATCTTCTTTAATTTATTGAAATTTATCTTGTGTCTTAACATGTGGTCTATCTTTAAGAATGTTCCATGTGCACTTAAGAAGAATGTGTATTCTGCTGCTTTGGGATGAAATTTCTACAAATATCAATTACATCTATGCAGTCCAGTGTGCCATTTGAGGTCATTGTTGCCTTGTTAATTTTTTAATCTTCACCAAAAAATATATATTTACTAATTTTTAGAGAGAAAGTAAGAGACACAGAGAGAGAAAGAGAAACATTGATGTGGAAGAGAAACATTGATCAGTTGCGTCCCCTGCATACTCTAACCAGGGATTGAACCCTGCAACCTAGGTACGTGCTTTGACTGGAATCTAGCCTGCAACCTTTTGGTGTATGGGACAACACTCCAACCAACTGAGCCACTTGGCCAGGGAATGTTGACTTTTTGACTGAAATATCAATTCACTTATGTCAGTAGTGTATTAAAATCCCCTACTATGACTGTATTACTATTGATCTGTCTCTTAATGACCACCAAGATTTTCTTTTTATATTTAGGTGCTCCTGTATTGGATGAATATATGTTTACAAGTGTTGTATTCTCTTGCTGGATCAGTCCCTTTAGCATTACGTAGTGACCTTCTTTGTCTGCTGTTATGGGTTTTGTTTTAAAAGCCCATATCTATTTTGTCTGATATAAGTATTGATACCCCACTTATTAAATTTGTTTCCATTTTCATACAATATTTCTTCATCCTTTCACTTTCAGTTTGTGTGTATCTTTTGTTCTGAGGTGGATCTCCTATAGGCAGCATATATGTGGGTCATGTGCTCCTATCCATTCAGCTACCCTGGGTCTTTTGTTTGTTTGTTTGTTTGTTTTTATTATTTAAGACCTTTATTAACATCCTCTTGCAGTTTGCTGACCTTTTTGAAAAAACTCAAATTATAAACTTTTGTTAAAAATTAAAAATGAGGTTCTTAAAAATCTCAACTTGACCAGATATGAAATAATTTAAAAACTTTTAAAGGTGTACTGAGAAAAACCAGGTTTGGAAAATCATACTTTCGTAATAACAAAAAAAAGAATGTCTTTAAGTAAAAATAATAAAATCCCCAGGCTGCAGAGACAATGTAAGAAACAGATTTGGTTTCATTAACAGGAATGACACCAAAGAAGATGTATTGTACACCAGCCTGTCATAAAGAAGAATAACCTCAGGAAGTACCTTCACATTGTAGGGGATGGAGAGATTGTGGAATTTAATGTTGTTGAAAGAGAAAAGGGTGCAGGGGAAGCAAATGTTACAGGCCCTGGAGTTCCAGTGCAAGGCAGTGACTATACAGAAGACGGTAACCATTATAGAAACTGTCCATAGCTCCACCCTTTTTACCAGTCTCTAGGTGTCTTGTTTTATAAATCCTTCATTATGATATTTCAGTTTAGCTAGCCTTCAGTTGGTTGTTCAGGTTGATTGCCCTATAATTTACCTGGAAATCCCGTTTGGTACTGGGAAGGAGTGAGTGTAGCTTCTGCCACCATCTTGTAGTCCAGGATTCATATTCCTCTAAGAAGAAACAGATGCAGGAGAACTTGCTCTCTTTCTCGCTTCATTTCTATCTCTCATGTAAAGACACAAGCAAGCTCTCACCAGAAACCAAATAAGCCAGAACTTTCATCTTGGACTTTTAGCCTGCAGAAATGTTATTTGAGATATTCAGTCTGTGGTATTTTGTTAACTCAACCCAAAGGTGACTAAGACATTATTATATAAGATACCGAAACTTGGGAAGGGAGGGGAATAGTATAGATATATTTAAGAAACCATATAATAAATTGCAAAATATTATTTTCTCCGCTGGACCAGTTAAGTTGCCTGAAAATTTTCAATATATAGATAAATGTTTTGATTCAAGGCTCCTGTTTTTATTTTTTATTTTTATTTTTTAAAGATTTTATTTATTTATTTTTAGAGAGGGGAAGAGAGGGAGAAAGAGAGAGAAACATACATCAATATGTGGTTGCCTTTCACATGGCCCCCACTGGGAACCTGTCCCACAACCCAGGCATGTGCTCTGACTGGGAATCGAAGGCTCCTGTTTTTAATGTTATATGAAAGACAGAAAAAAGTAAAAATCCATCGTTGCTCTTTAACCCTTTACACTAAATTAGCTTCTTAGATTGTGATTGAATGGGACTGAGAAGAGTTGATGTAGAATAGGTAGGAAAGTTAGTGATGGCGCGCAGTTGTTGCCTGACATCATCTATGGTACAATAACAGTGTCACTCAGAGCTTGAGGAGAACTTGTGAATCAGGAAGTTCTCATTTTATTGATGAGAAAGCTGAACTCTAGACTTGCAAATTGATTTGCCTATGAACCTCAAAATAGTAAAATGAATGGCACCTAACCCATATATCTTTTATTAAGGTTTATTTTATTCTCATTTGAGTGAGAGGGCAAGGGAGAAAGAGAAAGAAAAATCAATGCAAAAAAGAAACCCCATTTGACTACCTGCTGTATGTGTTCCAGCTGGGACTGAGTCTGTGACCTGGGAATGTGCCCTGACAGGGAATTGACATAGTGACTTTTGGTTATGGGACAATGCTCCAACCAACTGAGCCATTATGGCAAGGGCTAGCCCAAATATCTTCACTCATAAAACTTTCCACTAGGAATCCCCAACATTTGTGATGGTAACTAATAACTTCCAAGTCATACTTCATTTATTTATTTATTGTCTTAAAATTTAAAGAAATATGTTTCAGTTATAGTTGAAATGCAATATTATATTAGTTTCATGTGTGCAACATAGTGATTAGACTTGTGCATAATTTCTGAATTGACAACCCAAATAAGTCTAGTATCCATTGGCGAAGTCATACATGAATATTTTTGGAGGTAAGCTACCATTAAAATATTGGTTAGTATATTTCGTATTTTTTTAATTAAGAACTTATTTTTAAGAGCAGCTAAACATTCACAGCAAAATTGGGGAGAATATATAGCAATTTTCCATATACTTCCTGTCCTCACACATGTATAACTTCCCATATTATCAATATCCCTTCAAATGTGGTACATTTGTTACAATTGAATAAACATTGATTTATCATAATCTTCCATATTCCATAGTTTATATTAATGTTTACTCTTGTTTTATAATCTGTGAGTTTAGTCAAATGCATAGTGACATGTATCAATAAATATGATGTCAAACAGGATATTTTCCCTAACTTAAAAATCTTCAATGCTTCCATCTCTCCCTTCATCCTCAGTTCTTCAACACCTGGAAACTCTAATCTTTGTATCATCTCCATATTTTTACCTTTTCCAGAATGCTATATAGTTAAAATCATGCAGTATGTAGCATTTTCAGATTGGGTTCTTTTATTCAGTAATGTGCATTTCAGTTTTCTCCATGTCTTTTCATGACTTGTCAGCTCAATTCCTTTTTGCACTGAATAATATTCCATTTTCTGGATATGAAAGAGTTTATTGATTTATTCACCTACTGACGGACATCTTGGTTGCCTCCAAGGTTTTGCAATTACAAATAAGTTTCCTATAAACATCAGAGTGCAAATTTTTTTGTAGATATAACTTTTCAAGTCCTTTGGGTAAATACCAGAGTGTGATTGCTGGGTTGCATGGCAAGAATATGTTTAATTTTATAAGAAACCACCAAACTGTCTTACAAATTCATTGTACCATTTTACATTCCCACGAGTGATAAATGAGAGTTCCTTTTGCTCTACATCTTTGTCAGCATTTGGTATTGTCAGTGTTCTGTATTTGGCCATTCTAATAGATATTTAGTGGTATCTCATTGTTTCTTTCATTACAATTCCCTAATGACTCAAGGTGAGAGCATCTATTCATATGCTTATTTTTCATCTATTATTTATATCTTCCTTGGTGATGTATCTGTTCATGCTTAGCAAATTTTTAAAGTCAGGTTGTTTGTTTTATTCTGTTGGGTTTTGAAGTCTTTTGTATATTTTGATAAAGCCCTTTATCAGATACATCTTTTATAAATATTTTCTTCTGCTCTTTGGCTTTTCTTCTTATTTTCTTGACATTCTCTTTCACAGAGGATTAATTTTTCACTTTAATGAAGTCCAGTTTATCAACTATTTCTTTCATAAATCATGCCCTTTTTTTGTTTTATCTAAAGAGTTATTGCCATACCCAATGTTATAGGTTTTCTCTTATGACATCTTCTAAGAATTTCATGTTTATGTGTCTTATATTTAAATCTCTGATGTATTTGGAGTTAATTTTTATAAAGTGTTTAAGGTCTAGGTCTCAATTTATTTGTACTTTGCATGTGGATGTCCAGTTGCTCCAGCATCATCTATTGAAAAGACTATCTTTGCTCTATTGCTTTGTCTTTTTAATTTTTTGTTAAAGATCAGTGGATTATATTTATGCGGGTCTATTTCTGGACTCTCTATTTTGTTCCTTTGATCTGCTTGTCTATTCTTTCATCATGTTTCTTTCTGTCATTATTGCTATAGCTTTAAAGTAAGTCTTGAAATTGGGTTGTGTCAGTACTTCAACTTTGTTTTTCAATTTTATATTCACTATCCTGCGTTTTTCACCACCTCTTCATATAAACAATAGAATCAGTTTCTTGACATCCACAAAACAACATGCTAAGATTTTGAATGGGACTACCTTGAATCTATAGATAAATTTGGGAGCAACTGACACCTTGATAATATAGTCTTTCTATTCATGAACATAAAAATTTTGTCCATTCATTTAGCTATTTATTTATGTCTTTCATTAGAGTTTTTCTCCTCAGATAGAACTTGTACTTATTTTGTTAGATTTATATCTAAGTATTTCATTTTGGGGGATGTTAATGTAAATGGACCATGTTTTAAATTTCAAAGTCACATGTTCATTGCTGGTATACAGTACAAGCAAGTGACTGACTTTTATGTATTAACCTTTTATTCTGCAAACTTGCTATTATCACTTATTAGTACTGGGAGAGTTTGGCCAATGCTTTCAGATTTTTGACATAGATGATCATGTCACCTGTGAACTAAGACGGTTTTATTACTTCCTTCCCATATACATTTTCTTTTCTTTTCTTGTCTTACATTACATTAGACTTTTCTTGTCTTATTACATTAGATAGAACTTCCTGTGTAATGTTGAAATGGAGTAAGCTTTGAGTTTCTCACCATTAAATGTTATGTTAGCTGTAGGTTTTTTGTTTTTGTTTTGGTAGAGGAGTGGGGAAGTACTCTGTAGTCTGCTGATTAAGTCTCTGTCTTTTAGTAAGTCTGTGTCCCTGGACTGTGAACTTCTTAAGTGTTTCTCAGTTTTTTCCTCCCTTTTCAGCAGGATAGAATAGCAAAAGTGGGCTAGAGTTGGATGTTTCCTTTTTCAGGTTAGTTAGGCTCTTGCTAGCAAGTTAGATTTTGGTTAACTGGTTTTCCCTGAAGGCAGGCCTTTTTAAGGATGGAGTGTTCTGGTCTATTTTAAAATGATTCTTTTCCCTGCTCCCTGCAGAAAGCAAAAGTTCTCTGAAATTTACTGTAGGAACCTAGTTAAGCTTATTTCTGGAAATAAATACCACAATACTGTGACTCATAGAGGGGTATCACAATACCCCTCTATGACTGGATTCCCCTGGAGTTTTTAACACTCTGCGTTGTCCACTACAAGCATCCAGCAATTCAGCAATTACTGTTCAGGTTTTTCTGCCTGGCGCTGATTTCCTCCAGAGTTAACAGAGACTCCCTGTCTTTGCCTGCAATCTGGGGGACAGCCTTTTGCCCTGTGTCCTCCCCTATCTTACAGATCTACGAAGAGTTGTTGATTTTTCAGTCTGTTCAGCTTTGTACTTGCTGTTCGAACAGAGTGGCAACTTCCAAGCTCTTGACATGCAGACCAGAAACTGATTTTCTTTGGCTGAGTTTTTTTTAAATTTCACATTTTCACAGTAGACACTTGTGTTTAGTCAGTCTGCCACCAATATTTGACCTCAGTAGGTAAATGCTATCAATATCTATTGAGCATAATAATTAAAAATTGCATTGAATCAAAACACTATGTATTTCACTACATTTGGTAGTCTTCTTTTGCTCTTAAAGTTTTACTTCAAGTTAATATGTAAAAGATACTTCCCTAGGGAGGTATAGTACAAGAATATTCCTCTTACAACTTTGGACATCTTACTGATTTCTTCATTTTCTTCACTGTTGGGCCTATCCTTGCCAATACAGCTCCCCGTAGAGAAATTTTTTAAAATTCCCAAATGTTCTGAAGAATGCTCTAGAATATAACTTCTGCCAGAATCTAATTAGACAGGAAACCTGGATTTGGGGAGACATTCTTTATAGCTGGCTTATTTTTTCTTTATGCCTATTCTCAAAAAGAATCATAAAAATATTGTCTTCATAATTATTCCTTCTCCTTATTTTTGGCCTTTTCCATAATGGCTTAAAAATTCTTCTAAACAATAAGAACAAATGTTATAAACAAACTCCTTCACAGGCTTTTCTTCCTGACATCCTCCTTCTCTTCCTACACTCTGAATAAAAAACAAAGACAAAACCTCATGAAGCAGAATTTCATGAAGCAAATGCAGATGTCACAAACCAACAAAAGTAAGGCATAGATCAATTTTTCACAACTTATCAATATGTGTAGTTTTTCAAAGTGACTTTTCTATGATATCTAATGAAGTTGATCCCACTAGCAACAAACTAGCCTGGTGGTATAAAGGCTGCTGACCATTCTGGCATTGATGCTGCCCACAAAAATATGCAGCATGTTACAAGTGGAATTTACCCTTTGGCCTTTAGCTCCCTCTCTTTTAAACCAAGAAGTATTGTTTGCACTGTGAGACCAATTTTCCACCAGCTAAAAGAGTTTGTAGCTTATTATCAAATGATTTTAAATCAGTTCCAGAAAATACGGAATTTCTTTTTTCATGAGCATAGAAAAAAAAGGCCTAAAGTTACCAGTTTTCGAATAAAATAAAATTTCTAATATTCTTCTAGCTTTTTGTTTATTCCTGACATTATGTTTTATTTCAAAGCATATTGGAACTTACGATTGGAATTATATGCATCTGAGAAAATGCAGTGAGTCTCTGTGTTTAGATTCCCACTTATCTATCAGCTTCCTTAAGTTCACTTTACTTTTAAAGAAATACATAAAAATACTTGGAGATACTGGTAGATTTTTCAAAAATAAAGTTGGTATGCACCAAATAGAAAGAAAGAAAGAAAGAAAGAAAGAAAGAAAGAAAGAAAGAAAGAAAGAAAGAAAGGAAAAGATGTCCAGCAATTAGAAGAAAGAGCTTTGTCTTCTTTTCTTCTAAAGACCAAAGAACACAGATTGGTCCATTACAAAAGTAAATAAAGAAAACTCAGAACAATGATTAAAAACTGACTGAATAATCTTATATATACACGTGTAGAGAGTATTGTTGGATAATCTGTGATAATCATGTTTGAAAGATCTGTCTTTACCATGCGAACATGGGCTGTTATATACCTATTTTTATCTTTTTATATTCAAGAAAACTAAAGTAGAGAATTATTGAAGTTAGTGCCTGAGCTTAGAAGAGAATCAAAATATACCTTTGTGTCTTTCAAATCTTTCTGTTGTTGCTGAACACTTAGCTTCCCATGGTAATAACAGTAATAATAAAAAGCAGGGAAGCAAAATTTTATGAAAATTGGCTGTAACATACAATGCAAGTGGAAAAAGAAGAAGTAAAGTGTTAAAATGCCAAATGTGATTTTCTTGGCTTAATGATCTCAGATTTCAGATTAAGAACTGATTTATTTAAGTCTCTTTTGTTTGGGCATAAGGATGGAGTTCTTGTCAGAAAATTGTTCACTTTTCTTGGCTGTAGTAACATTATAAATGCTGCCAAAAAAAGTGGCAATAAAGAGTTAACTAAATATATCCACATCTCAAAGGCATTTTAATTTGAATTTTAGAAAAAGATTGTAGTTAATTCACTTTTAAATGTTGCAAACTTTCTTAATTGTAAGAAGTAAAAATGGAATTTATATATTAAAAAACTGTATGGTTTGCTATTTAAGAAAGACAGAGAGAGACAGAGAAGCAGATTCAAAAATAATTGGCAATCTCTTTCAAATCTATTCAGATACTGAGGGTCATGTCCAGGATGAGGACCATTGGTAGTACAATTATTTATGCACTCTAGGTCACATAATCACCGGGGACACAAGGAGAAAGACACTGTCCACATATTATTCTCTCTTATTTAATTATTTGACCAGAATTCCAGTAACACCTGATTTGTTGCAATAAGAGACAAAATACTTCTTGCAATCTCAGTGCTTCAATCCCAAGGAAATGTAATTCCTGGAACAGTTACTATTTTTCAGAAAGTCAGAATTGGTAAAAAATAAATAAAATTAAATTTTGAAAAGGGGAATAAAAGAAACATTTTTCAAAGTGTTTCCATTCTCCAAAATGGTCAGAGTTACAAAGGATCACAGATTAGGCATTCTGTTTCGTGGTTGGTTGTGACAAAGGAAGGTGAGAGGGATACAGGAACAATAAAATGCAGATACTTAAAAAAAACAGTTTTATTGATATATAATTTACATAAAATAAAACTCATTGAATTTAATTATGTAATTCAAATGAGTTTAGAAATGTATATCTTTGAGTGATTTGCATCACAATCATTTATACACTTTTTTCCAGCACACCAATTAATTTTCTGTGTTTCTTTGTTGCCAGCTCATCAACCACCTCTAGCAACAACTGATCTGTTTTCTACCTTTGCCTTTTTTTCAGAATTTCTCATGAATAGAATTACTAAGTATGCAGTAATTTTATTCTGATCTTTCTCTTTTAGCATGATATTTTGAAGTTCATCTATATTGATATGTGTATCAGCAGTCTTTTTTCTTTTCATTGTTTAGTTTTATTCTATTATATAGATATTTGACAATTTATTCACCAATTGATAAACACTTGAGTTTTTATCTATTATTAATAACACCTTTATAAATATTTAAGTTCATGCCTTTGTGAGAACCCAAGTCTTCATTTCTCTTGGGCAAATATCCAAGAGTGGGATTGCTGGGTCATATAGTAAATGTATATTTAACTTCATAAGAAATTGTCCAATTTTTCCTAAAATGACAGTTCCCGTTTGGCATTCCTACAGAGAGTGTATTAAGAGTTCCAGTTGCTTCTCATTCTTAACCACATTGTGGGTAGTCAGCGTTTTTAATTTTAGCCATGCAAGTGGGTATGTGGAAGTATTTTACTGTGACTTTAATGTAGATTTTTCTAATAATAGTGTTGACTTTTATGCCCATATTTGCAATTCATTGGAAGAATATCTATTCAAAACTTTTGCTCATTTTTGTTCATTTTAAAAATGAGGTTGATTTTTTTTATTGAGTTTTAATATAACTTCACATATTTTGGATTGAAGTTTCATTTTTAAGAATAAATTAAAAAATATTGGGTGAAGTCCAATGTATCAATTTTTTTTCTTTATGAATCCAGCTTTGGAATAATATTTAAGAATCTTTGACTGTTCGAAGTTCACAAAGATTTTCTCCTTTGTTTTCTTTTTTCATATTTACAGGTTGAGCTTTTACATTTAAAATATGATCACTTTATGTTAATTTATGCTAATATGTATGGTAAGGCTAAAGTTTACTTATTTTGATATATAAATACTCAACTGTTCTAGAACTATTTTTGAAAAGACTATTTTAACCCCTTAAATTACCTTGGCATATTTGTCAAAATTAATTAAGCACCTTTGCATAACTTTATTTCTCAACTTCCTATTCTATTTCATTGACCTTAATGCTTATCCTTTTGCCAATGTTACAATGTCTTACTGCATTTTTCAAAGATTAAAATAGAGTAGACTGAATCCTCCAACTTTGTTCTTTTTCAAAATTATTTTGGTTATTCTAGGTTTTTGCATTTCACATACATTTTTAAATCAACTTGTGGTTTCTACCAAAAAGCCTGTTTAGAATTTGATTGAGACTGCATTGAAATCTGTATCAGTTTGTCTGTTTCTTCTCTTTTATCTTTCAGCAAAATGCTATAGTTTTCAATGCATAAGTATTACACATCTTTTTAAATTGATCCTAAATATTTTGTCTAATGGCATTTAAAAATCCAACTGTAACCCTAGCCTGTGTGGTTCAGTGGATTGAGTGCCAGCTTGTGAACCAAAGGTTTGCTGGTTCAATTCCCAGTTAGGGCAGGTGCCTGGGTTGCAGGACAGGTCCCTGGTATGGGGTGTGCAAGATGCAACCACACATTGATGTTTCTCTCCTTGTCTTTCTCCCTCCATTCCCCTCTCTAAAATAATTAAATAAAAATCTTGAAAAAATCCAACTGTAGGTTGCTAGTATATAGAGATACCATTAATTTTTTTATATTGACTTTGTATCCTATGACTTGGCTAAACTCTCTCTCCTTTTAACTGAACAAAGAGTGAAAAGGTGGGAAGACTTTACGATTGGTTAATTCGGTATTATGTAATATGATCAGGATGTAGATATTTTTATAGCTTAGCTCTGCCATCCCCATCAGCTTGGCTTTGACCTCCAATTAATTTTGTTGTAGTCATAAAATGGCTACAAAAGTTTCAAGCCTCATATTCTCAAACAGAGACACACACAATCCAAAGCCTAGATAAGAAAATGATTTTTCTGATGCCTCTTTATAAGAGATTTTCCAAATACTCTTTTCTTCCAAGACTTATTCATCAGAATATAATTGTAAACCCATTCTTGAACAACTGTGGTCGAGGAGACCAGATTCACCATGGCTGTTTCTTACTAATCAAGACTAATAATCTGCTGGGTCTGGTGAAATGTTCAGCCTCCTCTAAAGAATGTGAGTGCCTCATCCCCAAACAAAACCAGGTTCTCTTTACAAGTAAGAATAAGAGAGAATGGTTAATGTGTCATTGAAAAGAGTTTTTTAGGTCCTTGATAATTTTAGATATTATTTTATATGTTTTTTTAAAGATGCTCAGAATTACAAAGGGAAACCTTTTATTTATTTTTTTAAAAGCTTTTATTTATTTATTTTCAGAGGGGAAGGGAAGGAGAGAGGGAGAGAGATATCAATGTATGGTTGCTTCCTGTGCATTCCCTGCTGGGAACTGGCCTGCAAACCAGGCATGTGCCCTGACAGGAAATCAAACCGTGATCTCTTGGTTCACAGGCCCGCACTTAATCCACTAAGCTACACCAGCCAGGGCATCACTTTATATGCTTTTAATTGCTTGGTCACAGAATGATAAAAACAATTATTTTGATCTTGACTTACATACATCAGTGTTATGAGACAAGGATGTGGGATATTATCTATATCTTATCCATGATTGATCTAAATCAACTCTTAATAAACAAGTTCATGGAACAGCAAGTCAAGCACAGGGCCATAGTAATTATACACAGATTTTAGAAAAACCTTTACTTTTTGATAAGCAAGTCTATTTAAAGTCTTCCACAGTTATAAACTTAAGGTTAATCTTATTTTAGTGAAACAATGGCAAAGGAAAAATCCTTATTCATGTTATTTTTGGGTCTTATAAATAATGGCAAAAATGACTACGAGTATATCTGTAATCTTAAAAAAAGAAAGACATTAAAGTAACCAAAAAGAAACGAGACAAATAACACACATGAGAAGAATGTAAAATCGCAAAGCATCATGCTGGAAAATTGTTCATTGATCTCTTAAAATAGATATTCATCTGTGAAAGTGCTTGAGACTCCAAAAGAGCCTACTTAATTAAACATAAATTCAAAATAAGCACTGAAGTGAAAGTTTAGACAGTTCTTTCACTTATTTTCTTACTAAAAAAAAACACAGCACAGTAATCTTGGTATATGTGATCCTGTTCATTGAACCACATCCCTCCTAAAAATACCTTATGTCCAAAAACCTTTAATAAAGCACTTGAGATTTAAAGGTTAAAAGTTTAAATTTGAAAGTTAAGAGTATAATAGCATTATTAACAAATTAGACTATTTTGTGTTCTACTGGTAAGTTCCTACATTTCTGTATGATAGTAACTTTACATAATTAAATTTTCTAATATAACTTAATATACTTTGGTGCATATATATATATGCATGTATTACAGATGGTATGTGTGTGTATGTATTAAAACCATGATCCCAACAAGCACCATGCAGGGTAAACTCTGGCATCAAGGGAAATAAACCAAAATATTAAAATGCTTTATTTTCTTAGCATTTGGGAGGTTCAAAGAGTCTAGGAACATTTTCCCCCTGGTAGCTGGGACAAAGCAGTGAATGGCAGTCTCGCCAGCTCTGCCCAGTGTTTGCTAAGGGCCAAGGCTGGTTGAGCATGGGGCAACATGAGGACATTGGAATGCTGTACACTGGCAGACTCCTGAACCACCTCAGTGTTTTAACCCAGTAAATGCCACATATCTTACATCCCAGGGTGATGAAAAGGGGAGGGTAGAGGCCAGGGTCTCTGCATCCAAATGGCCTAGCAATGCCCCAGGGTCCCAAACAGAGCCTTTAGGACTGGAAGAAACTGTAGGAAGCAGAGACTCTATTCCAAAATGGATGTTGAGAGCTGAATATATATTAACTAGGGCATGAGCGGTTAGTGACTATAATCCTTTCTCAGATTCCAAGCCATACATAGTTTTTCAATTTTCAGAGTATCCATAATTAAGTAACAATTTTAGTGGGTGAAATTTTCTTTCTAAGAATAACTTGTGCATTGTTAATCCTTGAAATCAGAGAGTTTTGGAGAGGTCAAGCAGCCGGTCAGTACGGGATGCTGCAGAAGATGCTAGTGATACAGCGATGGCAAAACAGATTTTGTTCTTTCCACTTGCTTTACCTCCACCCTGACTCTTTTCCTGAAGCTTGTAAATAGACACAATTATCTGTCTTACTTAAAGTAAAACAAAATTATGCAAAACAATGCAGTTGAAACTACAATGAGCCAGTAACATCTTTGGACAACCAATCTTTGTCCTAGCTAACTTTATGAAAATGTCTCCTGTTGCCATCTTAATTTACTTACCTCTCCAGTAACTGTCTTGGCAAAAATGTAGAATAATTTTCCAACTGACACATCCAATGTTCTCCGTTTAGTTTTCCTTTAATTTGCTTTCTGAAACGATGGACATTTTTGTCTACTCTTTCTTTTTTTGGAACTCTCAACTCCCTTGTTTTCTGTGACTCCATTTTTTCTTGTTCAACTTTAGATTTCTGACTACTTATTTTCAGTCTCCATCCCCGCTGTCTCCCCAGGTTTTCTGTTCTTTGAAAGTTTCAGGGCATCCTCAAATAATCTGATGTCTTTCTTTTGCCAATAGCTAGCAGCAACACCTGTATGCTGATGCTCTTTATTCTATATATCCAGCCAGACTTCTTTTGTTTGCTATTATAATAGCTGGACATAAACAATTGAAAATCTTACTAACATCTGAAGCTCAAATGTATGCTAGAAAGCAACTAAATTCACCAAAATAAACTAATTATATCACTCCTACTCCAAACTTCCTCTTTCCCTTTGTGGACAATATCTATTATTGACAGGACTCACTTATCCAAAACTAAATATGGGAATTGACTTTACCTTTAACCTCACCTCATTTATTCATTCATTCATTTATTCATCACCAAATGTAGTAAAAGCAGCCTTTTAGCATAATGCTTTTGATGTAGGCACCTGCTGGAATCCTGGCCCTTTTTAATTACTAAGTCTGTAACTTTTGGAGGTCACCTAATTTCTCTGTGCTGTTCTGACCATCTCTAACACTGAGAAAGTGATGTAAAGACAGACACCAGTGTGATAACATAAATTAGCTGAAAGGGTGGAAATAAAGGGATAGTTATGGAGAAAATTATTAATGTTTTCTTTTTTATAAAGATTTTATTTATTTATTTTAGAGAGTTGGGGAAGGGAGGGAGAAAGAGAGGGAGTGAAACATCAATGCATGGTTGCCTCTAGCACACCCCATACTGGGGATATGGCCTGCAACCCAGGCATGTGCCCTGACTGGTAATCAAACCAGCGATGCTTTGGTTCACTGGCCTGCGCTCAATCCACTAAGCTACACCAGCCAGGGCCCGTTTTCTTGGTATATAGTTTTTCAGTACTTGAAAAGGGAACATAATATTTTATAAATTAAACAATTGATAAAGAAAGATTGAAAACAAAACTATTTAACTAAAAGGTCCTAAATCCCCAAAACCATTATTTTAAGTAGTGATGATCACAGCATCATGCTCTCCTAGTTTCCTCATTACTGGTAACAATTGTCAGTAGTAAGTGCTCCCTAAATCTCTCATTGGTGCATATTGGTCAGATATCCTTTACCTTAGTTTGCCTATAGTCAGAAACAGCTTTACAGAGTTAACCAGAGCCTGAGGTCTCCTGAAATAGCTACTTGCTATGTAATAAGAATTAAGATTTCTCTACTAATATCTGTTTCAGGAAATTCTCTGAAATACCGTGATTTTCAGAAATTCTAAGAACAGAAGATGGTTTTTCTTAAAATTTTAATCATTTTGGATTGTCTTTAAACATATGTATCCTTTAATTTGCATAGCATATGTGATATCACTTTGAATATTATCAAATATAGTGGCACATAAGGAAAGAGATGTGAAAATATTAATGATGATTACAACAGATCCATGAATAAATTAAGTAACCTGATGCACCATAATGAATTTTTCCCTGCCAATAATGTATATCATATTCAAGTGGAACTTTCTGTAGCTTTGACCCATCTTACAGCTTCATTATAGAAAGTATTAGCCTATATTAACCACTTACAAGATAAATATAGAAAAACTGCCTATCACTTATCAGTTTATATATTGTCATCTCAAATAGGGCTGAGTAGGCTGATTTCAAAGTGACAGCTGCTGGTGTCTCTTCCTGATACATGCTAATCCAGTTTTTATTATGGAAAAACTGCCTGTGCTTTCAGACAGCGAAAGGGAGTTACTAAATGTAATCACTGAGGAGGAACCTTGGGATTGCAAACATAAAAGACTAAAATGAACAATTTTCTCATTACAGAATGGTTTCCTGATTAAATACAGATTAAGGGCAGGGAGAAATCATTTAGAGACCTAAACAGCATTCCCCATTGTGTATATACACACAGAATCACAGATATACACATCTTTAAGTGGATATGGGTATCAAGTTATATACACATAGATATAGATATAGATATAGATTTGGTACTGCATAGTATGTGATACTACATATGGTCATAGCATTTACTCTCTCTTCATATACTCATAAGACAGTTTAAGAGAATGTGGATCAATTCCCATTTTCAGATGTAAATTTTGAGGGCAGAGGCATAAAAAAACAGTTGTCATTTAAACAAAGTGTGACTTTTGGATAGATCACTGCTATGGTTTTATTGTATCGCTCTAGTGTAGACTGACTTATGTCAGAGAAATGAGGAACTCCCACTATCTTTTCCCAAAATAGGGAATGAAAAGCTAAGAGAGAGCTATCAGAAAGGACTTGGTGGCTAGTGCATCACAGCTGCATGGTAGAGTCACCAGAAATGAGGGCATGTGGTGTTTTATAGAGGCATACCTTCCTCATACTCTACTTTGGGATCTTGATGCCATTTGTACTATATAATAAACAACTCTCTCCAATTTTAACTCATAGCTGTCAATTGAAAAGGCCACCTAACTATTTCATTAGGCCCTAATTAATAATACACTTCAATAAAAATAATTTCTTTACACTATAATTTATCAGCATGTTGAATATCTTGCCCAATACTTATTGCTAGAATAAAATAAGCATCTTATTTGTGAAAGGATAGGGAGGCTGTTTAATTGACAGAAGAAGAGATGAAGAGTCAAATTAAAAAGCAGTAATCCCTTTTCTTCAATATCTATAGTTGTTGTGGCCACTATTATTTTGGACCTCAAATCACAATAAATAACTGTGCTGGAGTTAGGTAGTTATGCCAACGGATGAACACTTGCCAGCACAATAAGCCATCTGACCTCATTTTGAAAGTATAAGTGCTCATAGTTTCTATGTCTTGGTGCAATTTGTCACCACACACAATTCTGGGTGCAGAACTTGGCACACATAGTGCAAGTCAAAGGTCTAGTGGAAACCTCTTTCAAAATCTAGCTGTCGATATCAACGAACTCTTTTTTAACCCATCTGTGGACTCAAAAAGCACAAATAATCATGCCAAGAAGCTATGTGCTTTACTATAAGGGAATGTCTTAGTCCATTTGGGTTGCTATAACAAAATATCAGAGACTGAGTAACTTATAAACACAGAAATTTATTTCTTACAGTTCTGGAGGCTTGCAACTCTAAGATCAATGGTCGGGCAAATTCTGTGTCTAATGAGGGTCCACTTTCTGGTTCATAGATGGTGCTTTTGCCTTCTCCCTAGGTCCTGACATGGTGGAAGGGGTGAGCTAGCTCTTTGGAATTTCTTTAGTTAGTGTACTAATAGCAGTCCTTCAACCTAATCACAAACCAAAGGCCACATCTTCTAATACCATCACTTTCGGGGTTAGAGTCTCAACATATGAATTTTGGGGGAACACAAATATTCAGGCCCCAGCAGGGGGTAAAAGACCATTACTCATGGTTCAAAGAAGTCATAATTGGTCAAATGGTAGACAATGGATTCTCTAAATGGGCCTTTCTTTGGTATATTTGATGCATTTTCATTGTATATAACTAAGGAAAGCCTTCAAAGACCACTATGGCAATACTAAGGTCAAACCTATTAGATGCTTTTCCATGATGTCACTTAAACTGATCTGTTTATATGAGGAGGAATGGTAACAAACTCCCCTGTTCACTGACAATGCTGCAAAACTATGTTGTTATTTACAAAATTAGCATTTTCATCTTTAATTTTTCTAGAAATGATAGTGTTGGCATCCATTTTATGTGAAAAATTATATAACTTGGGCACAATTACATACTTACTACTCCACATTGATTCAGTTATGCTCTTGTGAAACATGCAAATGAGAGTTAATCTTTCTATTTCAAGAATGTTGAGACTATGCTCATGGCTATAATAGATGAGATAATAAAACATAAAAATAATGAAGTTTGCCCTGGCTGGCATAGCTCAGTGGATTGAGCTCAGGCTGCAAACCAAAGCATCACAGGTTTGATTCCCAGTCAGGGCACATGCCTGGGTTGCAGGCCAGGTCCCCAGTGGGGACCACATGAGATGCAACCACACATTGATGTTTCTCTCTCTCTCCTTCTCCCTCTCCTCCCCTCTCTAAAAATAAATAAATAAAATCTTTAAAAAAAAAATAATGAAGTTTCCCTTCCAAATACCCCGTATTTCTGTCCTAAAGTTTGTAAGGTATTTTCAGCATAACCAAATTAGCTAATACAGTAAAATATGTAAGAATTAAATATAAGAATTTATTTATTTTATTAAGAATTACATATAAGAATTGTTTTAAAAATTAAATATAGGAAATATTTTGAAACACAGAAGAAAAATTCAAAAATAAAATTGTTGAACGAAAAGAAGTAGAAAATTAAAATAATGTACAAAGGTTCTAATTTAAAATACACGTGTCTCTCTCAGTTGTTCAGGATGTGTCTTATTTTGTCTGGTTAGATTCTCCTGACCTCACATAGACTTCACCTACAATTCTGAACAGAGAATCAGAGAGACCTAAATTTTAGTCTCTAGGACAAACTATTACTTCCATGAACCTCAGTTTCCCTCATTGGTAAAATAAATTTTATAATAACTGGCTTTTCTACTTTGTAATGTGAATGAGGTAATATATATAACTCAGATTGTAATTCCCCAACAATTTATTTTACTATTTCACTATCAATTTATTATTGCTGTCTTAGATTAAGTCTGTACAAGTAGAATAGTTTTAGTTAATAATTGGGGTTGAAACCTAAAGAACTGCTAATTAGCCTTCTTAGAAGTTTTATCTTAAACTTTATTCTTAAAATGCTAAAAAACAAAAATTGCTGGACATTTCTTCTTTGTGTCTTGTCATCATTTTAAACTCAAATATATTCTTTCCCCCTTCTTTTCCCCCTTCTTTTCTCTGTCCCTGTTAGTGAATACCATTTGTCAAGCCAAGCTAAACTTTAAAACCTTTAAACCCTATTTTTATTGTTATCTGCCAATATCCAAACAGTTAAAAGTTGCATTTAGACATTTCCTATGTGTCTTTTCTCTTCCAATTTTATTATTAATACTCAAGCTCATAATTACATAAGTACTAAAATGTTTTTCCTGTTGATTTGTAAAAATTACATGTTCAATGTGAACTGCATAAACATTTGGAAAAAAAATTAAAGAGTAACACAATCAAGTGTTTCATCACCCAGAATATACTGCTGTTAATATATTTGCATTTATAGAGTGGAAAATATATTTGCATTATAGAGAGGAAAAGGGAGGGAGAAAGACAGGGAGAGAAACATCAGTGTGTGGTTGCCTCTCATGTGCCCCCCTACTAGGGACCTGGCCTGCACCCCAGGCATGTGCCCTGACTGGGAATCAAACCAATGACCCTTTGGTTCGCAGCCTGGCACTCAACCCACAGAGCCACACCAGCCAAGGCTATTGCTTTTATTACACATAATTTTTACATCAATTGAAATCCTGTTGTACATATACTGGCATTATTTCTTTCAGAAAAGAATATTAAGCTATACAAATTATTTAATGTCACTAACATTTCACTTAATATGTGAATTTTTAAAGTGCATTTTATTGATTTAAATAAGTAAAACATGCATGTGGTTCAAATGAGCATAAAGCATGCGGTGAACATCCACCACCCTCTTAAAGTCTGTCTCCCACACAGTTAGTATCATTGCAGAAATAATCATTTCTGCAAATATATTATATATTTTCTAGAGATAACTCACACATATATAAGTGCCTATAAATACCACTATATTTACTATCATATACATCCACATACTTTTAAAGATGTATTTTTACAATGTGTATATACACACACAATTACTTAAAAAACAGAAGTGTAAAAGGCTGGTCTGGAAAATGTCCAGCCATGGTTAATATAATGAGAATGGTTTGAGCAACATGGATGTAACCTGACAGCTGAGGTGAGTAGACTGGAATGTGCATGTGTGAACAATGACAACTTCACTGTATTAGTTAGTGAGGGCAGTAGGTACCACTGAGTGAGCATGTGTACTCTGTGGCCATCACATTCAGAATGACTGAGTAGAGCAACGAATCTGTATCAAATTTTGTGTTAAGCTTGAACATTCCTCATTGAAAACTATTTGGATGACTCAGGAGGTTGCAGCTATGAGAAACTGGTGATTGGCAACCTCATCACAACAACGTGCCTGCTCATGCATTGTGTCTAGTGTAGAGTTTTTTGGTGAAACATCAATTCACTCAGGTGACTTAGCCCACCTACAGCCCATTTTGGCACCTTGCGACTTCTGGATTTTCCCAAAACTAAAATCACCTTTGAAAGTGAAGAGATTTCAGACCATTGATGAGATTTAGGAAAATACAATGGGGCAGCTGATGGCAACTGGGAGAACTGTGTGAGGTCCCAGGGTACCTACTTTGAAGGGGACTGAGGTGTCATTATCCTATGTACAGTGTTTCTTGTATCTTCTGTAAGAAATGCTTCTATTTTTCATATTATATGGCTGGATAACTTCTGGATAGACCTCGTATATCATTCTGTTCCTTGCTTTAACAAGGGAAATTTACAACAAATTTAGTAAAGTTGAATTGAATCACAAAAGTTTCATTACTGTATCCTTGTTTTTAATATTTTACGTCAGAATTAATGAAATGCCTTAATAAATAAATTGCTTCACTAAGTCCATAAAGTTAACCATCCAATGAACTATTGGCTAAGACAAGGACTACCCAAATGCATTCAGAAAACATAAGAAAGTAATGATTATATGATGGGAGACCTCCCAAAACAGGATTATCTTTTGGAGGGTGGACCCTTTGTAGTACAGGCTTCCCCTGCTAGGTTAGTGCTCTAGGAACCCTTCTGTATCAGTGTACCAGCTGGCACTGTTGTGAGAGGCTGCATTTGGCTTCAGTGAATTTTTTTGAAAACTCTTTCAATGAGTTTGCCCATTTCATATGGGTGATTTACAAGTGCACCTGCTCACAATGCACTGAGTGTTCAGCAGTTTTTGACCAAAAATTGCATGACTCCCATGTCCCACCATACCTATTAACCAGATCTCATACCTGCAGTGACTTTTTTTTTGTTTGTTTGTTTCCCTGGATGAAAAATTTCCTGAAAGGGAAACATATGACCAATGTGAAGGAGGTGAAACAAACAAACAAAAAAACCTAGCAGAAGCAGTAAAATGCATCAAAATTGACAACTTCAAAACTGTTTTGAGAAGAAAATGTTTTGATAGGTGTATGGCATCAAATGGAGAGGACTTTGAAGGTGACTGTAGTTCAAACAGGTAAGAATAAATATATAATTTTTATAAGTAAATTCTGTTTTTGGGGGGTCCTCTCTCCTATAAAAGTTACTGTAACAGACTTTATTTATTTATTTTGGCAGAGCAAACCACTGAGCTACATTGTGTTTCTTGGTCAAAAATGTGATAATTTATTATTCCCACTACCATCTTCCTTAATGGTAACTTAGTTATTAAAGTGTGAAAATTTTATAAATATTTTTATGCTCATTCAATCAGATCCTTACAGTGACTAAGTTCAAATCTTCCACTATTATTGATTATATATGTTAAAAATTCTTATAATAGTTATTTTTCTTACATGTGTTAAGGCTATATATTTTAAGTTCAAAGAAATTTAGCATTAATATATCTTCCAGAAGAATTGCTAATTTTATTATAGTTGAATGACTTTCTTCTTTCTTAAATCACTTTTGCCTTAAAGCCTAATTTGCCTGATACTCATATTATCACACCAGATTCTTAGGGTTAGTATTTGCCTGTTTTAGGCATGTCTCTTATAAAGAGTATGTGGACAGATCATTAAAATCTAACTTTAGAAACTTAGTCTTAAAAGGAAAATTTTATTTTTTACCTTTATTAGGATAACTCATGTGTATGAATTGTAGTTTTATTAGTTTCATTTACAATGTTTTTCCTTTACTTATTTCTCTTTTATTGTCTTTTATTGCATTATTGACTTGTTTTGCACCCCCTTAATCCCCAACTTTCCCGAGGCTTTTTCTCTAACTGTTTTGGAAGTTATTGTTTCATTACTTTTTTTTCTTTTAGTGGTTACCCTTGAATTTCAGCAGGCATGTTATTTTTACCTAGTAAGTTCATAAGAATGTCTGTTGTCTTAATACCATGTAATGAACAGCATACTTTGAAACCTTTTTCATTTCCACCATACTGTTGTCTTGTTTTTGACTTTCATCTTATTTTTAATCCCCCCAATGAGGTATAATAATTGTTTAATTTTACTATATAAACATTTGTTGAATGAACAAATGAAGATAGAATTTTGACTACACATTCCTTTTTTACCAGCTTGTGTTTTTGATTTCCCCTCATAGATGACTATGTTTTGTTTTCTCTCCCTAGAAGTTTTGAAGTTTTGGGCAAAGCTAAGGCTCTAGTCTTTCCAGACATGTTAGGTTTGTTGTTGTTTTTAAGTTTTGTGGAGCATTAAAACCACATTTTCTAAATTACAGGTTCTAAATTTTGGAGAAATTCTACTTATGTTCCTAGAATATTGGCAAGTAATAATACCATTCTGCTTTAAGCTTCATGTTCTTCTTGACACTCAGGAATTTCTCTTTTGATTAATTTTTAAGTTATTATACATTAGCCAGTATTTCTATGTAACTGTCATTAAAGAGAAATCTGTATAGGCTCAGATCGAAATGTTAAAGCCGAAGTTCATATTTGTGTGCATACAATTTTATATTTTATAGTTTTTTTAATTTTAATTTTTATTTTTTATCTTTATTTTAGTGTATTCAGTACAGTTTCTACCCTTTATTCCCATTCCAGCCCTCTCACCCATCCCTCCCCTCCTCCCTCCCATTTCCAACCCCCCTAGTTTTGTCCATGTGTCCTCTATATTTGTTCCTGTAAACCCTTCCCTTCTCCCCTGAATTTCCCCTGAAATTCCCTCCCCTATCCCCTCTGGTCACTGACAACCTGTCCTCTATTTCAGTGTCTTTTGTAATATTTTACTTGTTTCTTTGTTTTGTTGTTTAGGTTCCTGTTAAAGGCGAGATCATATGGTATTTGTCTTTCAATGCCTGGCTTACTTCGCTCAGCATAGTGCTCTCCAGCTCCATCCATGCTGTT
>CM052541.1:59706892-59759298 GCA_028533065.1 Trachops cirrhosus
CCATGCGCATTTGAGAAGAATGTGTACTTAGCTTCTTTCGGATGGAGGGCTCTATATATATATCAGTTAAGTCCATTTCATCTAGGGCATTGTTCAATGCCACAATATCTTTGTTGATATTTTTTTTGGAAAATCTGTCCGTTTTTGACAATGGGGTGTTTAAATCCCCCACTATAATTGTGTCCTGTGAATATCTTTCTTGAAGTCCTTTAAGATTTTCTTTATGTATTTGGGTGCTCCTATGTTGGAGCACCCATTTACAATGTTTATGTCTTCTTGGTGGATTTTTCCATTGAATATTATGTAGTGACCTTTTGGGTCTCTTTTTATGGCCCTTTTCTCGAAATCTGTTTTGTCTGATATGAGTATTGCTACCCCAGTTTTTTTTCCCTGTCCGTTTGCTTGGAAAATTTGTTTCCAGCCCTTCACTTTCAGTCTGTGTAGGTATTTGCTCCTGAGGTGTGTCTCTTGCAGGCAGCATATGTGTGGGTCATGCTTTCTTATCCAATCAGCTACTCTATGTTTTTTTAATGGGGGCACTTAATGCATTTACATTTAAGATTACTATTGATAGGTACTTATTCATTGCCATTTACGTACTTGTGTTTCTCTCTCTGTTTTCCTTCCTTTCCTTAAAGCAGTCCCTTTAGCATGTCTTGAAGAAGTGGTTTGGTGGAGGTGTATTCTTTTAGATTTCTTTTGTCTGGGAAGCTTCTCATTTGGCATTCTATCTTGATTGAGAACCTTGCTGGGTAAAGTCACCTTGGTTGCAAACCTCTGATTCTCATTATTTGGAATATTTCTTGCCATTCTCTTCTGGCTTGGAGTGTTTCTGTTGAGAAGTCAGCTGCTAGAGTTATTGGGGCTCCCTTGTATGTTACTTCCTGTTTCTCCCTTGTTGCTGTTAAGATTCTCTTTATCTTGAAATTTTTCCATTTTAATTATGTTATGTCTTGAGATGGTCTTCTTTGGGTTCCTCTTGATTGGAACTGTCTGTGTTTCATGGATTTCTGTGCCTTTTTCTCTCATGAAATTAGGGAGGTTTTCCGTCATTACTTTTTCAAATAGGTTTTCTATCCCTTGCTCTTCTCCTTCTCCTTCAGGTATCCCTATTATATGGATATTATTACGTTTCATATTGTGTTGCATTTCTCTTAATCCCTCTTCATTCTTTCTGAGCCTCTTTTCATTTTCTTGCTATTTCTGGGTGCTTTTTTCTACTTTGTCCTCCAGCTCGCTGATCCAATCTTCTGCTTCATTGATCCTCTTTTTGATTCCTTCTACTTTGTTCTTCAATTCAGAAATTGTATTCTTCATTTCCTCTTGGCTCTTGTTGATAGTTTCTATTTCCTTTTTCATGTTGATATAGTTTGCAGTGAGTTCATTGTAGCTTCCCTGTAGTTTCTCATAACTCATTGAGAGTTCGTGGAACTTCCTGATAATCATTGCTTTGAACTCAGAATCTGATAGTTGAGTTGCCTCTATTCCAGTTAGCATTCTTTCTGAGGCTTCCTCCTTTCCCTTCATTTGGGGATTGTTTCTTTGTCTTCTCATTGTTCGTGAGACTCTTCTTGGTAGCCTCAGCTTCTTAAATTGATCTGTTCTGGCTTCCTGGTTTTATGGTGTGAACTTCTGTGATAGAATACCTGTGAGATTCTGTGGTGCAGTCCCTCTTGGGTATCCCGGTGCTCACAGTTTTCAACTACTCTTTTTTGTGATCAGTTGAAGGGATAAGGCAAAATGGTTTAAGACAACAAGAGAGTATTGGATATTTACAGTAGCATCCAGTAGAGAGGAGATAGGAGATCCTTTGGTATGTACAGTGTTAATTGTGATCTTCCACCCCATTAGCCACTTTTTAGAAAGGATGTAAAGAAGATAAGACTCTTGTTTGGAAGGAAAGGATTGTGATTTGGCTCTAGAAAGCATTGAGGATGTGGGAAGTCAGGTACTGATGTAAGGTGAGAGTAAAGAGTAGTAAATAGGTGAAGTGTATGAGAGAATAGAGTTAACCACTCTAGTAATAGACTTCAGGAAACTGTGAAGTGGTCCAAGATCTGGGATGGATGTCATGAAGTATTTACAATTGTATAGAATATTATTATTTACAGTAATATTAGAGTAACAATCATATGACAGAATCTATGAAATCTAGATAACAAGAATAGAAAGTATTGAGCCTTGTACTCAAGAATAAAGAGTATTGTACTAATCGAACACAAATGAAGGACAGTATATTATCAATGCACTATGAATGAGAAAACAGGGGAAACCTATCAAATGATACAATATAACCAGCCAAGCAAAGAAGACTATCCAGAAAGAAGAGGAATACCAAAATACTATAAAAATAAAAGGTGTACAGATAATGAAACAATAATAATACAATTATGGAATTACTTGCAGGTTCCAAAAAAAAGGGAAGAAACAAAGCAGAAGATGGAAGGAAGAAGAAGAGATAAATTTGGAAAGCAAGGGAGAAGGGTCAACACTAGGATGACAGAAAGAGAAGCATAAAGAATTGATAGATGTAAAAATAATACGAATTAAAAGATAAAAACTTACTTAAAATAATTAAAAGAAAACAAAAACAAAAACAAAGAAACAAAATACAAAAAACAAAAAAGAAAGAGGAAAAAAAAAACACACTTGTTGTTGGTTTCAGACTGGCCAAATCGGTTTTTCTAGCTGGCTTCAGCACACTGAGGGGCGACTGGAGACAGTTTTTCTCTGTTCCCATTCAGGACTCAGTCAGCCTCTGGTGTACTGTTCATAATGTAGATGCGTGTTCTACCCCGAGCCCATCTGGTGCCTCCCCAAAGGAACCTGTGTGTGGGGGGTGGGTGCCACTATGCACTTCCTTGGGCGTTTACCATGGTGTGTTCCCATATCCCGCGGAGTGCCTGCGCCTTTTCCGGGTTCACGGGTGCTCACTCTCTGGATCCCGAGGGGTGCCCACTTCCCCCATATTCACAGCCTGGGCATCATAGGTCCCGGGGAGCGCCCATGCCTTTTCCTTTTTCACTGCTGTGGTTGCCGAGACTTCCACCAAATCACGCTCTCTCCGGGTTGGGGGCGTGGGCATACCAGCAGGTGCCTTTGGATGCACCGGGTGGGGTGCATACTTTCACCAGGGCTTTGCATGGGTGCTTACAGGCCCTGTGTGGGTGCCTCTTTGTCCTTCCTCCTCTCTCTGTGCCCTCCAATAAACTGGCCTCCCCCGGTGCTGCTCAGTCTTTGACCAGGGAGGGAGCTGTTGACCCAGCTCTCTCCTGGGAGCCCTGTGGCAGACCCTGGAATGCTGGGCCTGGAGCTGCACCCTCCCTGGTCCCCGCGCTGATCCACATACTCTCCTTACCATTGGGTTTTTCAATGTCCGCTACAATTTGTGATCTATTTTCATACATGTTGTGATAATGTTGGCTATTTGCTCTGTTCCTACCTAGATCAGCTAGGATTTTTTCCCGGGTGTAGGAGAAGTAGAATCTGCTCCCTCCTACCATGCTGCCATCTTCCTCCTCCTATATTCTATAGTTTTATTTAACATTACAAGTACCATGCACATGATCACAATTTCTTTGAAAATCTTATTTTCCATTGTTTTATAATCTATATTTTAGAGTCAAAATGTTTGAGTTTGATTCTGGACTCCGCCTCTTTCACAGTTTAAAAGTTTTGAATAAGGTACTTAATCCTTCTGTACCAGTTTCTTCATTCATAAAATAGGGAAATTAATACCACAAAATTGTTATGAAAAAACAAATGATTTTGTAATCACAGCATGAGACACTTAGAGTCATGCCTGGTGTCCTTGTATCACTCAGTAAATGTTTGCTACTTTTACTATTATTTTATCTTTATCATCACCTTCTACCACCACCACCATCACCACCATCATCATCATAATCATCATCATCATCATCCACACCTTTGGGCAGAAATTTCCTCCAATCTAAATTCAGCAATTTAAATAGGGCTTTGATTAGTGCCTTTGAACAATCTTTATTTGCAATTATTTTCTTAGAACATATATTAAAAGTGGAATTAAGGCACAGAATATGGTAATTTTAAAGTTTTTTTAAACACAGATTTCCAAATGCTTAACATTATCATAAATGTTTTTTCCCATTTTTGTTTTTTTACTGTTCTATACAACTGTTGATAGTTTCTGGTCCCATTTCCCCTTGACCTTCCTGACTTTACTACCATAAAGGTAGGCTGAGACATGCTCAAGTGCCTGGGGCCCTCTCCATCTCTACCTGTGGGTTTTCTCTGCCATCCCAGGAACTTGCTTGACCACAGGTGGGGCAAGCTGAAAATGCTGGGAATTATTACTGTCAGGGTCAACCTTCAATCAGCAAGGGATCAGAGTGGATGGATAAATGATCCAGTCTTCCCATTTTGGGGTGAGATAATTATGAGATTTGTTCCACATGGTTTCTCACAGGGTACCCAGTAATGCTGAGCTCCAGTTGCCAATGACAGACCACTTCTTAACAAACCTTTAATGTTTTTCTCCGTTCCCTGTCCCACTTTCTCTCTCCACTGGTGCTTCCTGAGATTTCTTTCAAACAAACTACCCAGCTTTAGTTTCATCATTTGTTTTTGGAGAAGCTCAAACTAACACAACATCCTACAACAGTTTAATCTCTCTAGACTTTTTTATATGTTAGTTCAACAATCCACTGTAGTTTCTATGCATGCAAGGCAAAGTAAAAACTCTTAGAATTAGAAATTAAGACTCACTAAAATATGTCTTTTTATTTATCCTGCCTCTATTTTTTCCTACAAACCATTTTCTGAACCAAATGGTTTACTCATTTGAAAAAAAAAATGTAATGGCACATTATTCCTTATACCGTTTCTTCACATCACTGTGTCTGCCTAGGATGCAAGACCTTCTTTACTCTGTTGGTAATATTAGATTTTTTTATTGTATTTTTCCATTACCATTTATTTCCCTTATTCCCTCCCATGCCTGACATCTCCACACTTTTGTCCGTGTCCATGAGTCTTTTTTCCTTTTTGCTTGATCCCTCCACCACCTAACCTCCTGTCCCCAGAGTTGTCAGCCCACTCTCTATCTGTGAGCCTGTCTCTATTTTGCTTGTTGGTTTAGTTTGTTCATTGGATTCCACATATGAGTGAGATCATATGGTATTTATCTTTCTCTGACTGGCTTATTTCACTTAGCATAATGTTCTCCAGGTCCATCCATAGAGTAGGAAAGGGTAAATTTTTCTTCTTTTTATGGCTGAGTAGTATTCCATTTTGTAAAGATTCCATAGTTATTTTATCCATTCATCTACTGATGAACATGGGCTGCTTCAATATCTTGGCTGTTATAAATAACGCTGCAATGAACATAGGGCTGCTTATGTGCTTTTGAATCAGTTTCAGATTTCTTCAGGTAAATTTCTAGAAGTAGATATTATACTTTTTTTCCACAACTAACTTTTGTAAACATTCCCAAACTACTCTAATCAGGGATTTGTTTGAGCATCCCCCTGAAGTCTGAATTGTGACTGCTTTCTCTACTCATTTGGCTCTCATAAGTTCCTTTTAATGTACTATTTTATTGTAATCCTGTGAGGATAGGGGCTCTGTATTCAGGCTTCTATAATTCATATTCATTAGAGAAAAATGAGCATATATTGAAAAAGAAAAAACTACTTTCTTATGCTATTTAAAAAAACATTATCAAGAATTTGAAATATTTTATTCTAGACTTTCTCTATTTTAATGATCTTAACATTTATTGTGAAAATACACTATGTGCCAGGCACTTTTGTGTTTTGTATATGGAAAGCTGTATAGCAGTATGAAGGGTACTGCTAATTGACCCTATTTACATATTAGGAATCCAAGGCCTAAAGAGTTTATATTATTCTCCTTCTGTTCAAATGCTATTAAGTGGTTAAGTTGGGACATAAACTTAAACTAGTCTGTCTAGTTGAAATTTTTATTCTAACCACCTTCATCTTCTTTCTCTGGATTTAAGTATATAGAAGTGGAGTAATCATAATCTCCAATGATGATGTCTAATCATTAATCCTATTTGTCTGTGGATGTATATATCCTCTATCTACCACTATTTGTCTATCTTTCTATCTTCTTCACCACTTATCCTCCTCTGATGAACATGTAGACTTCTAAGTTTTTGCTGTTGTAAACAATGCTTCTATGAACATTCTTATACATGTTTTTATCTTTATTTACAATAATTTTTAAATTTAATTTTAAAATTACCTTATACCATAAGCATTTATCATTTTATTAGATTTTTAAATTTTTATTTCTACAATTAAATTGCTACTCAATAGCCTATTGTATATTCCACTTAATAGCTCCTGTTGTAATTTGTGGATTGTCCCAATTTTTTTATTATAAAAAATTCTGTGGTAAACACCTTGTACTTTCCTGTGTAGAAGGATCCACTTATGACCCATGTGAATTACTGGCATCGAGACGAAGACCACAAATGATACATATAATATATGCTAAGGTTACACTTTATGAGCCTATGGAATAAATGTTAGAGTCTCAATGGCACAATGAGAATATGTTTTTGTTATCTGTTATGATAACAGCAACACTATGTTATTTCAACTATGATGACATCTAATTTCTTGCTTTTAATAAATGGTTGCTTACATTAGGCGTGAGGTCAAAGAGTTTGATTGATACAGCATTTGATGGAACTCCATGTGAAAAGCTAAGCTTCTTGAGGAGAAAAGATATAATTCGTCATTTGGAAATGGCTCAAATTTGTCTAGAGTAGAACTATTTTAAATGTTTATTTGATTTAAGACCTGTGTATTCATGTAAAAAGGAAATCTATTTAACTTGATTCAGAATCAAATAAAACAGGACACAGAAAAAAAAAAAATGACACATTAAAGAAAAGACCACAGATGTCTTTTTGCTAAGTTTCAGAGTCCTAATTCTTCATCTGGAATCATAAACTTATCTTCCTGTCAACAATATCTTTTCAGTACTATTTACAAGCATATAAGAAACCTAACAACATATTTTACTTAACACTTTGAGCTCTATCATCATTGTTCTTATCTGTCAAAATTGACAAGAACTTCTCCATCAGTTTTATACTATTATCAATGACTTAATACCATAAAAAATGTATATTTATTATAGCTCCCCTTATGGATAATGAGCTAATGAATCCTAATCGATACTATTTAGAACCTGGAGGCATGTTTATTTCCTTAACATTACTAGTGACTGTGTGAGCACAATAACAAAAGGGATAAAAATGAAGAGGATTTTCAAAGTTAAATATAAATCATTAAAAATTTTCTTGAGGGCAGTTTTTCATTAGTTTTGGAATGCTCATACTTGTGTTAGTCAAAGGCTTTCATTGAGATCCTAATTATAGAATTTGGCATGTTCCTAGTTAAAAATTGGGCTCTACAATATCTGAAAAATATTCTTTAAATAAGTGATTGTTATCCATTTCATACAGTGCAAAAATTTAGTGATAAATTACAAATATATAATAAAACTTATATATTATTCAAACTTACATAATTATATTCAAACCATTTAACATTAGAATTCTTATAAATATGAAAATTGTTTACTAGAGGGAAACTGCTTAAAATCTGTCACCATGTAATAAAGCATACAATTGCATACAAATAAAAAAGCATGAAAATCACCACAATGTGTACACTTTTAATCACTTTTCCCCCTATTAAAATAGCAAATGTAGATTTTTTTGTGTTAAAAGGAATTTCAAATTTACATAAAAATCATTTTAAAATCACTTATTTTAATATTTTAAAATGTGAAAAATTAATGCAGAAAATAGAAACTTTAGAACAATAGCATTCACTACTATATGCAAATTATTTAAATAAAATAATTACTAATATTATTTCTAATATATTTTTCATCAGCATAACACAGGTTTGCACAATTTGCACTTCTGTTGGAAAGCAGAAACCAAATTATACAATTTTAGTTTTTAAAAACACAGGAAAAGAATTTTAACATTATTGAAACTAGTTGCCATGTGTCATACAATAAAAAGGATGAATGCTACATAATTTTTTCAGTGTATGAAGCAGTTTTTTAAATGATGAGAATTATTAAAGCTATGAAAATTATATACAATCTGAGTATAATCTGAAACTCAAGATTAATTGAAAAGTTATAAACCCATTTAGTTGTTTTCAATGTAAAACATTCTCATTATGAAGGAAAATTAAAAAAATTGTAAAGTGTTTTAAATATGAAAATAATAGAAAGTGAGAAATTGAGAGAAGGAACCTTTCATTGTTCATACAACTCCAGATATTGTGGTGGGCAATTATGGCATCACTGCTATTCCTCATTTGGAGTATTGAAGTCAACACCTTAATATTATTTGAACATAATTTTTGTTGTATAAAACAAAATGATTTTAAGTTAGATTTTGGTAGAAAATAGTCAGGGCCCATTTGGCTGCTACTTTTCTTGGAAGAGAAAAAAAGAAAAGCTTTATCTTAATTAAAGTTTAATTAAGGATCATGTTTGGCAGTACTTTTCACACCGATCTACACCAGCAGATTTTCTAGGGCTTAACTTTATCGTGCAGAAAATCCTCTTTTATTACTCCCAACCTGTTGTAAAAGCTGTTGGCACAGAGCGGTGGTTGCTTCATTCAGACGCCTTGTTTGCCACTGGAAATATCCCAAGTCTCTAGAGATAGCACCACAGTGGTTCAATTTAATATCTGTCCTATCACTACAAGACTCCAGCTCATTATTAATGATACTATTCATTAATTTCTTGTTGGGCTGATGTTGTTATTTATTAAAATATTGAAGAATGCCCTGGGGACACATGCATAATGAGGGACACCTCAGTTTCATGAGCGGTACCAGCTGAAGGAATGAATGAACACACTATAGATTCACCCACCCTGTGCTGCATCATTCCTCCCTCATTAGTCCTGCTACATCTCTGAGTGACACTGTAAATTCATTTTGTGCTCTGTCCAATCAGAGCTTAATACAAATGCAGGGCCCCTTTTTTTAATGAGCCATTCCTATGCAAAATGAATTGACTACTGTCTAACTCATCTAATCTGCCTGTATTTTGGGGAAGAACTAAATTGCCTGTATTTATATAGGAGATAAATAAAAGCTGACATATTTTTTTCCTTTTTCATTCTTACATTTGGAAAATTTCAATATAATAAATTCTCCATCTTAAGAACCTGCCACCTTAGTTAACTAAATCCCAGCATGACATTTAAACATGTGATCGTCGTATTTAAAAAAGCCTAAACAAGCAGTTTGTACACAGCAGTGGTCATTTGATGTATGTTTGCACATGCATTCAGGTGCAGCTTACAGAAATTCTAAGGAGGCTTGATGTATTTGCTCACCCTTTTAATACTTGGGTATGTAAAGACATCCTTTGAGAGTGCTCAAAAGTATGTGATAATATAAAAGAGGAAAATGTGTGAAGTGCTATAACCATTTTCAACCATTTGGGGAATAAACAATATTAAAATATTTTACCTAGAGATGAAAAATCTTATTATTTGATTTATTGCTGGTTACTGAAAGCACAGTGTAAAATCCACGTAACAGTTTGGGTAGCATTTGAAGTTAAGTTTTAATTTGTCCTATATACTTGTTATTTTCTCTCCTGTGCAAATAATTATTCTGGTGAAGAAATACCACACTGTTTTGAGGGGATTAACTGGGCATAATTGCAGCCTGTTTTGATCCTTCTTTTAATAATGAATTTATTCAATCTATATCTGGTAGAGTGGCTTTGTAGGAATAGTTTAAAAGCTTTTATAGATGTCTATGCAATCTTTATACTGTGAATTTATACCTGTTTCTTTCTGAACCAAAAAGAAAGGCATTGTATTTGTATGTTGACATCGAAGGTGCACATTGCAAATCTTAACAAATCTGCCTAAAACAATGAATTGTGGCTCTTTTAATACCACCCACTAGTTCATATTTCAATGCATCATTTCTAGATTATATTCTGCTGAAAATGAAGCTTAATGTATGTTTTATTTTGAAGTACACATTTCATGAAATAATATTTCCTGGTCAGTGCTTAGGTATTCAGAAATCATTTGCAAAAATAAAGTATGCTAGATAAACTATAAAATACTTCATTTGCCTAAATTTGCAAGTCTTGAACTATTAATGCACTAGTTTCATTATATAGTATAATTGTTTCACAACAGTGGCTTAGAAAGGTACTGCATTTAGATTATTTTTAAAGTCCTGATTAAGATAGGTGATATCTTCATAGTTTAATTTATCAGTATTGGTCATATTTAAGAAGGGCATATGAATTTATTTTCTTCAAAGGAAAGGAGACCATGAAGAACAAATGATGTTTTTAGTTCTCAGAACTGCATATCAAAAATTATGTAATTAAACTACAACTCTGAAAAAAAGAGGAATAAGAAATGTCCTTAATTATATGAAATGAAAATAGAGGTTGGAAAGATAAAGATTGAGAGGAACAATGGTCATATTTTAACAAAATCATGAGAATGCAAGGAAAAAAATAATTATTATACATATTCCTGAAACTAAAACCGGGCTCTTTTGGAAGGATGCAAAGAGAATTGTTCAATGAGATAGCAGGGTTTAGAGGTGGAGAGTGGTACAGAAAAAGAAAAATGTGTTCGTTTCCTTGGGGAGAGAGTTAGTGGAAAATGTAGTAGAAATAGGAGCTTTCAGATAGTTATGCTTTGTGCCCTTCTTCCCAAGGTCAATAGGACACACTAAAACTTACCAAATGCTTGGAAGGAAAGGATTTTGGAGTGGGAATCAGTGGAAAACTTGTCTTTAGACAAAGATATAAAAGTTAACATAAATGTAGAAAGGCTGATGGAGAGTGAAACTGTAGTATCAGATGTTGGACCAAAAATAACAAATTATTTTATGGATGGGAAACCTTCAGCCAGCGGGAGATAACACAAATTTCTACAGGTAAAGCCAGAAGAACTCATTCCCACAGATATTTTTCAGCTCAGTAAGCCGTCTTATTTACAGATAATAAAAAACACATTAGGAAGTTAAATGGCACACCTAATTACACCTTAGTGAGTGTAATTTGCATTCTACCATGTTTGCATAGAATGTTTGTAGGCTCACAATGATAAGAAGTAGCATAGAGTTAAATTATATAGTGCAGAAGGTCTAAGGTAAAATTATGTATAAATATATATAATAGATAACACAATGTATATAATAGGTAACTGTGTTTGGGAAACACAGTTCCAGGATTTATTTTAACAGGTAATATTAACATTGGAAAAAGTGGTTAGACATTAGGACAAAAATTTCCTTGGATCATCTTCAAAGAAAAATATTTTGTATGTATTGACAAGTGGTGTGACATTCTTAGATTCTTATGACACTTTGATTACTTTATATGAGAAAACATTTATTTACTGCAACATATATTTAAAATTTTGAAAATGTAAATCATAAGGACAAGGTTCTTCATAAATATGTGGAAAAGAAACAATTTCTCTTTCATATTACCTTTAAATTTCTAAGTAAAAGTATCCACTTAGTAGTATCATTATTATTAAGTGACTGTTAGATTTTGAGAGTCATGCCTCAGAATTAAAAATGTGAAATATCTTGATGTTTCTTCTGTGGTGTAATCTTATTTCTTTGGATTAAGAAACAAAAATGGAACGCACTGTATGTCTAAGTCAACTAGTCAATATTTTTGCAAATTTTCACAATTTGAATATGAATATACAAATAAAAAAGTACAATATAAAAAGTGAATATTCTGTATGCCATTATTTAATATTATTTTGATATAGATCAAAGAGTTTATATTGACGATCAATATATTCAGATCAAATTGTGAACTTATTGATGATAAAAAATAAGTTTGTTTAATAGTCATACTGGGAATTTTTTCTTCAATCTCATTTTATCATACTGATTTTGGCAATCAACCATTATTTTATTTTCTATCAAGTACTAAGTTAATACTGATATTCTTCAAAATGATTCATGGGAAATAATAAGAACTCAAACTAAATAAGTTTAGGAGGAATTTCTTTCCTAAATTTATGTTTTGAGTAATATATTTGATTTTTCAATGGCCAGGATGTCAAACTTAATAAAAGAATCTCTATTTCCCCTAGCTATATCTTTCTATGCACATCTAGAAACAAGTTTTTTTGTACTGTACTTTTTACAGAGTTTCGATCCAAACTATCTGAGGGATTTTAAAAACTTTAGTGAAAACTTTTATTTTAAATTTCAGAGTAAAAAAGGCAACTTATATAAATCTCCCCTAAAAAAGGAAGGACTACTTGACTGCTTCCTTAGCTTCTTGAGATTAAATCTAATTTAATAAAAAATCAAAGAAAAATATTATTTTAAAAATAAATATAAAATACAATTTCTGATACAGACATATGGAAAGGGACTTTGTTCTTTTGAAGAATGAAAATTTTAAGCTTGGAAAAGAAATGCCCTAGCATAATGCCAATGAAAGTTATCATTCATTAATGATGTGATTATTTGAGGGAATGGAGTTGGCTTGACAATATGTACACGTGCAAAGTGACACACACACACAGATTGTGGGAAAGAAAGCAAATATAATACTATTTTTTCAGTTTTATAAGAAAATCAATATTATACTTATACAGTTCATCTGGAATTTGGTCTATTAGTATCCCTAATTCAATAGTTTTCAAGAAGTCCCTTTTACTGTAGTAAATATAGCCACTTCTCTTTATCTCTTTGTGCACATGATTAAATGTACTTTACTTCTTGGAATGACCCTTTAAAATGGTAAGTATACCTTGAATTTAAAATGATAGATTATAGAGTTGTTTCTTTTTTCAAAATGTTTTTAGTGGCCATATATAGTGGTAAATATATGTGGCCACTAAAAACATTTATATATGTCTGTATATATATGTATATATATATATTTGGCCAAAAATTTCATTTGTTTTTTTTATAAGGTGGCTCTAGTAGCACTTAGCTGTCTCCTTTAACTTCATTTGAAACAATTTTGTTAGATTGTATTGTGACAGCTATCATTTCGGCATGCATTTAAAAACATCAAAATTGGTGAATTTTTGTGTAGCCATTTAAATATTGAAGGTGGAAGAAAATAGGCAATATTTTTGGCATATTATGCTTTATTATTTCAAGAAATGTAAAAATGTAACTGAAACACACCAAAAAAGAGTTGTGCAGTATATAGAGAAGGTACCATGACTTAATTGAATTGTCAAATTAGTTTGCAAAGTTTCATACTGGAGATTTCTCACTGGATGAAGCTCCATGGTCAGGTAGACAAGTTGAAGTTGATAGCGATCATATCAAAACATTAATTGAACACAGTCAATGTTGTACTGTGCAGAAATAGCTGGCATACTCAAAATATCCAAATCAATAAATGGTGTGACCCTCTGGACTCTTGGGAGTCCTATCCTCCCTACTAGTGCCTCCACTTCCCTCCATTAGTTTTCCTTTAAGGACTTCTTGTGTAAGAGTTTGAGAGGCTGTCAGTTGAAAGGCAGAGACTCCCCCATAGAGTCACGATGTTTAGGAGATATGTCTCTGGCAACATGAACCAGTGATAAACACAACAGCATTCTTGTCCCAAGACATTTTCACATGAAGTAAAATTGACACTAAATAAAGCTCTAAAGCAAACAACACAGCTAATTCCTAGTAACATCACCGTGATCAGCCCCTACTGCTACCTGCATATGAGAATAAGGGCATGCCTTCTCTGGGGGAAAATATATATCAAATTATCTGACATTTTAAAATACTAAATTTATGACATAAAATCAAAATTATGAGATATAGATCATTGCAGAAAAATTTGACCCATATAATGGAGAGAAAAACTATTTAATGAAGCAGAAATTCACATGATACAAATGTTGCAATAAGCAGACAAGTAATTTGAAATAAGTATCATAAATGCACTATAAAAATAAAGAAAAAAATGAAAAAATGGAAGAATGATGAAAATTTATCAGTGTTGAAATTTCCAAAATAAAAAAAAAATAAAAAGAACTTGATGACACTCAAGTGAAGAGTATAATATCTGAAATGAAGAATTACTTGGATTGGTTTACGATAACAGAATGTGACAAAATAAATATTCAGTGAACTAAAAAAATTATTCAATCTGAAGTTCAGTGAGAAAACAAAAATCTAAAAAACAAAACATCAGAACTGAGAGTGTGAGATGTAAACACTGTCAAATCACTTAACATTTGTATAAGAGAGATTCAAAAGTATAGGAGATAGAAGGTGAGGAGATGTGATAATTACTAGAAATTTCTTTGAAAGTGATAAAATAATTCAACCTATACATTCAGGAAATTAAGAGAACATGAAGCAGGGTCAATCCAAGGAAAGCCACACTTAGGCACAGCATAGTCTTAAATGTAACCAGGGAAAAAGGACACCATAAGTTCAGGGAGCAATCAAAAGACTGAAGGCTGCTATCTAAACTCAAACTACAGAAGCCAAAAATTACAATATACTTCTAGCTTTAAAGTTCTGGGGCAAATATCTGCTAACTTAGAATTCTATATTCAAGGAAAACATCATTGAAAAATGAAACCAAATAGAGATATTTTAAGAGAGGTTAAAACTGAGAGAATTCATTCCCAAAAGACCTATACTGTAGAAAATAATAAATGAGAATTTTGGGTTGAAAGGAAACCTGGCTAAAAGCACGGGGCAATATGTATATATTTACATATATTAAGATAAAATGGTAGAAAAATCCATATATCACTATATTCATATTTGATAAAGTAGACTTTTTCTGAAAAAGAATTATCAGAGATAATGAGGGACATTTTACAAAAAAGTGGAAAATGGGACAAGTCAGCAGGAAGACCTAATGATTCTAAATGTATAGACAACTAATTATTAAATACAAAATATATAAAGGGAAAAGAGGAGAAATAAACTAAAAAGGAGAAACAGGCAAATTCACAATCACAGTTGAAGACATGCAACAACTTTCTCAGTCATTTTGAGAACAAGCATATAATCATTAATCAGTTATAAAATTTATAGAAAATTTGAACAATATTAACCAAATTGAGTTAATATTTATAGCACATTACCCCTGACCACTGCAGAATGCACAAGTATATAGAATTTTGTTCAAAATAAATCACTTGCTGGACCATAAGGCAACTGTCAGATAGTTTGTTTAATAGTGTCTACAGAGAATGACCTGAAGATGTTCCCACATGCTGGGGAAGGAGGGCAACGGATAGAGGAATAATACTGGAAAGTCCTGCCCATCATCTCCATGGATCCCAAATGGCCCTAGGCTGTTTTGGATAGTTTCGCTGTCTTATCTTTAGTACCTCTCTGCAGGCAGACATATGTGCAGACTGAAGAAGTTATACCCCATCTCAATTCTAGATGTTTGTAAATTACACAGCCTCTTTCTTACTCTCAGTTTTTGCCTCCCACATGTGTTTTTATTTTTTAAGACACAGCTTGTATTTCTGCTTCACTGGATAAATTTTCTTGTCACTTAAAGTTGTGGTGCCCTGCTGTGTGTTGTCAATATACCTGTGCTTTTATGCCTAGCATAGTTTTTATTACATTTTATTTTATTATTACCATTCTGACCCAAGTTTAAACAAGCCTATAGATTTTGTCTTTCTTGAAGACAGAACTCACATTCACAATGCCAGTTCATAAAATGATGAAGAATAAATAAAAGTATTTATGAGTGTATATATGCATATATATATATATATATATTCTCTGTAAACACTATTCAACGAACTATCTGACACTTGCTTTTAACCCTTGTGAACAACATGGAAATTAGGGGAGCTGACTTCCTGTACTGTCAAACATCCACGGCCTTCATATACTCAGATGCCCAACTGTGGAGTTGACACTGGGACAGCATGGATTTGAATGGTTCTGATCAATTGAAAAAAGAAAAGTATAAGTGAACTCATGCAGTTCAAATAAGCAATTGCTCAAGGGTCAACTGTACAGAGGCAGTGTCATTACAAATGGTAGTTTCTTTGTTCCACATCTTTAGTAAGTTTCTCTTTTTTCTTTACAGCAGCAATAACTTTTCTTTGAAACAGTAGAAAAAAGGTTTTTAAAAATGATTACTCAGACCATACATACTACTCAAGATCATTTTTATTTGAATTAGAAATGTACTGAGAAATGTTATCCTTCCTTCCTTCATTTGATCAAATATTTATTGAGAGTTTGATATGTGCTAAGCATAGCATGGCTGAGGGAGAGGATTAAAAATAGATCAGAAAAATTTGTGACCCTTAAAGATATTATAAGCAAGTAATGGATACAACACATATGTATTAATAGTACTATTATAATGTAAAGTAACTTTATCATTAGGTCTAAATGAAGTGCTCTAGGAGTTCCAGTGAAGGAAGGATCTGATTAATTACTACAGTTTTGGGTGGTCAAGGAAACCTCCATGGAGGCAGGTACATTGGAAATGACCTCTGCAGAATGACTAGGATTCGGGCACAGTGAGACAGGGAGGAAGGACATTCAGTGTAGACAAACTGTTTGAGCCAAAAAGCACAGATGGTCAAGCGAGGTGTGTGGAAGGGAAGTTTCTCAGTTGCTTGGGTTACAGGGTGAAGGGAATTCATTGAAAGAAAGGTTGGAATGGTATGACATATTAGTATCACTAGTCTGGATTTCATTATCCTTGTGGGTATTGGATGAGGATAGCTTGTGTTTCCTAAAATCAAATAATCTGATTCAGCTTCTTGCAAATTAGATAGAGTATCTATGGGGACTATTGCTGATGCTTAGTATATAGAATAGATTCCCAAATATTCAAACTTAAAATTTAAAAACATAACTTTACAATAAAGGCAATTTGAAGGGAACTGGTTTAAAAGAACTCTAACCTTCTGGGGAGGCTTTTTTCCCCATTATTTCTGTATAAATTCATGATATTCTCAGAACATTTTCCAAATCACATTTTTAAAAAAAAATCTGAAATGTTCCCTGTAAAACATTTCCTGAGGGTTGATGTGTACTTCACAGTGTCAATAAAGTAGCAATTTCATGTTAAGGGCTAGGCAGCCAAAAAGTGAATAAATTGTTAATGTTTTTTGACCCCAGTTTGTTTTGCTATGTAAAATCTGGAGGAACAAGTTTTATAAAAGAAATAGAAAGTGATTATTATAATTGAATGTTTTGAACTGCTACTGTTAAGGTCTCAGGGAATGTGCTGTGAGGGTTAATAACTCTTGGAGAGGGAAAAATTTTTATATCCTCAGCAACCTGCAGGACTGTGAAATGTTTCCAAGGGTAATTTTCTTGAAGTTAAAGTTGGGGTTATTAAGGTTCACTTAGCAGATAAAGTTTGCTACAATTTTCTGGGACACTATGATAAGATGACAAGATTTCTCATTTCTAAAACCAGGACAGAATACTAGAGGGCCGTGAACCACGCTCTGGGGACATTCCTAGCATTTCTCTTTCAGACAGAGTCCTACTGACAAAGATATTTGAGGGTGCTCAAGCTGAATTTTACACAAGTAGCCATTTTGGGTTCTTTTTTTTCTTTGCAAATAGAAAGATTTTGATGTGGTTTATGAAAACACGGAAAATATTAATTAACATCAGACTTTTAGCATAATTGCTATTTATCAAGGTTTAATTAACTGGTATAGAAATACTTGAAATAATTATATACTGTTTTTTTCTCTTCCAATCCAGATTTCTTAATAAACAAAGCTTAACAAACATGTTTTAATTAAAAGAACAATTTTTAGTAAGAAAAATCACTTAAATATGACAATATCTAGGTTATATTCAATTGTATCATATGATGGTTTTAAAATAATTAACTTTTATTGAGTAAGAAAATGTAGATCAAGATACATTCCAAAAAGCTGCCTGTACTTCTAAAGATTAAAAGCTGGCTAACCAAACCAATATGATTTGAAAGAATCCTCTCAGGCTCATTCATCTTAAGATGGTGATGTGCTTTCTGATGAATAAGATAGTATAAAAAATGGCATATTGTTTCCTTTCAAGATACAGCATCAAAATGATGTTAATTAAACCATAATAATGTTTAGATAATGATCACTTTTTAAAAAAAATATTTTATTTATTTATTTTTTTTTTTAAGAGAGGGGAAGAGCGGGAGAAGGAGAGAGAAACATCAATGTGTGGTTGCCTCTCATGTGGTCCCCACTGGGGACCTGGCCTGCAACCCAGGCATGTGCCCTGACTGGGAATCGAACCTGCGATGCTTTGGTTCGCAGCCCGCGCTCAATCCACTGAGCTACGCCAGCCAGGGCTTAATAATGATCACTTTATTAAATAGATACATATTGCTATTTCACTATTTTTAAGGCACACTTTAAATACACCCTTCTTAGAGTTCTATTCTGTGAATTTTGACAGTTTTTTTAATTGAATTTATTACAGTGACACTGGTTAACAAAATTACACAGGTTTCAGGCATACAATTCTACAACACATCATTTGTACATTGTGTTGTGTGTTCATCGCCCAACGTCAACTCTCCATCACCATTTATCCCCCCTCTAACCTCTTCCACCTTTCTCCACCCCTCCCCACCTCAATCACCACACTGTTGTTGGTATCCACGGGTTTGTTCTCTTTTTCTTTTTTCATATCACCCTACCAACACTGCCCCCGCCCCACAGCTGTCAGCCTGCTCTCTATGCTTCTGTCATGATTTTGCTTGTTAGTTCACTTTGTTCCTTAGATTCCACATATGAGTGAACTCTTTTGGTACTTGTCTGTCTCTGATTGGCTTATGTCACTCAGCACAATGCTTTCCAGGTCATCACAAACCCATCAAGATATAGAAGTTTTTCATTAATCTGTAAATTTTCATATGTCTGCTTTAGTCAACTCTTCTCTCCAACCTAGCCTCTAGCAATCGTTGATCTGCTTTCTATTCCTAGAATTTTGCCTTTTCTGGAATTTTATTTAGATGGAATCATATAGCACATAGCATTTTGGTTTTGTTTTTTTCACTTAATATTGTGCATTAAGTTTCATCCATGTTATCATGTGTAGCAGCCATTTTTATCTTGGTGTTGCTGGATGATATCCCATTGTTTATTATTCAACCACTCTCCTTTGGAAATTTTTATTTTTTCCAAGATTTTGGTGATTATGAAGAAAGATGTTACAAATATTTGCATTTTTATTTTTTTTGTGAACATAGGTTTTTATTACACTTGGGTAGTTCCTAGAAGTCAGATGTCTGGGTTATATGGTAAGTACGTATTTAACTTTATAAGAAACTACCACTGTTTTTGAAGGTGCTATAACATTTTGCATTTCCACCAACAATTTATTAGAGTTCCAGTTGCACCATGTTCTCAACAGGTCCACATTTTCACCAGCTCTTGATCTTGTTAATTGTTGTTGCTGTTGTTAATAAAATGTTAACCAGTATACGAGGCATTGAATGGCATTTCACTGTGGTTGTAAATGATGTTTCTTTAATGACTAATGATATTGACCATTTTCTCAAAATGCTTATATGCTCTATGTATGTCTTCTTTGATGAAGTATGTGTTCAAATCATTTCCCTATTTTTAATTGAGTTGTTTATTTTCTTTTTATTGATAGTCTTTTAAAATTACAGAATTAGGTTTATATATACTAAACATTATTTTATTATTCATACAAATAAATAATATTAATTCTGAATTTGATATATTCTGATTAATAATCAATCTGTGTTCTAGAAATTTTGTGTAGTTTAACATTGGACTTTGAATTGTGGATATGGTAAATGTGGTAACAAATTGAAATACTATTTTGAAAATTTCAGTTGATAAAAATACTATCATGTTGTAAGCTAGGTTAAAATTGAAAATATTTCTTAATAGATTATAAATACATTATTCTCTTTGAAAATAAACCTGTGGTTTTTTTGGTGGTGTTGTTGCAAATAGTAATTTAATTGTTCAGATATTCAAATATGTTACATTATGTCTTCCCAAAATCTCCAATCTAAAAGCTACTCTGGAATTTTTGAGATTTCCATAGCCCCTTTCAATTAAAAATATCAAAATACTGATGATTTTGTATCATCTGAAAATTTGGTTTTTACAAACTGAGGACAGTTTTCTATATGATTTGCTGCCGATGTCCCAGATGCATGTGGTTTTATTTATGGGCTATCTGATAGAGGTTGAGGTCTCCCTGCCAGTATGTAAGTGGATTTCCCAGAGCTTAGCATAACAGAGTACAAAATAGATACAGAAGCTGAGTGATTCATGGTCTGCTCAGAGAAGTGTTCTTTTCGGTGTGTTAATAGAACACTTTTCTCATTATATATTTCACTGTGGGAAAACCATAATTATCTGGTCAGAGGATGGCTGCTCTGCCTAGTTCACCTTTACTGTCAGGTGCAGTCATCTCCCAGCTGCTGTGAAGGTTGGCTGCTAATAGTTCATCACTGCCCTTTTTTTCTGGAGAATTACCCTTTTATTAAACACTAGCTATCTGACATTGAAGGTAGCATCTTGCCCACACTCACAATCCAGTAACACATAGCCAATGATTGACTGGCTAAAGGGTACAAAAATGTGGGCTACCTTGCCACAAAGTGGAACTACTTTTGTCATGTATTTTGTGCTCTTTCTAGGGTATCCAAATGAAGGAAATCTGGAACTGAAACTGTACTTTGCTTCCAAAACGTTTTCTCAGTAAATCACTTGCATTAGAAAGCCTACTTCAAGCTCTGGTAGGAAGAACTTTGATTTAAGACAACTAACTATATTTGGGGGGAAAATACTCACTACTGCTAACTCTTGGAGAGTCAGTGAGCTTTGCATGTTAGGGACTGTAATGTTCTGCAGTCACCAGTATTATTTTGTTTAATCCATAATTTACCAAATTTATGTAAAATTAAATCATTTTTTCTATAGTAACAGGTTATTTATTTCAGTTCTACTGTTTCTCTTGGGAAAAAACTGGCTTAGAATTTATGATTTTTCACGTAAACCTAGAAGACACTAAATTTAGAATTGAAAACTTTTACCTATTTCTTCCAAGACAATGCCACTTTTGGTCCAGGCTCTTTAAGCTCCAGGGAGAACCATGCCAGCTCATTGACAGGTTGCACCACAAGGCAGCTGAGATTTCAGTCAGACATCGAAGTAGACCAACGTCTTTCAGGAAACACCCTTGTTACTATGATCAGCTCTTTTTGAGTAGTTTAACTTGGTGAATTTAAATTCTGACTCCTTTATAATAACATTTACCTTTCTTTTCTTTGATTTCCTGTTGTTAAGAAGACCATACACACTGTTTTCTCTGCATGGTAGAGTCTGGGATTCACTTGCTGTCTAGTGTAATTCAGTGTTTCATTTTAAAAGTGTCCTGGTTTATGTAATAAATTATATGATTAACATACCTATAATCCCAATGTCTTTACTTGGACTCTGGAACTCTTCTGAGACCTGATGTCATACCTGATGCCACCCTGTGCTGTTGAGTTTGCCAACAGTGTTGACGTTTTATTATTTTGTGAATTCTCTCTACCTAATGTCCTCTGCCCACTTGATACACTGGAATTTAATATAGAAATAAATTGAGGTTATCATGCTTAGGGAGAAGTTATTAAACTTATTTAAATAGGTGAATTATAATGCATAATATAGTTTCCTTTTAACTGTAGTTTTAACATCTGTTTACCATACCACCAATTCTTTTTTTGTACTTCAGAGAAATAGGAAGTTTGTACATTTTTTTCTTTTGTAAAATTCTAGTTCTAAGATAGAATAGTGTGTGATCATCACTACTTCTGCCAACTTTGAGCTAAAATGGTGTGAAAATATCAAAAGTGTTGAATGTAAAACAAACTTTGGGAGAATATAGCTACAGTCAAAAATAGGTCACTTACAGCTCAGGACTACAAAACTAACCAAGATTTAAGAAATTTGGCTGAGTATGAGAAATAGTAAAAGAAAAGAATACTTCAAGAATTTTGAAACAGTTTTTATTCTCATGAATAGAAAAATAAATCCTTTATAGTTTCTATTTCAATAGTCATTTTATATTATTTTCCTTTGAACTTAAAACATAGACCAAATTCATATATTTTAAATCTTTACACTGAACTTTATAACACCACAAATGCTCCTTAAATGTGCCTTTTCTGGGTGGCCAGCAGAACTCAAATGTTTCACTAATAGTAAGTGGATTAAGGGAGAAAAGAATCAATCTACTTACCTGTGCTCAGGAGTGTGGAAGTTCTATATACCTGTCAAGAATAACAGCATAGTTCATATTTTATTATATTTTTCTGCTCTGCCAAAATTTTAATGTAGTTTTATGTTCACTTGTAACAGAATATCCTACCAAAAGTGGTAAAACTTATAGGTGAGATCATATGGTGTTTGTCTTGCACTGCCTGACTTATTTCTCTTAGCATAATGCTCTTCAGTTCCATCCATGCTGCTGTGAAGTGTAAGAGCTCCTTCTTTCTTTCTGCTGCATGGTATTCCATTGTGTAAATCAGGGGTGTCAAACTCATTTTCACTGGGGGCTACATCAGCTTCATGGTTGCCTTCAATGGGTCAAATGTAATTTTAGGACTGTATAACTGTAACTACTCCTTACTGGGGCAAGGAGCTCAGCACTGTTGCTGGGTAGAAACAAGGTGGAGGGTTGGATTTGGCCCATGGGCCTTGTGTTTGCCACCTGTGGTGTAAATGTACTACAGTTTTTTGATCCACTCATTTACTGATGGTCACTTATGCTGCTTCCAGCACTTGGCTATTGTAAATTGTGCTGCTATGAGCATTGGAGTGCATAGGTTCTTTTGAATTGGTGTTTCAGGGTTCTTAGGGTATAGTCCCAGCAGTGGAATTGCCAGGTCAAAAGACAGTTCCATTTTTAGTTTTTTTGAGGAATCTAATCAACAAAACAAGCAAGCAAGCAAAATATAATCAGGCATTGAAATAAAGAACAAACTGACAGTAACCAGAGGGGAGGGAGAGAAGTGGGGAAGGGTGGTCAAGGAACATCTGTAAAGAACCCATGGACAAAGCCAAAGATGGGTTGGATTGAGGGTAGGAGGTGGGAGTAGGTGGGTCAGGGGAAAGTGGTGACAAGAAAATGGAGACAACTGTACCTGAACAACAATAAAAAATTTTAAAAGTGGTAAAATTTTTTCTCAAAATTTTGATTCCTCTATAATAACATTTACCTTTCTTTTCTTTGAAGAACTCAAATGTTGAGTTCTTCAGAGATTTCCTATGTCTGATTATTCTACTGGTATTCTAACAAGAAATAAATGCTTTTAAAATGTTGATGTATGAATATAGAGATTGGTGAACAAATCTAAATTTGATTTAGTTTTTCTGACTCTTCTCTGTAGGGCTCATCTACCCTACAATTTTCATAGTACAATAATAAAAAGTCAGTAACATTATGGGGCTATGTTTAATCACCAAAATGTGTTTTTAGTTTAAAAAACTCATATAAATGTCATTATTTAGTTTATACTAGAAAAAATATGGAACACCATTGTTTCTTAGATCAAACTTTATAATACTGGGAACACTATCAGGACCCCTAGGTCTAGCTTAATGAATTATAAATGTAATTGCACTACAAACTCAGCTCTGATAAGGTAGAGACATAAAATAATCCCATGGATGTCCAACATATAAATGATTATAAAAACCAAGTGAAATATGCATGTATACACACACTAAAAAGTGAGAGTTTGCAGCTTCCTGGCTCAAGTACACTGACCAAGCCCCCAAACTAATAGTTGAAGAAAATGACATTTGAGAAATAGAAATTATAGTGGGAAAACAACAAATTTATCAACTAAAAGTGCTAGAAGTTAGTATTTGGCTCTAGAAAACATCTAGAAATTTAGAAGACATATACAAGCTAGGAAGAAACAAAGGATTCAACCCATTTAGATCATAAAATACCCCAGTCTTCAGCTGATGGTTAAATTATGCATGTACAAAAAACACCAGAAAGGGCACACTAAAAAGGAACACAGAGATCAGAAAGAAGAATACTCTTGGAACTTAGAGCAATAGTGAGCCAGAAATGTGAATCTGATGCTTTACTTAAGCAACTGGATTCTCCAATTATAAATATACTGGGGCTGCAGAAAACTTGAAAGGTAAGATTGCAGAATCCAAAGCCAACCAAGTAGCTGGAATTAAGGATATCTTGAAAAACAAGAAAATCTGCCAGATTTTGTAGGTGAAAGAGAATCTTACATGGATTAGGTTAAATAAAAATGCAGCAATGGGAAAGCATAAGAACAGGACACATATAAGTAGCTGCATAACTTGAAGCAGAAATGGTTTGTGATTTGATTATGGGCAACTGCACTACTGATTAGAATACAAATCCCATAATTCTTGGAACATTGTCTATTGTCACTCCAATAAATGATCTAAAATGTACAAGTAAGAACCAAATCACCAGACATGCAAAGAAACAGAAAAATGTGACACATATATAGGCAAAAAATTAAATAAATAAAAAGAAACAGTCAGTAGAATCTTATTTGTAGTAGGCCCAGATTTCAAAGCAGTCATTCTAAATGTGTTCAAAGAATTAAATGAAAGTATATTTGAATGTCTGAAGGCAAATATGGCATTAATAACTGAACAGATTAGAAATTTCAACAAAGAAATGCAAACTCTTTAAAAAATAATAGATCTATAATTACTGAAATAGCAAGGTGAGACAATAGTCTGAACAAATATATAGCAAAATTATGGGCATAAATATAATCATATCAATAAATGCATTAAATGTGAATGGACTAAGCAATCTAATAAAAAGGCAGAAATTGTTAGTATTTATACAAATCAAAAGCAAGTCCCTGTAAAGATGACACTGAAGGTAAATATATGGTACCCAAATCCTCCCACAGTCACATCAAAATACAGCTAAAGTACAGAACAACCATCATTCAGAATTATCTAAAATCTTCATAAATAGAAAGCCTCTAACTAAGATCATAATGAAGAAGCCACATAGAGATTGTTAAAAGGGGTGAAGATGCAAACAGGCTAGTCCCATACCCTTGTGTGGTGGATAAAAGTCAGGCAGGGTATCTCAGCTGTGAAGACCTTCTCTGAGGAGTGAGGACTCCCAGCCCTACATCAGGCCCCACAGCCCAGGCTTTCAGTGCTAGAAAGAGAAGTTCCCATAACTTGTGGCTATAAAATCCAACAGAGATTGTGACTGAAGGAGACAGAGAGCTACTGAAGTCCCAGGTGGTCTTCTTAAAGAGAATGTGCGTGAACTTACTTGGACTCACTTGCTTTGGTTCCAGGGCTGGGGCATCAGGCACATAAGGGGAGGAAGTGAGTAGTCTGGCACTGGAGCTAGAGCTGGAGGGGCAGCTTTCTCACAGGTAGAAGTGCTGGCAAAGGCATTTATTCTGTTTGTGAGCCCTCCTCACACAGAGCTGGCTCTATCAACCTGGCTAACACTGTTGATTCCCTAAGACTCAGTTCCAACCAACTGGTGGGCCCAACCCAAGCCATTTTCAGGGACTTTTCCATAAAAAAGGACTCCTGGTTCATGTTTCAGACCTTCTTAAAATTTCTGAAACAAGAAGCATTTGACCTTGGCATGCCTCGTACCTCTTGTTAAGTGGCCTCAGGCCCAGCACTGGAGGAAGTCTCCCTGGTTTTACAACTTGGCCTCTCCTGAGCATCTTCAAACCCAGCACAAGTAGCACACATCTGCAGGTCACTTTTTAGCTCATGTTGGGTAACCCTGGGTAGGGAACAGGTGGTGGTTGACTTTGGCCCGTATCTTCTGGGAAGCTCCAGAGGCAGCTCACCTGGTGGTCAGCTCTGACCATGTCAAAGCACTGGTGAACCTCCACCACAAGGGAATGAAGGGGTATATTCAGCAGGCATCAGATTCCCGCTGAAGTAAGTCCTGGTCTGTGTGGTGGGCCCTTGCACAGCATTCTTCCACAGTGGTCACAGCTGATCCTTGCAGCCAATTTGCCTAGGGGTAAATCCCTCCCACTAAAGTGCCAACAGCAATCAAGGCTCATCTACACAGGAGGGTGTACACAGCCCACATGGGGGCATACCTGGGGTACCCAGCTGGGGGGATTGAAGAGGCTATACCACTGGACCCTACAGAACACCTGCTATATAAGGCCACTTCACCAAGACTGGGAGATATGGCAGTTCTACCTAATACTTAGAAACAAACACAAGCAAGCTGACAAAACGGGTAGAAAAAGAAAGATGTCCTAAGTGAAAGAATAGAACAAAATTCTGGACAAAGAACTAAACCAGAAGGAGACATCTTATGATTGATTTTTGTTCATATTCCTTAAATATTTGAAAAATGGACTTTAAGTTTTTACTATAAGTGCAGGTATATTTTATATTTGGATTATAGTACAAAGTACTATGTATTCACCCAGCAAATTTATTCTTTACTTTATTTAAATCTTCTATCTCCTTTATGTCCTATCTTCTCTGTAAAATTATAGAAAACATATGAGTTAAATTTGGAGTATTGATAGTTTCTTCTATTGCTAACAATGATTTTCTTTAAATATTTTGGTGCTCTGATTTTTAGTGCATAAAAATCATCAAGATTATTTTAACTTTGACATATATTTAAATTTTTATTGATACAAATTTTCTACATGGATGGAACCTATTATATTTTTCTTGATCCTATTATATTTTAACTTCCCCAGATTAATATTAATAGACCTCTAATTTTTAATCTCTTTTGTATAGCTATTTGTGATAGGCAGAATTCTAAGATAGCACCCAAGTTTCCTGACTCTGGTGTACACATCCTGTACATGCTGGAGAAACTTGTGAATGTGATGGGATGGTCACTCCTTTTACCATGTTACATTATAAAAGCAAGAGAGATATTACTCTACTAAAAAACTCTGTTTTAGTAGACTGAAGAGCGATTCTCCTTCTGGCCTTGAAGAAACAAATTGCTCATCTGTAGGAGGGCCATGTGGCTAGGACCCAAGAGTCACCTTTAGTACCTGAGAGTAATCTCCAGCTGACAGCAAGAAAATGAATATATCAGCCTTATAACCACAAAAAAACTCAATTATTTAAACAATCTGAATTAGTTTGGTAGAGGACGCTGAGCTCTAGATGAGAATGCAGACAGGCCACACTTTCATTTCAGCCTTTTGATACCCTATGCAGAGAACTTCATCACACTGGCCTGGACTTGTGACCTACAGAAATTGAGAGATGTAGACACATGTTGCTTTAAGTTTGTACTCATTTGTTATTCAGTAAAAGGAAGTGAATATACTATTCACACTTGAGAGCTATTCTGACTTAGTTGTGGCTTAGATGTTTAAAAAACTATATTTAATGGCAAGACATGTAATGAACTTATATGAATGTCTCTAAGTGAAAGAAGCCACTTTGAAAAGGGTATACTGTATGATTTCAACTATATGACATTCTGGAAAAGGCAAAACAAGGAAACAGTAAAAATATCAGTGGTTGTCAGGGGTTAGTGGGGAGAGAGTGATGAATAGATGGAACATAGAAGATATTTAGGGTACTGAAATTATTCCATATGATATTTTAATGGTGGATACATGTCATTATACATTTGTCAAAACTCATAGAAATCACAGCACCAAGAATGATCCCTAATGTTAACTACAGAATTTGGGTAATAATATGTCAATAAATGTCCGTCACTTTTATCAGCTGTACCATGCTGGGACAAGGTGTGGACAGCGGGGTGAGGCTGGGCCCGCGTGGGATCAGGGCCCAAATGAAAACTGCACTTGCTGCTCAATTTTCTGTAAACCTAAAAATTAAATCTTTTAAAAACTGTTTTGAATTTCTCATTTATTATGTTAGCTGATATTCCTTATAACCCCTTATAAATTCTTATAAATTCCTTATAAATTCTCAATATGTGACAGATTATTTTCCCTCTAGTTTTAGTTTTGCCAGTCATTATGAAGTATTTTATCCTATTGTGTGGGACAACACTAATAAGTATTAAATAGTTTCTGCCATTGACTTTGGTAACATAAAAAGAGCAAAAATACTTTCATACCTATATTATCCAATAATATAATAAGTATTAATAAATAAACCAAACAGTTGATCAAGTCTTCAAGTACTTTAATGTCCATGACAAATACAGTATCTCAGTGTGAACTTGCTTTAGATTGAGATCCAAAATCTTTTTCTCAGATGTTTTCAATGCCAATCACATGAAATACTTCCACAAATTTTAAAATGCATTAAGCTAAATATAGTGTAGAAAATACTGTGTCAACCAACTGGAGGCTTAAAATGTGATTGAGTTCATGTAGTTTGACATATATAGCAATTTAGCTAAGTAATAAACAATAACATATTCTTTCATATATGGCAGAAATTGATAATAGGCATATTAGATATTTAATGAAATAATAAAGTCATTAGTGTTCCTTGTTAAGGATTTAATTATCCTTATTATTTCTTTGTTATGCTCTGCCCATTATGTCAGCCATATACACATGTGAATATAGGACAATTTAAATGTACTAATCTGACTGTGCTAAAAAGTTTTTTCTTTTATTTAAATTAATTTAATTTAATTTAAAAACTAATGTTTACTTTCATATTGGAAAACTTAAATTAAAAACATAAAGTTATTGATTTTAGAGAGAGAGAAGAAAGGAGAGAGGCAGAAACATCATTTTGTTGTTCCACTTATTTATGCATCCCTTGGTTGATTCTTATATATGACCTGATCAGGAATGAACCTCCAACATTGCTGTATTGGGATAGTGCTCTAACTAACTGAGCTACCCAGCCAGGGCTTATTAGAAACTTTTACATATGTTTGGAAAATTGGGGTAGCAGAATCTACTTTTTCTACTGCACATTGTATGAAGTCAAATAGAGATCACTTTGCAATAGCATGGATGGAACTGGAGAGCATTATGCTAAGTGAAATAAGCCAGGCAGTGACGGAAAAATACCATATGATCTCACCTTTAACTGGAACATAATCAACAAAAGAAAAAAGCAAACAAAATGTAACCAGAGTCATTGAAATTAAGAACAATCTAACAATAGCCAGAGGGGAATGGCGGGGGGGGGGACAGTGGGGAAAAGGGTTTTCAGGAACTACTATAAAGGGCACTTGGACAAAACCAAGGAGGAGGGTGGAAGCACTGGAGGGAGGTGGGTTTGGATAGGGTGGAGGGGAGGGGTGGGGAGAAAATGCAGACAACTGTAACTGAACAACAATAAAATAATTTAAAAAAAGATATTTACCTTGGGAAAAAATAGAAATCAAGTATTTTCTATGAAAATTTAGTGTCTAAATCAAGTTGTTAAGTATAAAATGCACACTAGATTCCAAGATATAGTATAAAAATGTAAAATATATCACTAAGAGTTTTTTGTATGTATTATATGATCAACTGATAATATTTTGGATATATGGGGCTACGTAAAGACATTTAAAATAGATTTCTCTTATTTGTTTGTTGTTGCTGTCTTGTTTTCCTTAATTTTTTAATGTGGCTACAAGAAATTAAAATTACACGTGACTTTTATTATATTTCCATTGGAAAGTGCTAGTGTAATATAATCTTGATCTTTTATTTTATTTTATTCATTAAATTTTTATTTTAATTTTTCATGGGAAATATGTATTCATTTTAAAAATAGATGAAAATTATAGACCTTTGAGAAAATTGTACAAAATTCACATTTCAGCTTGCATAACTCACATGGTTTAAGTGGAGAAAAGGGATGTTTTCCTCAACTGTAATATGAATTGTAATGGAAGAATTCATTTTAGCATTAGCTACATAGTTTTCTCACAGTTATTTTGAGATTGAAAATAAAAAAGAATGCTTTAGGACTTGGAACCTTATGAATGACTGAATGAGACCAGTTCCATCAGGACTTTATGAAAAATAAGGGTATTTGTTAATTCATTTTGGTTATTTTCCCTTTCTCTGAAATCATATATTTCTTCTCTTAAACTGGTAGAAGAAAGTAAGTGGAACCTCTCACTGAATTCTAATCTTCCTTAGTTGTTCATGCTCCAGAGAACACTGCACTGCTTCTCAGGAGACAATAATTAAAGCTAAAGTGATGTTCTTCAATCTCCCCTCATCTCAATTTAAGCTAAGATTAAAGTTTAGGCTTCTGTTTGTGTTGGGTTTTTGGAATATAATTAATGTCTACTTCAGGTGTTGGGGGAGTGCTAGCATATTTTACATCTTGTTGAGTTTGTAATATTTACCAGCCTTCAAACTTTATATCTTTTATTATTAAAGTTTTAGAAAAGGGAGGAAAAATATATCTATATCTATGTCTATGGGCTGTGCAGGAAGTATCCAGCCATGTAATATTAAAATTAGAGATATTTATTGAAGAAGAAAGAAGATACAAGAAACACTGAACATAGGGCAGTGATGCCTCAGTCCCCTTCAAAGTAGGCACCTTGGAACCTCACACAGTTCTCCCAATCACCATCAGCTGCCCTGTCATATTTTCCTGAATCTCATCATTGATATGAAATCTCTTACCTTTTTCCTTTTTTTTTGAGATTAAACCAGACTTTTTCTATCTTTTAATATATTTTATTGATTATGATATTACAGTGTCCCATTTTTTTCTCCCATTTATTCCCATCCACCCTGTACCCCCCTCCCACCAGCATTCCTCCACCTTAGATCATGTCCATGTGTAACATATAAGTTCTTAGCCTTCCCCATTTCCCATACTATTCTTATCCTCCCCTGTCTATTTTGCACCTACCATTTATGCTTCTTATTCCCTGTACCTTTTCCCATATTTTTCCCCCTCCCCTTCCCTGCTGATAACCCTCCATGTCCTCTCTATTTCTGTGAATCTATTCCTGTTATTTGCTTAGTTCATTTTTTTTTTAGGTTTGGTTGTTGATAGTTGTGAGTTTGTTATTTACTATTCATATTTTTGATCTTCATCTTTTTCTTAAATAAGTCCTTTTAATATTTCATATAATAAGGGCTTGGTGATGATAAACTCCTTTAACTTTACCTTATCTGGGTAGCATTTTATCTGCTCTTCCATTATAAATGGTAGCTTTGCTAGATAGAGTAATCTTGGATGTAGATTCTTTCCCTTCATAACTTCAAATACTTCTTTCCAGCCCCTTTTTGCCTGCAAGGTTTCTTTTGGGAAATCAGCTAGTAGTCTTATAGGAACTCCTTTGTAGGTAACTGTCTCTTTTTCTCTTGATGCTTTTAAGATTCTCTCCTTATCTTTAATCTTGAGTAATGTAATTATGGTGTGTGCTTCCTTGGGTCCAACTTCTTTGGGACTCTCTGGATTTGGGGAATTTTCTGGACTTCCTGGAAGTCAATTTCCTTTGCCAGACTGGGGCAATTCTCCATTATTTTTTCAAATAAGTTTTCCATTTCTTGCTCTTCTTTTTCTCCTTCTGGCACTCTTATGATTCAGATGTTGGAACGTTTAAAGATGTCCTGGAGGTTCCTAATCCTCTCCTCATTTTTTTGAATTCTTGTTTCTTCATTCTGTACTGGTTGAAAGTTTATTTCTTCCTTCTGCTCCAAACCATTGATTTGAGTACCAGTTTCCTTCCCTTCACTGTTGGTTCCCTGTATGTTTTCCTTTATTTTACTTTTCATAGCCTCCACTTTTTTCTCTATTTTGCAACCATACTCAACCATTTCTGTGAACATCCTGATAACCAGTGTTTTAAACACTGCATCTGATAGGTTGGCTATTTCTTTATCAATTAGTTGTATTTTTTCTGGAACTTTGATGTGTTCTTTCATTTGGGCCATATTTATTTTTGTCTCCGTGCACTTGTTACTTAGTAAGGGGAGGAGCCTTAGGTATTCACTGGGGCAGGGTAACCCACATCGCTGCGTTGTGGCACTGTATGTGGTGGAGGGGTCCCAAAGGGAACAGTGCTACTTGCTCAGCTCTTAGTGGGATTTCAGTCACTTCTGCCACTACCCACAAGCAAATTGGGCCCTTCTGGTGCTGATTCCAGGGTGGGTGGTTTTATGTACATTCTAGGACACTGTGGGTCTCTCCAACAAACTCTTCTGTGAGGCTGGATGTTTCTCCTGCCACCTCAACCCCCACAGGTTTTTCCAGTTAGAGGTTTGAGACCTTATTTCCCTGCACTAGAACCCTGAGTTGTATGGTCTCTTTTACTCCCAAGTTGTACCTCCTGGTTTATCTCCACACAAATGTGGGGCCACCCAGTCCACCAGCCTCTGCCTCACACAGTCCACCAGTTCCTGTCTTGCTGTGAGCCCTCTCTACCCTGGCTGTCTGTCTCCATCCATCCCATTGGTCTGGATGAATATTTATTTTCTAATTCCTTGGTTGTCAGACTTCCATACGGTTTGATTTTCTGGCAGTTCTGGTTATTTTTTGTTTTTAAATTTGTTGTTGTCCTTCTTTTGGTTGTATGAGGAGGAATAGTGTATCTACCTACTTGAAATGTCTTACCTTTCAAAGGTGATTTTAGTTTTGGGAAAAGCCAGATGTTTCAGGGTATCATATTTGGGTTGTAGGGGGGCTGAGTCAGCTGGGTAACTTCATGTTTCACTAAAGAAAACCTGCATGAGATGTGATGCATGAGTGGGCATGTTGTTGTGACGAAGTTGCCCATCATCAGTTCCCCATAGCTGTGGCTTTCTGAATCATGCAAATAGTTTCTGTGGAGGAACTTTCAAGCTTAATGCAAATTTGATATGGGTTCATTGCTCTACTTGTTCAGTCATCTTGAATGTGATACTCACATAGTACACATATTCACTCAATGGCATCTACCACACCCTCTGACTAGTACAATGAAGTCATCATTGCTCATGCATGTGCATTCCAGTCCACTCTCTTTGGCTACCAGATTACATCAGTGTTGTGCAAACTGTTCTTGTTATATTAACAATGGCTGGACTATTTCTGGACAAACCATATATATTTACATGCATGTGTATGTGTGTGTGTATTATATATACACACATATATTTTTATGTGTATATATAAATATATATTTATAGCTGCAGGCTTATTTGGTTAATTCTTATAGTTTGATATTTTTAACTCAAATGAAAAGCTATAAGTGAAAGTGATTTGCACACTACATCTTAATCACTTTTTTTTAATGCTAAAGTGAGGAAAATATTGGGGTATATTTATAAGTTGCTATGTGAGCAGTTATGTGAAATTTATGCTGTGTAATGGATTATGGAAAGCAGCTTTGAACAAAGTAAATGACCATTTCATTTGATCAAAGCATGTTTTTACAAATCCAATAATTATGCATTTTACTATTTTTTTAAAGTTTTCCAAAGTGTGGTAAACAAACACTAGGTTTTCCTCATTTGCACAGTAATATGGACTTATAGGCTAAGGGTGATTTATGTACTGAGGTAATTTAAATTCCATACCTTCAAAGTCACAATGCATATGTTACATGCCTATAATTATGCTCCTCCGGGTGTACAAGCCAAGAAGGTGGCAGAGTCAGACACACAAAAAGAAAGGAGATTGATGATATGGTATTTTGCTAATACAATGCAAGGCACTAACAGAGTATAAACCTCATTCTTGCCTTTCCTACCAGCACCTTCTAAATTACATTTTCAAACTGATGTCTTTACTGATCTCTCATTAACAAACTGTAAATTCATTATGAAAATCCCCTTGTAAAAGATAAACAAAAATAATATTTTCAAAATTAGACTTCAAACTTTCTCAGTTTAAGGAGAAAGTACTTTTTCCCAGCAACTCACACTGACAGTTATTAGATTTGAGATACATATACTTAAGTATCAAACTATTGTTTTTTGAAATTTTTAGTCACTTGAAGGAGAAAAATTGGTGCATGGGAATCAAGAAAATGCACTGGTGTCCTTTGAAAACTCATGTGAAAGGAAGGTAGGATATTTTAGGAGAGTACTACTCATTTTACAACTTTTAAGTTACAATTTTAAGCTACACACTGTTGTTTTAAAAAGAATGATGTGGGTTTTCTTAGGTTCCCACAGGTTGCTAGGCATTTTCATATTCCTAAGCATTGGGTGACCTTTAAACAGACTGAACATTTATACAGAATACAATTAGACCTGGTAAGCAAATTTCTATTAAATCATACATCCTAATTCCTTTATTATGCTAGTTCCATGATGTTTAATGGCCATCTCTTTTGGGTCACTTCAACTTTAGGTATTATACAGTCTAGTTTTCTCTAAGCTGTTAATAAAATCCCACTTAATTTCCAAGTTTTAAATACACACTTCTGTGCTTGTATTGTTCCTGAAAATATATGTCTATCCCATTAAAGACAGTGCCACAGTGTGACTATTCAAAAAGGAAAGAAATAAATACTGATTTACATTTGGGGAGGGGCTATTTTCTGATACCATATAAGATGTCTGTTCGATTTTCAGTTTCATTTTTTAATGATATTTGGCCATTTCAGATCAAGATTTCTACAGACCTACTTTATACAATAGATTTGATAGGATTATGAGAAAATGAGAAAAGTATGCACGCACACAAAAGTTAACTGACATGTAATATATGTAAAGGAGGGTAACAAATGTAAAAATATGGGAACATGCTACTTCTTACTATAAAAATGAATATTCTTTTGCATAGTTTGTTAATGTTTCTTGATTTGTTCACTTTATCTGGAATCCTTTGGAGGGGATATATCATGTAATTGCAGAGATTTCAAACTTCTGTTCTTCGCATTCCTAGAAATACAATAGACTCAAACAGCTACATTTTTTTAGGTAGCTTTTATTTAGCAGATGCTCTTTTGACCAAGATTTTTAGAAGAAAATAATTTTAAAGTAGATAAATGATTACTAGTGATCAGTGATTAATTTTAGGGTGAAATAAGATGGCCATTTAAGTCACAGGATATAGCAGCTACCCAAAGTATCTTTAAAGGACCTCTTTGCTTTAACGTGAGTGCATGTTCCTTTATGATCCTTTTTCTGTATTTGTACAGTGAAGTCAGTGAGGCTCATAGAGATTAATAGCATGGTGTTCACATATGTGGTTTACCACATACATTACAGAATTGTAGAAGTAGGGCTGATTTTTAAGACTATTGTACAAAGCTTCAGATTTTGCATAAATTTTGCGAACATGAGGATATTTTTGAATTAAAAATATAATGGCAAGTAATCATAATATTTTTAGTGTTAATAGTAATAAAGTTAGAATTATTGCAAGTATTGAAGTTGCTTTTTTAGTTGATTCAGCATTTATTATATCTAACAATTCAAAATTTTCGCTATTAGGTTTTTTCATTAGTTTTTCCATGGTTTCTTTGAAGTTACCTAGCAGTCTTTGTTTATTAAAACATTTTCATAAAGCTAAATAAAGTCATAAGTTGTTTACTTGTTTCTAAGAATTTTCTAAGATTTGTTAAAAATTTCTTCAAAAGTTAAAAATAACATAGGCTAATATAAATATAGTTAGTCTTCAGATCTGAAAATTCTTCTAATGAAACAATGATCCTTTTAACCTTTTATTTTTCCTGAAACAACACATCATACATTGTATATTTATTAATAATGATTCATTTTTATTCTGATTAGTAGTTATTCAACCCATTAATACTTATTATGTGTACAATTAGTTCTAGGTATTACAGATATAGAAAAAAATATGGTATATTATTTGAGTCTTAGTGAAAATATAGAAATGCAAACACACTGATAAAAACAATTATTGCTTTAATAAAGGTATTTTAAAGATTAGTAGAGGCATAGGAAGATTACTAAGTTAGAAAGGAGAAATTTATTTCTTATAATTTTGTAGATCATTGCATCACTCTTCTTAAAGCTCTTTTGTATAGATGCCATATTTACAAAACATAAAAAAACCTATTGCAGTTTTATAGGAATTAAAAATAAATAATTACATGGACTAATTCTGGTACATTGATCAATTATTTTGGCATCAAGTAGATAAAGGCTGGATTATACATCTTGCAATAAAAATTCAAGGAGAGTTTAAAAACCAGACTTCTTGCTCAAATAAAGGAGGCAATTGGAAAACAATACTGCATTTAAAAAATAATTGGAACCTGTCAAAAATAAAATGGAAACTTGATATACTTAGAATCAAGAGTAAGATGTTATAGTGTTAGAAAACCTTAGAGATTAGGTAATCAGGTACTTTTAACTTTTTTTGTGGGATCAAGCCAACCACTTATAAAAAAGATCAAGGATATAATGCAAATAAAAATGAGCACTGTTCTGATTAAGTAAATTTTCACTTCCCTGAAGCCACCAAAGTACCTGACAGAGGTGTGCTACAGCCAATTCATACTGGCTCATGAGACCCATTTGTAGCCATCTCTTCCAATTTCACATCCAATGATATTACAGTGGTAGATTGTAATTGGTTGTGGTAGGAGTATTTACACCATGGTAACTAGCAAAGGCTGTGTATCAGGGCTTCTTTTCCTCTTCCAGAAAGCCATTTTTAAACATCTATCAGTCTGCCACTGAATACTGACTACGGAGTGCAAGAGACCTGGGGAACACAATTGAAAAAGCATTAATCTAATGCCATATTTTTGTGTTACACCAACAAACTCAGAGAAATAACATTCTCTGCAAGTTAACATGGTAATAGATTACAATGGATATTTGGATAAATTACAAGTGACACTAGCATGGAATGGATTGTGTCCCTCCAAAATTCATATATTGAAGTGACACCCATATTTCAGAATGTGACTATATTTGGAAACAGGACCTTTAAAGAGGTGGTTAAAATGAAACCATTAGGATGCACCATAATTTAATCTGACTGGTATTTTTAAAAGAAGAGGAAATTTGGACACACAACAAGTCATCAGGGATGCATTCACACAGAAGAAAGACAATGTGAAGATACTGGAAGAAGATGACCATCTACCTGCAAGCCAAGGAGAGAAGCCTCTGGAGAAACCAAACAAGCCAAAACCTGGATCTTGGACTTCCAGCCTTGAGAATTGTGAGAAATACCTTTCTGTTGTTTAAGTCACCTAGTGTACATTACTTTGTTTTGTTATAGCAGCCCTAACAAAGAATGCAGCTGTGTAGGGTCTTTGCCTAGAACAGTTTGGCAGAAAAGTGGGCAGGCAGAGACGTCACTGGAAGATCACAGCATGGATTTATCAAGTGTGTTTCTGGTCATTGTTTTTCCAATGACACTTCATTGTAGAAACACACATGTCCAAACAGATGGGTGTACTAAGCTTAATTTGTGCATTCCTAGAAATCAACATTTATTCTTAATTCTTTTGCTCTTCTTTAAAAAAATAAGCATTTCTTTGCACCCAGCTAATCTTGCATTAACTTTGGGGACATATTTTTGCTGTGATTCCAGAATGAACAGATTCTTGGTATAGTGAATAGGCAAATCTCTCACCAGAAAAGCATGGACATGTTTGAGAAATTCTTATCTTCAGATTATCTGAATTTCATGAACATCTTCATTGTTTTTTTAAAACAGTGAGGTGTGTTGATGTATTTTCTGATCACAAACCATATGGTTTCATTTGAGAAATATTGACAGTCACAGGAGAAAATGGAATTGTTTCTTACTGTATTGTCACAAACTTCTAATTCCTGGGACTTCTAAAATATTTTCCTTCTTATTCACAGCAAGATATTATTAACCTGTTTGTTCTTCTTACTCTCTACCTCCCTAACCACTGCATTTTACAACTTCTTTCACTTAACCTTCTTTCTTGTTTTCAGATTTTTTTTGCAATGATGCTTCCTGGCAGTAGTAAAAATATTGACCTATGCTGTTTTTGATCTATCATAACATACAGGAGTATGTTAGCTCAACAGTAGAATATGAACAGCCTTACTGTTATTATAAAACATACATATTTTCACAGCACTAGAACTGGAATCGGTGACAACTATGGGTAGTAAAATGGCAAACCACTGTTGTTTTCCTGACTACGAATGCAAGCAGTATACTTGCACAGCCATAACATCACTAGAAATGATCATTAGTGAATTGCATTTATTATATTTAATATGTGATTTTCCATGAATAAATGGTTGTAGAGCTCCTTTACAATAGCGTGTTCCATTTGACCTTTGAAGCTTAGATTCTTGAATTCTAAACATTTGATTTACAAACTTCAGTTTCTAATGCATGTTTGTCACTCTGTAGATGTTTACTTCTGGGATTAAAAACATCAGACAAACGAGAATATCTAGCAACATATTCCTGGCTATCACTATTGTGGCCGATCTGATTCATATTTTGTAGGTACTTTCATCAATATTTAAAAAGAATGACTATATTTAGCACAACAATTTCTATAAGACTTTAGCACTATTTCTATGAAAGTTTTAATTGTGAAAACTTTGCTCAGAAAACATGTGACCTTCCTCCTGGGCATTTAAAATATTAAAATATGTAAATGTATAACCAAGTAAAAGAATATTGAAGAACAGCAATGCATTAGCTGTTCTTTGGATCTTAACTTGGTTTTCTATTTCTTGCTTTGTGATTTTGGGAAGCAAATGAACTTTTCTTGTACATTGTTTCACCAGAAATAAAATAAAGCAGCTCTTCACATTAAATAATTCTAATACAAGACATGCATACTCAAGAAAATGGGTGTTGCTAACATGGAATTTAAAATCATTGCATTTTTCCTTGAGTTAATGTACAAAACATCTTCTTTTACTCCTCAGCATCCAGAAAAGTACTAATGTAGTCATTTAGAAAACATCTCTTCTCTCATTAGTTTTTTTTTATGTAGTGGTACAAATTTTACTTTAGAAATTTTTATTTTTAAAACTAATGTGTATTCTGACTTGTAAAATTAAGAATATTGTTTTGTTGTTAGAGTTAAGCAATAGCAATACAACATATTAACATTTTCAAAAAATCTTAGCTAAAAACAGACATTTGGATGAGAACGGAATTCACAAATTGATGTTCTGATAAAGTTTTTTGCACACTAAATGGGCAATTCTGAAGTTCTTCAAATGTAATATTTATATAATATCTTCTTTCTAGTTGTTTTAAGTTTCTAACAAATATGAGTTTACTAAATACAGATGAGGTTGCATCTTATTACCCCAAGAATGTGCTGTATGAAAAACTGAGGAGTTAAACTATTACTTGTTGAAATTCATGGCAAAGTCATCAATAGTTGCCTAACAACTAAATTGCTTTATCTTTTGAATTTTTCTACTAATAATTGCCCACCAACAGCCTGGAAATATATTGTGATATTAAAGAATGACCCAGAAAAATCTCAAACAAAACCAGCAACCAAATTTTAATTAGGACTTATTGTTGTCCTGCATAAAATAGCAATTATTAGTATAATAAAATAGAACAATTTCTTCACATTTGATAAAAAGTAGTAATCCGCCCTGGTTGGTGTGGCTCAGTGGATTGAGGGCTGGCCTGTGAGCCAAAGGGTCACCAGTTCAATTCCCAGTAAGGGCACATGCCTGGGTTGCAGACCAGGTCCCTAATTGGGGGTGTATGTGAGAGGCAACTGGTTGATGTATCTGTCACACATCAATGTTTCTCTCCCTCTCTTTCTCCTTCCCTTCCCATCTCTTGAAAAATAAATAAAATCTTTAAAAAATATAATATTCCATAACTTATTTTATAACTACATATTATTAGTTTTATTCTTATTGAAGAAAAATCAAGTATTTAGCAAAGTATTTGTTTTAAAAATTACTAAACAGTTTGCTTCCCCCAAAATATCCACACCTCAGAAATGTCATAAGAATTGAAAAAACTTAATATAATTGATCTTCATAAATATCACATAAGCTTGCAAAATTTAGCAATTTATTTTATGCAATCACTTTAGTTTTAGTAAATATATTCATCTTGTTAAAATAAAATCAGATAGCTAAGAAATATATGTAGTATGTCATGAAATTCTCCCTTCCAACCCCTCTGTTTCTATTACCAGAGATACCCACTATTGAATATTTGGTGTACATTATGTCAAAAATAATTTTCTTATATAATTTTATAATTTTAAAACAGGATCATTCCATACCTATTTTTCTGCTTCTTTCTTTTTAAACAAATATAATGGATGTCTCTTTAGGCCAGTAAACTTGTATAAAGAAGAGTTACCTCGTGCTTGCAAATGGTCTAACAGCATTTTATTGTTAGAATGTGTCATCATTTATTGAATTAATTACTTATATGTGAATGTGTAAGTTGTTTCCAATTTTAATTTGATTTCTAAGGGCAGAGTTGCAAAAAAGATGTGTTTTACTGAAAAAACACTAATCTTCTAGGGAATTCTCAGAGACCAAAGGCAGGATAAAAAAAATAGAGATCTCAATGTTATATTTTTACATAAGTTAGCAAGTGTGTAGTATGTCAGAAAGAGCTATAGATTTAGAGCCAAGGCACATTGGTCTCTTTCAGACACTGTCACTTATTAATTATATGACTTGGGCAAACTATCTCACTTCTCCAAAACTTATTTTTCTGTCTACAAAATGATAAATATTAACTACTTGGTCTTTAAAGAGTCTAAAAGCTGTAAATGGAAGGTTGTATGTTGCTGTTGTCAAAAATGATGCACCCTTCACTAGCGAGATGATGTGAGGATTCTAGGGAAAAACAAGCAATCTTCCATCATCTCAGGTTGCTTATTTTGTGGTAGGCAAGGCTGATGGCAGTCATGGCACACAAACTGAGACCAGAAGGGTTTTATGCAACTTTTCAGGTCTTCATTTTTGCCACTCCTTGTCCTATACTGCCTGTTACAGACATGTGGGAAAATCCAGGCTTTGTATTCCTGGGAGGGATGTTCAATATTCAACACAGCAGTTTAATTCCTTTTTGGGTAGGAAAGTTTCTAATCTTTGGTCAGTTTTGGATTGATGATGTTTTCCTATAGGTTTCCTTATTTGGGCAGATTCTTGGTGTTAGAATTGAGTTAGGACAGTGTGTTTAGAGTTTAGTGTACCAGGGAGCAGCTTTCTGGGGACCTTGTCCTTTAGAGGATATTGAGTGAAGGCAGGACACTTAGCTGTCTGTGAGCAGCTTAGGACTGATTCAAGGACCTGGTATATGCTCTTGGTTCTTCTACTAGTTTGCTGGCTGATTTGTTATTGGCTCTGAATAGTCCCCTGAAGGACTGATATATAAGCTGATTCCATAATAAGGTAACATGGGAATAACTGATTCTCATAATTTTGTTATTTAGTTTGATTAAAATGAAAATGGGCTTCTTCTTGGGAATCCTTGGCCACTGTAGGTCTCTGTGTCTGTGATGACAATAAATGTCCCGTGTAAGAATTCTTCTGCACAAGTGTGTAAAAAACTTGATGTTTGTTGCTACAAGGCAGTTATTGACATAGCACATATTTTTTCCTTAAGTCTGAAGTGATCAAGCCAAGATGTGAACAAAAGGAAGTTCCCTTGTAGTGACAGGTCATTTATTACATGTACACACCATGGACCTGGGACAGTTCCACCTTATGCCCTGAATGGTGCAGAATTTTCTTTGCTTTATGCTGCATTTCCCAAGAAAATGCACTTCAGAACCAATTGTCTTATTGGCAATTTATAGAGGGTGTATTTAATAATGCCATTAATCGTTCTGTTACTAATTTCATTACCTTTCTCATATTAGCAACTGTGAACACCCAACATTATTTATCAGGTGTATAAGTGCCGTCTTTCTCCTGGGTGGTGACACTTACTTAGGAAGGGAAATGAATTCCTTAGCATGATTTCTGTCTTTCCCCACAACTTCCACTGTCACCTGGGGTGAAGGCCAGCTCTAATTTCTAAAATAATTGCCTTGACCACTTTTTATATATATACAAGGAGCACATGAAAACGGCTTCAGTGTTGGTCTTCACATTAATCCTGCTTTTCTACTCTCAGAAGAAAAACTAGCATTACCCTTATATAAATAATTTGTACAAAGCCATTCTGCAGGGGAGTGTGGTGGTGCTGGTGGTTTATCTAAGAACTCTGATAGGTCAGATTACTTTTTGCTAGAAGATATAGAATGATATTCCTGAATTTGTGTTAATCATTTCCATAAGAAATATAGACTAGAATCAAATATCTTCTAAAATATACGAAGTTGAACAAAAAAAATTTACATTTCAATGTTAAAAATTACACAAAGCTTCACAGAAATTCACTCTCTCTTAAAACTAAAAGGATTAAGAGTCAGGTGTGTTTTAAGTATTTTGTTATTCCCCTGAACACAATTTCTTTAGTTTATTTTCTTTCTCCTTTTGGGGAACTTATTTTAATATGAATGGTCAAAGGAAAATTGCAGCTGTTTATAAAGCAAATGCAGCTATTTTATTGGTATATTTGGTTAGCTGTGAAGCATGGTTTTATTTTTAAAAAGTGATTGTCCACATTTTCATATTGAATATTTTCAGGAACCTTCATCCAATTCTGACCAAAAAAGCCACATTTAATTTTTTCTTTTAGAAACCTGATGTTAATACAGGCACCACTACCAATTCCAGGTGAGACAAAATGAATCCATTTTCTCTGCAAGATTCAAGACTTCATGCCCCCTGTTAAGACTCATGCTATGCACGGGGCTGGTATATTTATGACAGATGCAAATTATGCTTAACATCTTTTGTGGTTTATAATTTACAATCAGGCACACATCCCCCAAATTCAATTATTTCCTTTAAAACCTGGAATTCCAGATACTTCATAAAACAAAAAGCTTGCTGCCACCTTCGAGGAACTCAAACTATCTGATTTTTTTTTATTTGCTGCTGCCATTAGATTGAAATGATTTTTCTTCAGTTTGCTCAAAGCCAGATTTAAAGTCAGGTCCCAGAGGTAACAGGAAAGTCGATCTCCTAAGCTACTCAGTCATTGTTTGCTTTTTTTTTTTACATGTAATATCCCACTTCTAAGCCAGAATATAATTTAAAACACAAAACACACTCTACATAAATATGTCCTTTAGAAACTTGTAATTTGGCATTTAATAGACATTAACTAATTGCTTTATATCATTTTTGTTGAGGAGAAATTATAAACATCCTTCAAGACAATTCTTTCTTAATAACTTTCTACATATTTTGAATGCCACACATTTCTTTACTAGTTTAGATCAGTAAGACTAGGTGCTCCTTTTGAACAAAGAACTGCTAGATTTCTCATTTATAATGCATCCAAATAAGCCAAAAAAAATAAAGACATTCTAAACACTTCATACATTATGAGCCCCTGATACCATTTGCAGAGCTCTCGTTTGCAGTCAGTTTCTGTCTGCTGGGGACCAGCAAAGGGTTACTCCAGTCCAGGCGCTGCAAGTACGAGCAACAGGAATCCATTGGCTTTAATTTGTCCATGTCTTTCATTTGATACCACCAGTATTAATAGCTTTGCAAGGAAATTCTGCAGTCATTAATCATAATAATTAATCAGATCCAATTATATTGCATATAAATGCGAACAAATTGCTGAAAAAATAATGATCTATCACCAACATGTCACAAGGAAAAAGAGACTAAAATAGTAATTAGAAGCAGGGATTTAGTTGTGTACAAGTGCCCTGCAACTGATTTTAACAATATGATGATCCGATGATGTAATTAGTCGAAAGTCTAGCAGGATTTTTCAGCAGGCCTTCTAATGACTGTGCAAGTGGAGAAAATAACGTCCACTTTTCTACAAGATCATTCTGCATTTGCTCCTAACTTTGCGCTTCTGAAATGCAGGAGAGCTGCTGCCCTCGGTGTTCTAATACTGGGAACTACTGCATGTGCTTTCTGGATTTTTAATGTCTTTTAAAAGGAGGACTGTCTATTAAGTGAACATTACTCAAGTTAGGAATTAAGATAGTCCACATGGCATTTCTTTTTTATTCTTGTAGTCATAAAAATGTGTAACATGTACTTCAAAATGAAATGTTTTGGTTATAGTAAGTTAACACACTGTGGTAGCATGCATGGTAGCTATTTTCACCTAATTTTTTTTCTTGAACTAAACTGAAAACATTTCAAAAAATGGAATTACTCTGTCTTCACTTCAGTTAGCACTCTCTAGAACACTGGCAGATTTTATCAGAAACCACTTTTAAAAATGGGTGTATGTGTGTATGTATAAATTATTCTTTGACGGATTCTCAAACCTGACCAAGTGAACTGTTTGATGTAAGTTAGTCTATGAAATAATTTTAATATGCCTTTCTTTTCTTTTTATTTTCACTCTTGTCTCACAAGACAGAGCTTCCAAAACATATCTTCAGTTTTTATGCACAAACACAATTAGCACTAGTTATTGTGAGGCCAAATACGTATTTTAAAACCTTTCTTTTTTTTTTGCTTAACTTACAGATTATACGTGAAATGGTTAACTAAAGATTGATGAGCAGTTTTTATGATAGGCTTACCACTTGAAAATAAATGTTAGGTTCATCATAGTTTTCAATACTAAGCACTGCACTTTACTGTCTTTGATCTCAGTGTAGTGAGTACTACAAAGAAATAAAACCTTATCTTACCTTTTCCAGCATCTACTGCAGAAGACCTCAATAATGCATAAGAACATCTGGAAGTACGGTAATTTCAGCTATCAGAGATAAGAATTGACACAGAACAGGTAAACCCTACAAAGTCATCATGTTGAAATGAACTGATTAAGGTTTAGTAACATAAAACATCATGTATAGCGTTTCCATGCTTGCTACATCTTGCTATTTTATATTTAAAAAGGAATGCCAATTATATATATTTAATAGGTTGATTAGCTGGTAGCAATATTATATTTTACATAAAGAGACAGCAATGTCTGCAGATCTATTGCCATACACATCTATTTAGAGTTAACTGTGAGTTCATAGAAAATACATGGGCATAGTAAACAGGGTTTTGAAATGACAATTTTTTACTGGTTGCAAGTGCTAATTGCTAGTTTCTCAAGGGTATAGAATTAATCACCTGCTAGATTTACAGTCTCTAGGTTGAGACCTGAGGATGGAGGCAATAAGAAAAGCTCTTGAGGGACATATCATATGGTGAGTCTAAATATCAGTCTCTATGCATATGTAAATTGGTAACAAAGTTTTTTCAAAGCTCAAGTATGCTAATTTCAAACTGGCAAGACTAAAGCTAGCTTTTAGCAGCTGTTTAACGTCTGCCTGTGGGTGGTAGAGAGAGCTTAAAATACAAGCAAACAGTGGTGCATAAGTAATTAAGCAACATTTTGCTGGGCATAAATAATTCTGTTTATATTGCTCTTTTGAAGAGTATAGAATACAAAATAACAGATCAAGTGCACCTTTGGTCACCAGAGGTTAACTGTTCTTCCTCTTTACCTTTTCTTTGGTTTTACGATTTAAGAGACATAAATAACAGAATCAGCTACACAATCTTTCATAACTTTATAGAAAATAAAATCATTTAAGGTGGAAAAATATCATTACAAAATCATTGTACTTATAGTTCAATTATATTGTTTTTAGTGTATTACTCTGACAATTTATCAGAAGAAAATTTAATATCTAATTGCAGATTTATTTATTGATGTTATTTTTTAGGATATTGGAAGTAGCTATTTGTTGTTGTTGTTAAAATGTTGGAGGGGGCGAGAATCAAACCATTTTCAAAGCTCACAAAAAGAAAAATGCCCTCATTTTTTAGGACCAATTTTGAATATCTCATATATGAAAAATAAATAGATAAATAAATAAATGATTTACTTAGAGGTAGTTGTCTGAAAATAAGGAATGCTTAAATCAATGTACTGCATATAGGATAATCACCTAATTCGAACAGCTCTTGCTAAGCCAGTAGAAGTGTCAAAAAGCAAAGGGAAAGCTGGTATAAAAAATGTATTTGATTCAATAAAAACCTTGAAATTGACCAGAAGGAAGATGAAAGATTTAACACGATATAGAAATACCTAGTCTGGAAAAAAGGATTATAGATACTAACTGTGAAAGAGTCAGGGGTTTAAACTTTGTTTGCGTTAAATATTCATGGTTTAAGGAGTTAATGGTAAAAGGAAGTACTCAGTTGGGTATCAGATATTAAAAAGGGCTTTATAACACATAAGAATGCTAGGAAGGCAGGAATAGCTATTTATGCACAAGATTGCTGTTTCCCTTTGCACTGAAGGAACTGGTAAATGAAATAGCCTTTTCAAAAACCCCCTTTAGCCACTCTTAATATTCTAAGAAAATAAGTAAAAATACGGTGAAATAAAAAAATCTTTTTTTTCTGATATTACTGTATTTTCTAATTCTGCATTTTTAAAACTTGTTTTAACAAGGCGGGTTTTAAACCATGTGGCCTGAGCAGGGGCGTATGTTGGACAATGGACTGTGAGCACAAACTTGCTATTCAGTCAGGGTGAGCCTGTGGTCTTTCTTAGAAAGATCTTAATACACTGCACCATGTACTTCCTCTTCCCCTTTGACAAGAGGTGGATATGGACAACAGTTCCAGTCTTTCTAACAAAACAAAATGATGAAATTCAGTTAAATAACTGGAAACAACCATTTCTTTGGGCCAGTATTCTGAAGCTTCTCAGACCCATGGAACAACTTACTCAAGTTCACTTTGCTGAGTAGATCATTCTCTGTGTACAAATGGGCCTTCACAATGTTTAGGGAAGAACTTACATATTATTATATGTTCCTAGGTTAACATAAGTCTTGGTTGTGTATGATGCAATAAGAACTTTCAATACTATTTTGAGAGATTTGATGTGTTTTGCTTGGCCATACATTTTTTTTTTTTTGTTCAGGCTACTGTGTGCAACTTAGTACCTATTCCCACTTTGAACTTGCATGTACTATGAAGTGTTTCCTACCAACAATGGACAGTTACTAAAAAAGAAAAGTAACATTGGAAGTGGAATCATTTTAGTTTGTGTTGCCGTAGATATACTGTGATACTCTTGTTCTATACCTTCTCATTCATCAGTGGAGGATAATGGTTTACATACTTTAATTCATAAGTAAAAGGTGTTTATTTCTCTAATTATCTGTGGAGGTGTGAAGCCAGCAAAGCTTAAACTTCTGGTGATCAGTTTAGTTTAATGATTATTTAGACAGAGAGTAGTTTAATTTTGTTCAGAATTGTCTCTTTATTTGATACAGATCTCAAAGTAGTGATGAATTATGATCAATGTACCTAGTTCCACTGACAAAATTAATATTAACCTGCAGAGTATGTAGAGACAGTGTAAAGCTGACTAGGAGAGATCAGAAATAGAGGTACAGGTAAGAAAAACTGATCTGACAGACACTGAACTTCAATGATGTATTCCAGAGCTGGAGTCCAGTGTTAGGTAGGCAGGATATAGCAAATACAAGGTACATAGATAGCTAATGACAGATAGTTATCGTAAGTTTTATGGAACCAGGAAGATCCAGAGAAAATTTCTGATTCCGGAATAAAGGTTAATTTTTCTCTGCAAAGTCTGATACTTTATTTAGTGTATTCACATACAAATTCAGACACATATGCAGAGTTAGAGAGAGGCAGACTCATCGGTCTCTGCAGATGCATTTTCTCCCAAGGTAGCTGAAGCATAAAGTTTCCTTATGGATAACAAGTCATAGTCTCAGACATGTCTGTAATCCATCACAGCTTGTGATTAGTGCTTGATTTCATCACCAGAAATACAAATTTATGTATTTATTCACCCATTCACTCCACCATTGACTATTTAGCTACTGCAGTGTGTTTGACACCAGAAGTTACTACAGGTACAAAGGACATACAGGATACAATAAAATAGTAAGGTCAACAACTTTGAAATTACTGAAAAGGCTCATTTGAATATCATTCATCAATGGCAGCTTTCTCACTCAAACCTTTACTTTTTTATTGATTTTTTTATCCTCATCCAAGGACATGTTCACTGATTTCAAAGAGAGAGAGAGAGAGACAGAGAGAGAGAGAACATCAGTGTGAGAGAGAAATACTGATTGGTTGCCTCCTATACATGCACAGAACAGGGATGGGACCTACAACACTTTAGTTCCTGGGATGATGCTCCAAGCAGCTGAGCCACCTGGCTGGCTAGGGCCAATCTCTGACTTGCTGAGCCAGCATTATGATGACTATTACAAGGTGGGATTTCCCATTAATCCTGTGACCCAGCATACACACAGAATGTTTGTGAATACAAAATACCTGATTCTAAGCTCTCATTTTTCAAACACTTGGCAAAATTCCAACCACTCACCATGTTCTTTGGAAATGATGGCGTGTTAGTATAGATTGCCTATTGCTCTGTTTATTATTCACTCTTAAATTATAAAAACTTTGCAAATAGGGAGCATATTCACTTTTTACTGGTGCCTCATATGTCTATATGATAATTGAGAAATGTTGCAAATGATAATTGAGAAATCATTTGTAACCTGTTAATGCAAATTACATATTTCAGAATAAATAGTTGTCTTCTTCCCAACTCACAGACTAAGTTAACTTTACTTGGAATTTCAAATTTCCTCTGTTTCAAAACCATTGATTTCAAACTAAGTCTGCATACTTTTCTGTATTGAGAAAGACATTTGATAATTTCAATTTTTGAATCGCTTAGTAATATTTCCCTTTTTTAAACTTGGAAGCAGCACTACTGATTAGCTTTAGAGCTTTGTTGCTATGAAGAAAGGTAACAATTACATATATGGAGGAGTTTATCTAGGAAAAGCGGTGGGATAATAAATTCTGGTGAGAGAGAATAGTGAAATAATTTGAAAGACATGAAAGTCTGAAAAAGGAGAAATCCTGTTTTCTTATACCAATTCAGTTTTTTCCCAGATATTGTTTGGATCTTTTTGACATGCAAAAGAAATTCATCAATTTCCTTTGAAAACGTCTAAGCTTCTCTTTCTCTTTTTGCTTTGACTGCTGTCAGCCCATAGAGTTAATATATACTTAACATGAAGGTGACATTGGTATATTACATACTAATGCTCTTACCTTGAGGGAAAAGTGTTTCTTATGCATTACATCCTATGCAGAATATTATGTATATATCTTCAAGGTAAAGAACCCTTTAGGAAAAAAAATAAAATCTACCATATTATCTTTCCAACAAATCTAAATCAACAGCTATAGGTAGGGTTGCAGCTAGAAAAAACTAGATATTCTTGCCAAAGACCCAAAGGTCTGAAGTTTGCATAGGATACCTCAAACCTGGAATGGCTTCATCTATATTCTCTGATGTGATATGTACACACACACTATGTATTGTTGATACAAATCCTTGTTTTACTTTCTGAGCTGAAATTCTCCTTGAAAGCTTCAAGTCTGTTGATTACACCTCATGTCAAGGGAAAAATCTAGATAGAACCATTTCAGTATTGAGGTTTTTGCTTTGTTTTTCTTTATACCTTTTTATAGAAATGATTGTGCAATGTTGAGATTGACTGCAGCTGAGAAACTTCTGTCATTATATTTACTAATTTATATAGCAAGTAAAAGGTAAAAAGGAAATAAAACAAAAACATATTTGGTAATTTCATGAATTTAAAAACTAGCCCTTGGGGAAAATGCATCACTTTTTATTTTGTATCACTGCTGTGTTTAAGAAACCTAAAAATGGGAATTTCATATTCTCATATTTTGACAAGCACTTTACATTTGCTTGAATAAATATTTTACTATGAAAGGAATATGATTAAAAAGAAAAGAACTATTAACTTCTCAGGAACACGAAGGCAGTAAAAGTACACATTCCAGAAACCCAGGGATGCAGCAGCATTCAGTTAACTTTAACCAATCCTTGAAAGAGATTTTCTTTTTTTTTCTTTTTATTTTTAAGTTCCAAGAAACTGTACACTTGAAGAAAGGGAAGGTGTGCTTCAATTGTCATACTGATGTGGTAGAATTTAGCTCTTTTCTGAAGAGCTTCCATGTCCCAAGAGCATAAAGACAATAGTACACTATATAGAGAGCCAATAAATCAATTAACTTTAACAGCCAGAGTTCAGGAAATGCATTTATTCTCTTTGATGAAATCACAGCTTTTACTTGTAACTGTACTTCAGATTGTTAAGGTCAATTTTTCACATAGAAATTATATTTAGTGGCTGAAAAAAATCACTCATAAATTTTCTAAAGCAAAAAAAGATGCACTTACTAATGTAGGAGAACAAGTTTGTTTTATTTGTAATTATCTATCTTTAGAGTAATTGAGATTCTAAACAGCCACTAATAGCCTCACTGTCTCAAATTACTACTGCCTGTAACTTTACCTTGCCAAATATCAAAGAGCTTTTCAATTGCAACTCTACTACTAAAACCTGGGTCATTTTCTAGCAATTAATTGGAAGAGGTGATTAATAGCTTAATAATGGGTTCCTCTGTGTTTAAAAAGTGCAGGGGACACGCATGGGAAAGGAATATGTAATTTTGTATCCCTGAAACATAACCTAATTGAAAAATCAGCAGTTGGTCTTATTTACTTTAGGCTTGTATTTTCAAACCCTCTTTTGATCTACTCTGAAAAAAATGTGTAAATCTGGAGAGTATTTTTTAATTAACTCCTTGGACATTGAACACACTCTGAATTTAAGGAGCACACGCTATTCTATGGCACCTGCTGTGCTGCAGGCATCTTCACAGGCATTTGAGGCCAGTACGTGTCAAGTGTCTATCGGGTTGTGCAGATGGTAGTGCCCATTGATTGAGCAAGTCATCCACTATAGAAACACCAATGGATGAGTATAGGACCCTCCCCTACAGCATAGCCTTATTATGGTGATGCCTGGGAGCCTTTGTGCCTTCTATGTATTCCCTGTATATTCACCACAGACCTGTGACTGTAAGAGCCAGCTGCAGGTTATCATAACATCTTTCCAGAAACATTCAAGGAGATAGTCAGTGCAATTCAGTCAGTTTAGTAAGCTGAATGCTAAGTCTCAAGGAAATAGCATGTTGAGTAGTCGGGTGGAGAGGAGTTCAGTGAGTGAGGAGGTCTCATGATAAAGGCAAAGGAGGTGCTTAGCAAAGTGAGAGGGACTAGGACTCATTTTTCCAGCTTGTTATAATGTCAGGGTGATCCACGGAAAGGTGTCCTTTTAGATCTAGGACTTGATCTATTTTCCATTGTTTACTGCAATTGCTATAGATGCTCATGTGTTTTTCCCTTAGGTTGCTAAAAGAAAGTAAAGACTAAGCTCTCAATTTCCCATCATTTTCTTTATACTGTAACTTCCTGCTTTTCATTTTATTCCCATCTGATCTCAGTTGAAACTAGTAATACTGGGATGTTTATTCCCCACTGTATTTACATGATGGCCTAACATTAGAGGAAATCAGTACTTTACTATCTGACACTTTTTCATAGAACCAAGCATAAAATAAGAAAGGGAGGACATACTAAATAAAGAAAACAACCTGGAGATGATCTCACTTCTCTCGCTCTCTCACGCCAGACATCTGTTCTTGGAGCCCAGTTTACTCCTTTAAGGTTAAAGATCCAATTGGTCACAGATTGCTTTTTAACTCTTTGCACATTTACTGTAGAATAAATAAGGATAAATGAAAGTACAGTTTTTAAAAATGGACTTGTTCTCCCATTACTAAGAGACACACAATCAAATTTAATCAGCTATAATAAAGATGGAGCAGCATGCTAGTGATGGGAAAGCCTGTAAGATGAAAACAAAGACCAGAGTGGATTTATTAGATTGTTATGTGTCCCCAAGCAGTCTGCTATTCGAACTTAGAAGTCAAATGCTAGAGAAGGCCTGATGAACAGAAAATGGTTCAGCTGCAAGAGGACTGACCTGTGCTTAGAAGTTCCTGCTGAGCAGGTAGCTTGAGTTGTTCATTTACTCTACAGCTCAGTTTGGAGAGTTTTGCTTCTAAGATGTGTTGGAGGCAGACCCATATAGCTGAGGTCATATTTCTTTTGTATAATTTTTGTAGTTTTCCTTGAGATAACAGATTGTTATGTTCAATTTGCTTAGTTACTTTGTACTCACTAAATCTCCCCATAACTGTTTAACTGTTATTCAATTTTTTATGCAGTTAGATTTTTGAATCTGTCGATTTTATTTCCTGGTACCCTCCCTCTCAGAAGTCTGCATCTTTGTCTCAGTCCTGATTTAATTGTTTTCAAGCTAGATTACTAATAGAAATTGTCTCGTCCTTGACTTCCAGACTTCTCTTTTCCCTCTTCCTTAAGTTAACTTGCTTAGTTTGAAGCAGTAATCTAATAAACTTTCTGAGAAAGGGTTATTTTTTTTTAAATTTTACTTTAGATTATTCAGTACAGTTTCTATCTTTTAATCCCATTCCAGCCCACCCACCCATCCCCCCCCACGTCCCTTCCATTTCCAAGCCCCGTAGTTTTGTCCATGTGTCCTCTATAT